>CAXKVI010000003.1:37882242-38482242 GCA_964058755.1 Campiglossa producta | reverse complement strand
TCTAGAACAAAATTTAAAGTTTTCGATATCCTTCGTCGCAAAATACACACTTTTTTATATTTTTACAATTTTTGTATGCATTGTTTATAGCAAATTTTAAATTCTTCAAACCGTTTAGAAATTGCTCCATTTGTTGTTGAGATATACATACTAGTATGCGACCGAAACCTTACTTTTAGGCCGAAGCCGAAACCGTAACCGAATATTCGGCATAATCCTATATTCGGCCGAAAACCGAAGCCAAAGCCAAATACCATTATTGTTTCTTGAATAAACAAAACACCTTACAAAAATACATACAATTTTTCCATGAAAAACACAAGAATTTAACACACTATTGTCAAAATTGAAAAATGCAAGAACAAAAGACACACGCTTTTTGATGTTTCATGAAAAAAATTTTGAAAGAAAATTTTCCAATTTTGACAATAGTGTGTAAATGTCCTGGTTTTTATGAAAAAAATTTAGAGAAGACCCCTACTGCAAATCAGTCTTTATGTTAATAACATTTTAACAATGTAATTAAAGCTCAATGTTGTACGCCAGAAAAAGAAGTTTATCTGCATTCTCCCCAGGAGATTTGACCGTCTATCTCTCTATAGTTGATCAGCTGTACTAAATAATTGCTCGGTTGCCACACTCGTTGGAGGAGCAGTTAAAAATTTTTTTGAAACTTTTTTAAATTAAAAAAATTGGAGGAATGCCAATAATGGAATATATTTACACTACGAAGAACAAGTGGTTGATCTAGGTATTCTCTTAATTCTATTCAAGATTTGTATTAGTTTTTGCTTTGCGTGCGCAATTTTTTGTAGATTTATCATGGGATGCCCAAAGGTCACTGGAATCCGATATAGTTGACTCATCCAAAGATTCTTCACTATTACTGGGATCACAAGAGTTACAATAAATTTGAACAATTTTTTTTAAATGACAAAAAAATTTTCCCTGAAGTTACGATTTTCTGTTATAGAAAATAAAAAACTCGTAAAATTCAGTAAATTTTTTTTTATTAAACACATCTATTATTCGAGCCGATTATTCGGCCTTTTCATCCGAAGGCCGAACCCGAATAAAAATACTTGCCGAATAGGTCGAATACCGAAACTTGACCGAATATCGGACACTAATACATACATGATTATGTGGAAATAACGGTAAATCGTAAATATCTCGAAAACTAGAGCTGTTGCAAAAAAAGTAAAAGGATTTATGAAATCAGCATACAAAATTACATTTAATGTGATAAAAAAATTTTAAAATGGAAATTTGTTCCGCAGTGTTATGTATCATTATTTTGCCTCCACACGTGTCAGCCTGCTAGTTCTACTCTATGGAACATACCAACATTTTGTTTTATTTTTCCCAAAAGTGCTTACAACAGAAGCATTAAATCGACGAGTCATACGAAAACTAACACTTTTATTTTCTAACACTTTCAATTTATGTCTCACGAAAACTAACACTTTTATTTTGTGTCTGACGAAAAGTTAACACTTTCAATTTTTCTCTTAAGAAAATGTACTACCTAAAAGTGTTAGTTTCCGTCAGATACAAAATAAGAGTGTTTAGTTTTCGTCAGACACAAATTGAAATTATAAGTTTTCGTCAGACACGAAATAAAAGTGTTAGTTTTCCTACAGATTTTGAAAAGTGTTACTTTTCGTAAAAAATTTAAAAAGTGTTAGTTTTTGTATGGCACGTCGAAATAAGAACCAAAAACAAAAACTCAATTACTATTTTTTTGTTAAACACACATACCTATCCATATCCAACATTCCTTTTTACATGAACCCAACCGTTCAAAAGTTAACCAAACTCCACTCGTCCCAATATTAATAAAAAATATTTAACAAAACCCTAACTTTGGCAGCTCATATAAAGCACAAGGTGGTAACCGCGAATCTGTTACTAAGGAATTTTCTTAGTTGACATACATATATACTTCAATAAAATCAAATCATATCACAAATATATTGCTATAAAAATGTCGACTATATGCCAAAAAAAACTCAATTCGGTCGTAAGTTCTTCCTTCTCTGTCATAAATAAGGAGTCGAAAGGGAAGGGCTTGAGGTGAACATGGGAAACACTGAGCATCCGTTGTCGCCAAATAAAGAATCAGTTCACATGGTAAACAAGTTACTTGGGCTAATACTAATTTGCGACTTTCAAGTACTTTGTCTATTAGAGAACAAGAGTCAACTGCGAAAATAATGTCAGCAAATAAATTCAAAGGAGAAACAATTTAGCAAATATCCTTAAATTGACAAAGTGAGAAATAATGTCCTCTTTCGACGAACATATCGCACACCTAAAACTGAAAAGCGATAAACTCAAAAAATCCCAATGTTCAGAAAACTGGAAAAACTAACTACCTCTCTTTTTTCATAAATTTTCAAAAGCCATTTTCTGAGTGATTAGTGAAGCTATTAGTTAATGGAGTATACAGATAGGTGGTAGTTAATTAGAGGGAGCGGTGGATTTCCCAAAATTTTGGATTTTTATGTTTCCAATGGTGTATTGGTACTGCCGTATATGTCGGAATCATGGACGGTGTCGAAAGAAGAAGATTTCATGATTTGCCAGCGTCTGCTATCAGCCCAACAGTTGTTGATGTGGCAGAACGCCTACACCGGCTTGTCTACAAAAGACAATTTAACAAGGAAGAGTAAATGTTTTTGTTTTGTAGGAAATCTTTGAATTTGAATCGTGTTACCATAAATGTTGAACTTGAAAAATAAAACATCCATATGTACGTTATTTTGTAACAATGCTTCGGGTGCTTCTTCCATACATATTTATTATAAGTACATACATATGTACATATATTTATAAATAAATAAGTACCGACCTCAAGGTATTATATTTCAACATTGTCGAAGTATGAATATGAAGTGAGAAACAATGGTAAACGCCTTAACCAACAGTATCAGTTAACGGCAACAAAAAAAAATCAAGTGCATTTCAATGCTGTTCTCTTGAATGCATATGTACTTGCTACAGATGCCAAAGTCGAGATTCCGCTCTTTTTGAGGTGGCGAAATCCCATAATAGGGGTATATTGAGCTCCCGAAGCTATTCTCATAATACTACTACTACTATTTTCAACTTTAACATAAGTTTTAAGCGGTGGTTTTAAAAATGTTTTCCTTATACATGCCTAGTTCTTTTCGGTGCAGTGAAATAACACCCTGGGAAATAACGCCCGCCGACGCACAGTGGGAAGTAATTGAAGTTTACTGTTCATAAATCACTACAGCCTTCATTTTTCATCCGATTTTGATATTTTTTTTGTAAATGAAATGTTTTAAGATTTGCTAGCGCCTAGTTTGGCGCGATTTTTTATTGTCAGTTTGTTTACATTTTTTTTTATGCAAAGTGCGGGAAACGGCTAATTTTGAAAATACCATATTATCCAGCTCCAGTAAGCAACGATTAAATTAAAAAAACTAATTCGCAATGAAGGCAAGAGTAATCTAATCTAATCTTGGCTTGCGTCATAATGAAGCTTAACCGCCTAGGCGATTTTGGCCGTTTCGTATCAAAGCACGCCAGTCATTCCTTTTTAGCGATAACTGACGCCAATTGGAAACCCCGAGGGAGTTCAAGTCATCCTCCACCTGTTGTTTCCATCTCAGTCGAGGTCTCCCCCTTCCTCTGCTGCCAAATTCGGGTGTCGATAGGAAAACTTTCTGTGCTGGTGCTTCTTTGTCCATTCGCATAACATGACCCAGCCAACGGAGCCTTTGGGCTTTAATCCGCTGAACTATGGTCAGGTCTGCGTAAAGCTCATACAGCTCATCGTTAAATTTGCTTCGATACTCGCCGTTGGCATCACGGGAAGGACCATAAATCTTCCGGAGAACTTTTCTCTCAAATACTCCAAGGGCCATCTCATCTTCTCTTGACATTGTCCATGAATCTGAGCCATACATCAGGACAGGTATGATGAGAGACTTATAGAGCGTGATCTTTGTTTGTCGAGAGAGGACTTTACTTCTCAATTCCCTACTTAGTCCAAAGTAACACTTGTTGGCAAGGGTGATTCTCCGTTGGATTTCTAGACTGATATTATTTTCGGTGTTAATTCTGGTTCCCAAATAGACGAAGTCTCTCACCGTTTCAAACTTGTAGCTATCAACGGTGACTTGGCTGCCAAGGCGCAGGTGCGCCGATTCTTTCTTTGATGACAGCAGATACTTCGTCTTGTACTCGTTCACCGCAAGACCCACTTTTTTCGCTTCCTTATCCAACCCAGAGAAAGCAGCGCTTACGGCGCGGCTGTTAAGGCCAATGATATCAATATCATCGGCATACGCTCTTGTAAAAGATTGTGCCATTGCGGTTTAGCTCTGCTGCTCGAATTATCTTCTCCAGCATCAGGTTAAAGAAATCGCACGAAAGGGAGTCGCCCTGTCTGAAGCCTCGTTTGGTTTCAAATGGCTCAGAGAGGTCCTTCCCGATTCTGACTGAGCTGTTGGTTTTGGTCAACGTCATTTGGCAAAGCCGTATAAGCTTTGCAGGGAAGTTAAATTCACACATGACGGCATACAGGCAACTCCTTTTTGCGCTGTCAAAAGCGGCTTTAAAATCGACAAAGAGATGGTGAGTGTCGATTCTTTTATCATGGGTCTTCTCCAGGATTTGGCGTATCGAGAAAATCTGGTCGATGGTAGACTTACCAGGTCTAAAGCCACATTGATAAGGTCCAATCAGTTTGTCTACGATGGGCTTCAGTCTTTCACACAATACGCTAGAAAGAACCTTATATGCGATATTAAGAAGACTGATTCCGCGGTAGTTGGTGGGGTTAGCGGGATCGCCTTTCTTGTGGATTGGGCAGAGCACACTTAAATTCCAATATGGAGGCATGCACTCATCTGACCATATTCTGCATAAGAGCTGATGCATGCTTTTTACCAGCTCTTCGCCTCCGTGTTTGAACAGCTCGGCGGGTAGTCCGTCTTTCCCAGGCGATTTGTTGTTTTTGAGCCGGGATATAGCTATCCTCACTTCATCATAGTCAGGTGGTGGGACGACTTTTCCATCGTCAGGGATTGGGGTATCGGGTTCGACGTCTCCCTCGGAACTTAGCAGTGATGAGAAGTGCTCCCTCCATAATTTAAATACATTCTGTACGTCGGTTACCAGGTCGCCGTTATTGTCCATACAGGAACTTGCCCCGGTCTTTAAACCTTCCGTCATCCGCCGGATCTTTTCATATAATTTTCGGGCATCATTCCTGTCAGCCAGCATCTCAAGCTCCTCATACTCACGCCTTTCGGTTTCACGTTTCTTTTTTCTGAAAAGGCGCCTCTCTTCCTTCTTCGCCTCACTATAGCGTTGCCATACACTGCGGGTTGCGCCCGTTCGCAACGTCTCTCTGTATGCAGCGTCCTTTTTGTCCGAGGCAGTGCTACATTCCTCATCGTACCAGCTGTTCTTGCGGGCTCGCTGAAACCCTATAGTGGCCTCAGCGGCGGTACGCAATGAGTGAGAGATATGCTTCCATTGCTAGGTTACATCGTTAGGTCGAGGATTGCCCTCTGATAGCAGGTATGAGAGTCGAGTGGAGAAATTATCAGCTGTCTGTGTCATGCGCAGCTTCTCGACGTCAAACTTTTCTTCCGTTACTGTGTGCACTTTCTTCGCTGCACAGAGGCGTGTGCGTATCTTGGCTGCAACAAGATAATGGTGCGAGTCGATATTGGGACCACGTAGGGTACGCACGTCCAGAACGGTGGACCTGTGTCTGCCGTCGATCATTACATGATCAATCTGGTTTCTAGTTCTTTGATCAGGGGACAGCCATGTGGCTTGGTGTATTCGCTTATGCTGGAACCTGGTACTACTGATGACCATATTGCGAGCAGCGGCGAAGTCAATCAACCTAGTGCCTTTGGGGGGATGTTATATCGTGGAGACTGAATTTTCCAACTGTAGGACCAAAGACTCCTTCCTTGCCAACTTTGGCATTAAAGTCGCCGAGCACGATTTTGATATCATGCTGGGGGCAGCGATCATAAGTCTGTTCAAGTTTATCGTAGAAGGAGTCCTTCTCCGCGTCGTCCGTCTCCTCAGTCGGCGCATAGGCGCAGATAAATGTTATGTTGAAAAACCTCGCCTTGATGCGGATCGCAGCGAGACGCTCGTCCACAGGAGTGAACGCTAATACTTGGCGGCGAAGTCTCTTCCCCACCGCGAATCCTACACCACGCGCTTTTACGCGTGCCTGGCCACTGTAGTATACGTCACAACGTCCGATGGTCGTCTTTCCTTGCCCCGTCCATCGCATTTCCTGCAGGGCGGTGATGTCGGCCTTTGCGCCTACGAGGACATCAACCAGTCGGGCAGCGGTACCGTCCCTTGAAAGGGTCCGGACATTCCCGGTACATGCCCTAATATCCAAATCATTATTCCTTATTCGTTTTGCCGGGTCGTCAACATTAAAGGGGGTTCTCATCCGAGGCTTTGGTACATTAGTTTTCATTGGAATTAAGTTTTTTACGTGGCGGGTCCCAAGCCTAGCGCACAACCCGTTTTGGGGTTTTTGGAAAATATTGACACATTTATATAGCGAGCCGCTTGCTTCAAGACAGCCGCCCGCTTGCAGCCGCACCTCATGGTGAACAGACGCTGCGCAAAAGACCTCGGTGAGCCCTTAAACCAAGTATGTCAGAGTGGCCCCACCGGGGCTCCCTCTCTTTCTGCCGCGAGCCTAGATAGCTCACGTTGCCCAGAGTGTACGAACGAGGACGCAAGAGTCGGGATTGGGCAAGGTCGCACAGCAGCCACACCCCATTACACTCCGGCAAGAGTAATACAAGACGAAAAAAATATCATTTGAGAATCTTGAAAAAGTTAAAACAAATTCTTGACTATTGATAAAAAATATTTTTTTTTAAATTTTGTTTTTCTATAATTTGAGTATGAAGTTTTAGATATAGGTCATACAATTTTTGTATAATGAAGTGAGTGTTTTGAACAAACATCGTATTTTAGCTTCGATTTTCTTGGTTGCTATGAAAACTGAATCTTTTTATGTGCCTTGTGCAGCTTGAGTCCTATTCGAAATACTTCAAAACCAAACAACAGAATAAAGATCTGAACAACACGGGCTTTACGGGTTTTAGTATATAAAATAATATATGTATGTATATATTAATAAGTAGATATATAGGGTCGTATATATTTACTATTTGACATTATGTAAAAAAAATATGTAAATTTGAGGTAATGCATCATAGCCTGTAATGAAACTGCACTAAAGTAGTAGGTAATATATGAACAAAAATGCAAAAAATGTGCATACCTATATTCTAAGGATGGTAGCTAAGATCTCAACTCAAACAGTATTTTCAACTGGATGACATTATGTGTTATATGCTATAAAAATGCAAAAAAGTGCATATTTTCCAAAAAGGATCAGCTAGGATTTCAAAACAAAGTGACGATGTGGCTTTTTCAGTTTTTGGTGTCAGTTTAGGCCAACCTATTGTTCGTTCAGGAGCAGTGTGTCTAACCTTCATTGCGAAATAGTTTTTTTAACTTAAACTTTTCTTACTGGAGCAGGATAATATGGTGTTTTCAAAATTTGCCGTTTTCCCGCACTTTGCACACAAAAAAATGTAAATAAACTGAAATTCAAAAATCGGGCCAAGCTATGTTCTTGCAAATCTCAAAACCTTTCATTTAACAAAAACTATGAAAATCGGATGAAAAATGAAGGCTGTAGTGATTTATGAACAGTAAACTTTAATTAATTAACCCACTTTGTGGCATTATTTCGTTCACAAAAAGGAAATAAAGCCCGCAGATGCTATTTCTTTTTGATAACGGGGGTTATTTCCTTTTAAAAGGGCCTTATTTCCTTTTATTTGGAAATAATGCCGGCGGGCGTTATTTCTCAATTCCAAATATTTGCCTACATTGCTTTTTTAAAAGACCCACTAGCACGACTGCACGTTATCTTTTTTACTCAGAGTTAACGTCAAATGGAATAAAAAATGTAAGTTTGACATTTTGTATGAAATTTTTTATCTGGCAGATAAATTTTAAAGTTTGTTGGATAAATTTTAAAGTGGCATATTCTCAAGTAAACTTTAAAATTTATCTGCACAGTAAAAAAATTTGACACCCCTAAACCCACCACTGACTCCGTGGGATATATGTAATTAAATTAAAATAAATATTGACTGTCTTTCCCAACATTAGTGGTCGGTAATTTGCGGAAATTAACTAGCTTATACCAGTGGGTTCCATTCACCTTTCCCTTATCGTCATATCGAATTTCAGTCATGTAGTATGAATACTTCCAGAGATATATACCATGAAAAATTCCATTTTCTCTTTCTCAATTAAAAATTAAAATGATTTTTACCATGACTATGGAAGGTTTACAGATTGTGTTCCAAATTTGGTTATGATTGGCCTTCCGTTTAGGACGCACTTTTATCCAACGCTTTCACATCATTTTCATCTAACTCTCTTTCTATCTCTATCCCCATCCTTGCTCCCATTCTATACCTACCTATCCCTATCCCTAACCCTCTTAAACACACTTTCTAAGGCCACTCCTGGTTCACATTTTGGTCAATATCTCGGAAGCGGGTCCTTATATATAGAACTACACGACCACCTGTTAAAACCCTAATTAACACATTTCATTTTAAAAATGCAAAAATAAATGCATAAAGGCCCTAATTGACACATTTTTCGCAAATGACTTTTTCACATATTTAAGTATGATATAGTAATATACACACTCACTAAAAATTTTAAGTAGTTACTAGCAGTAATAACGGAGATATTCCAAATTTACAAAGCTATCTTTGCATGCGTTCAATGTAAAACAAATTTTTTTTTGCTTCCCATGTAAACATTCTTTTATGTCAGCTAGGGCCTTTATGAAATAAGGTAACGATATGGAACTCGCAAAAAAATTAAATTGTTTTTTGTCCTTTTCAACTAAAAATGCATTGTGATGGAGCATCCTCAGTACATAAAAATGCCGTCTGGGGTGGGCCCTTGATTGCCACTCAGTATGATTGGAAAAGTATCGTAAGTGCCATTATACCCATATAAACTTAGAAATTAATTTTAAGTCTTAAGAAAAGTAGCAATCAAATATTATGTTCTGTATTTAAATTTTAGCCAAACATTGAAAGGTTAAAGAAAAAACAGAAAAAACAGTCTCCTATAAAATTTGTTTTTTGGTTGCTACGATATAATCGAAAAAACGACTCGATATGTACCTACGTAAATATGTGTGAATATTCGAAAAAGCACTTGGCCTGATTTTTAATTCATAAAAAGAATCCATTCGCAGCTTTGTATGTATTTGAAATCTTTTCCTTCTTTTAAAGACTTCAAGCTGACATAGTACCATGTAAGCTTGATTGCCTCTCCGCCAGAACGCTGACCGACAAACAAATCAAGTGTGCTCTACTTTTTAACTACTGCGAAAACTGCTGGTGGCATTGTTGGAGGGAAACCTCACATCCAGCAGCTCTAGCACAACACCATGCTCTGCGGTCACACGAATAAGTGTTTTATAGCACCTGTGTCGAGCAATGTACCCACCGGTTGGTTGTTGAGAGTCCGATGTTCCACATTTTGTGTCAGTAGTGGCAAAGCGATTAGAATGCCGTAACTGTGGTGGCTTTGATAAAGGTGTGGAGGGTCAAGCGGTTGGTGTGCCGGTTGCAGTGTTGATATGCAAATGAATTCATTTTTAACTGCGAAGTTCGCAGTGTCCTACTGTCGTATCTTTATTCATATTATACGAGGTGGAGCTGGTGGCGTCCGTTCATGCAACCAAACTCACAATGTTTCAGGCAAGTATGCAGCAAGTGAATAAGTACATACATACATGGGTGATTGCTTGGAAACTGATATACTCGTATTTGTGTTCACCTACTTTAATGTCAAAAACTTATAACAAACCGACATTTTGTTAAATAAACGGATATGCAGTCGTATATATCTCATCCAGTCATATAAATTAAGTGCAAAATTAATATTAGCAAAAATCGTTGCTGTCTAGTCTCGGATTTCACTCAAACTTTGAGGGGCAAATCTGTAGGGTCCTAAAGGATGAAATTTACAAATATTTGATTTTTATAACCACTGGTTTCAGATTGGTCGAATTTCAAAGTTTGAAAAACTTCATTTTTAGGCTTACCCTATTATAGCTGTAACAATTTTTCTATTGGAGATATCCTTACTTGCGATATGGCGTTTTAAAGGTAAAAGACAGTAGTTTCTCCAAAAGTAAATAATAAATCATATAGCGAGTACATGGTATTAAAAACTTGGTACTGAAAATACGTAATTTTTATCCTTTCTTGTCAATTTTAGCTGGCTCTGTCGTCTTCACTGTTTTAAGTAGCCACTCAATTTATTTCAGAAATTAAAGGTACATATCCTAGAAGAAAATAACCCATCCATCGGTCAAAAAAACTCACTCCTTATAGATTATTATTATTATTATAAGGCCTTATTACACCGCGACCATTAACACGATATATTGTGTGACCTATCAGCTGATTGCTGATGGATCTCCTAAACCAATATAATTTTATTTTTTTTTTTTTTTCAAAGTAAATTTTCGTATAATTTTTGAGACTTTTTTCAAGCAACCTTTACATACACAGAGCCAAAAAGTTCACCTATAATCAAAGAGATCGACTTTAAAAAAAGCTTTTTGGCCGGGGAGAGCGAGTGGGGACAAATTTGAAGAAATTTGTGCTAGGAAATCTTCTAAATTTTAGCTTGAATTTCTTCTCAAATTTATTGAAAAGGAAATCGGCTAAAACCAAGGAGTTAGCTTCTTATTTATGAATTTTTTATGTACTTTTGTCAAAAGTTAGAAGAAATCTGCTTGTTTTTTAGGAGAAAACCTGTTTAAAGTAAATTAATGAGAAAATCCTCTTATTTTCTCTAGACTCATATTGAATTTATTGAAAAGGAAAACTATATATTTTTAGAAGATCCCTTATTAATTCAAATTCAGGTATGCCTTCTTCGAATGTGTAATTCGACGCTACCAAGCACAAGCACACGACAGCATCATGGTAGAGATCTCCGTTCAGCAGTTAATAATTCTTAGTTCGATTCGCGGTGAAGGCAATAAGGCAAGTGGACATGTGGTGAGGCAAAAAGAACAAAGGTGTAATTAGACGTTGGCAAGTTAAGTATACGATGGCATGGTAGTGTAGATTAGACTAACTGACTAGACATCTGGGTTGAGCGTTCATTTTTTTTTTTTAATTTGAAATATTAAAAAGAAAATCTTCTTAATATTATGTGATTATCTACTCAGTTTTATTAAAAAGAGACACCCAGTCAAATTAAGACGGGCATCTTATTGGAAAAATATCATAGAGAAATCCTTCTGATTTAGAGGGCATTTTATGTGACTTTTTGCTCTGTGTAGTCTGAAAGTTGAAGCTTGCAACTTTCCAACAAAAAAAAACCGCGGGCAATTATCGTAACTATAAACTATCCATATTAGGGTGATTCAAATAAAAAAAATTTCGTTTTTATTTCGGTCTTACCCCCTGAAACTTTAGGTATTGATGAGAAGAAAAGCCTAGCAAAAAATTAGCGCTCTAACTTAACCCTTAGGGGTGGCTATTTTTTTCGCCCTTTTCGCATACATTTTGTATGGGGAAAAATGGCATTTTTTCAAAGTGAATTTTCTTTAAATTTTTTAAACTTCTTTCAAAATATTTTTACATACTCTTAAAATTGAAGCTTTGAAGCTTCCAAAATGGTATACCATGTGCGATTATCTTACATGTTAAAATAATTACAGCCATTTAAAATTTACTAGATTTTATACGTCACTGTGTACGAGTATGTGTGTGCAATAGTACAAAAGTCAGTCATTTTCAAATGCACAGAGCTTCAACTTTAAGAGTATGTAAAAATATTTTCAAAAATTAAAAGAAAATTCACTTTGAAAAAAAATATATATATATTTTGTATGGGGAAGGGCTTATTTTCTCATCAATACCTAACTTTTTAGGATTTTTTGAATCACCCTAATCCATATGTTAGATCAAACATGAAATGTCACAACCCTACAATGTCACAATTTTTTATTCTACTGGTTTTGATACAAAACTACTCATAAAAGTGCCTATGTATACCTTAGATTTTGCTGGCTTTCTGAAGCTTCATTAGCATAATCAAATATCCGTGGCACAATTATGAACATGCCACCTTCCAACGTACGATTTCGAAATATTGACCCACTTTGCATTTTCTAGTTGTTGATAGTGTCCGACTGAAGCTGGAATTTTAGGCCGAAGCCATAGCCGAATATTCGGCATAATCCTATATTCGGCCGAAAATCGAAGCCGAATACGAAAAAAATACGTATATACATAGCTAAGTTTCAGATTTTTTTTTTTCAAAACAATTCATTTTGTTGCTACTTGAATAAACAAAACACCTTACAAAAATTCATACATAATAGTCCGGTCATTATAGGCATAAAAATAGTGGTTACACAGAGCCAAAAGTGCCTAATCAAATTAAAAAGATTGTCTTCATGATCAGTTTTTGGGCAAAGGGGTAGTCGAAACGGTAGAAACGAAAAAGAACTATACAGAAATCTCTATGGTTTTATGAGGAAATTCTTATTGATAAAATTAAGTGCATTTCTTCTTATTTTTACGCCATTTCTTTTTAATTGTTAAAAATGTTCTTCTAAATATTGTAATTTCCTCTCAAGATTTCCGTAGAAATGTGGAAAAAAAGTAATAGACCGAAAATTTCTCTTTGAAAACATTAATAAGATTTTCTCTACAATAACGTGAAGCACATCTTCTTAAAAAAAACTATATTAGATATCTTATAATTTTTATTCTATTTTATTAGGGGTCAAAAATCAAAATTTTTGGTTTTTTGGACTTTTCTCAAAAACGGTAAGGTAAGTTGTAGAACTGGAAATTCTCTACATATGTGGTCCTAGCATTTTTTCTCTAAGGGTAACCAGTTCTGCAACGTACGAACTTTTCCGGATTTTCTCGAAAAATTTAGCATGCGTAGACAAATTCTCTTTTGCCGTTTATTTGCCACGAAGTTCCCCATCGAAAAGGATTTTTGTAAAACCTATAGTTTTCGAGCTAGAGCCACCTTTTCTCCATGCATAATGTGAATAAAATTCATTACTCAAAGTTAAAAAACTGTATGTTATAAAGGAGTTAATCTGCAGTTTCCTCAAGAGATTTGATCGTCTACCGGTGTATAGTTGACTGCTGTACTAAATAATTGCTCGAAGTTAAATATATTTTTGCAACCTTTTTTAAATTGAAAAAATTGTAGCAATTCTAATAATGGAATATATTAACACTACGAAGAATATATGACTGATTTAAGCATGCGCTTAATTCCACTTGTATTGACTTGTATTAGTTTACGCTTTGCGTGTGTATATTAAATAATAATCATAAGTTATCTTTCGGAATCTTAGGCCTGTTCAATAACAAAAAAATATTACTGGAAGTTACGATTTTCTGTCACTTCCCTTATAAAAAATCAATAATTCGTAAAGTCCAGTAATTATATTTTTGTTATTGAACAGACCTATTGTTCGGCCTCGATTATTTGGCGTTTTCAGCCGAAGGCCGAACCCGAATAAAAATAGCAGCCTAATACCGAAGCTTGGCCGAACCTTCGGTGGGAAGCTAGTTGTGAAAGATCCTCGCCTCATATTAGCAGAATTACAAACATATCTCGATAAACACTCTTGTATGAACGGCCGTTGACTAAATGTTGATGGGTAATTTAAAGCTCGTTTAACTAAAGCAATAACTCAAGACGTTAGACAATTAGACATGATTATAGAACCAGAAAAAAAGTTTACCAAATTGAAATCTCTTGCAGTAGAGCCACTGACCACCTTTCTGCCGATTTGAAATGAGTTTTCGATAACTAAAAAAACAAAGACTTATATCGGCGATATACGAACAGGTTAACAGTATAACCTCGAACGAGATTTTTGTGCCAAGCTTCTTTTCCAATTTGTGGTGTGCTCCTTTTCAATTGTTCCAAATTGTTGGGATCTACATTTTTTGCCGACTCCGAACGGCATCTGCAAAGCAAATGAATTTTTTCTGAGAATTTTCATAGCAAAAATACACTCGGAGAGTTTGCCAAACCACCGCCGAGGGGCAGCCGGCGTGGGGTAGTGATTTAGTGCTCGTCCTACTACACCAAGTCGTATCATATCAATGTTTGCGGGGCAACCAACATCAAAAATTATTTGGAAAAAGAATTTTTCTAAACGGGGTCGCCCCTCGCCAGTAGCTTGGCAAACTCTCCGGGTGTATTTCTGCCATGAGAAGCTTCTCAGCAAAAACTCATTTGCTTTGCAAGTCGCCTTCGGAGTCGGCAAAAAACTGCAGGTCCTGCCAACTTGTAGGAAAAAAATCAAAAGAGCACACTACAAGTTGGAATAAGAGCTACAAAAAGGATTCATGTTCCCAGCTATGCATATACTTTCCTCGTAATCTCAACCACTTTCCATTGCTTTTCTTGAATTCACTTTTGGCCAGTTCTGTTTTGGTTTTAATAATATGCCAACCCCCATTATATGGTCTTAAGTCCTTCTCATGAATATTCTTTCTTACACTGAATCAAAAAAGTTCATGTATCCAATGAAAAAGTACATAGATTTTAAGAATTGTTCGTTAAAACCTCTCCAAAGAACTTTTTCGTAGAAATTTCCTAGAATATAAGCACCTTTTCGTAAAATATGTAAACAAATCGACAGAAAGCATGTAATCATTCATAAATTGTAAGAAAATTTTCTTAGATTCTATGAATTTTTTCTTATATTTTTCTTATACTTCTATGAAACTTTGTTCGTAAAAAACATGTACGTTTTTGGTTCAGTGTAAATTTTCCCAAACAGCTTTTAGAAGTCTAAGCTGAGGAACATTAGAGGGAGTGTTTTGTTGGGGCATTATCCAATGTTTAGAGACCCTGTTGCGTTGAGATGACGAGAACGAAGCCAGCTGATTCTTACGTGACAAGCCCGAGAGGCAGAGAAAATACAAAAAAAATGCCATTTTCAAATGAAAACAAATGAGGAGCTTCAAACCAAAACGCAATAAATTACAACCTAATTTTTTTGGAGATATTGATGGGAATCGATTTCCCCTTCTGAAATCTATGTAACAACATATTTTAGATGTAAGAAACTGGCAATTAATTTAGCTATTCTGTATCGCCCTTAAAAATACGATTCACACCAAAAAGCAATAACTCCATACGATTTTTATATTTACTAAAGTGAAAACTAAACTATATATAGAATTTTTTTATTTTGAAATGACACATAAAAACGCTGCAACACGTCAACTCTATTTTTGGCTGTAGATTATGAGGCTGTCCTCCTTTTTTCTATATTAGGTAATTTTCGCGAGATATTGCGATTTTTTTGCATTATCATTACTTAGATATGGTAAAGTTTGTACACGAATGAAAGGATGGTAAGACTCATTAGTTTGGACAGTTTGTAAAGGCTTAAGCAATATATGGTGATGAAATGACAGTTAATAAGGAAACATGTTGGATTTTCAAAGCACTTTCACCGCTTTCCTATGAAAAAAAAAATTTGTTTTATAAGACTGCACGGCAATATTTGGGAAAATTTTAATACATTTGATAATTTTAGTGCAAATTCAAAATTAGTAATGGTCAGTTTATAAGATAAACTAAATAATGTTTAACTTTTAAAAAAGTTCTCTTGAAAGAAATTGTAGGACATTCGTAAGATAAAAAAATTATTAACTCATGTACACAACTACTTGCTTTTCAAAGAACGTTTGTTAAGTTAAAGCAGCACCTACCTAAGTTGCAAATAAAGTCAATACTATTATACCGAAATACGTTTATGTATTATCATTATTTTATTTGAATGAGATTGTGATACACGATTCGTTTAAGCGGGGAAATGACAGAAGAAACGGTGAAAAATCTTAGCATTGGACTAGGGGGGAATAGTCCTGTATAGAGGTATAGCAACAAGCGTGTAAAACAGTACCAGAAAACCATGCACTCATAACAAAAACTTTGGTTATGAATGTGATGTCCTCAATATCGAGTGCATTGTTCGCAATCGCCAACTTTTTTTTAAAAACCTAGGAAGCTTGTCTATTGGGCAACCTATTAGCACAGATAAAAAAAAATGATATAATCCAACTTTTGGCAAAAACACGTTGCCCTCCCAATGGTCAAATAACTCAGAACTATCGTATTACAAACGCGTTTTTTACGAACATCAAGAAGAACTTGCTAATGATTAAGAGGATGGTATTACGTGCGATTGTTTAGAAGATGATATCTCTTCACAAGTATAACCCTTAAAGCTTATTTATTTGCATTTGGTTTTATAAATTGTAGTAGCATCTTGATTGTTGAATAAATTACCTAAAATAACATTATTTTGTGGTCTTTTCCCAACCCAATGGCTATTGATAAAAAGTATGATAAATTGCTTTAAAACTAGTATTTTGCCCTGAAACTAATCAAAAAATGATAAATCGTTATCAAAATGGCTCCACAAACCCCATTCTCTCATTATCCAAAAACGTTCATACCAAAACGCAATAACTTCAGTAGCATTCAAACCAAAACGCAATAAATATAAATTTTCACACCAAAACGCAATAAATTCAAACAACTTTCTGCTTTAACTTTAAATCTAGTTATCCGATAAATGTAATTTTGAGGGCATATGTTTGTTATTTTATAACTGGTATAATGTCATATTTGTTTTTTGAAAATATCTATCAATTTCCCTGTAATCATATTTTCTCATTTATCTACGAACTTTTTATGTGTAACTTATTGCGTTTTGGTTTGAAGCTCCTCAAATAGTCTAACAGGCGGTTTCGCGATATATCCACTGCATTTCACAGCATCTAGCTGTAGGAATCAGTAACAAAAAAAAAAAAAAAAAAAAAAACTAATGGCGGCGAAATACCAACAGGTTATCATAACCTCTAACGAGATTTTTAGCCGATCTTCTCTTTCCAACTTGTGGTGTGTTGCTTTTGAGTTTTCCTACAAGTTGGCGGGACCTACAGTTTTTTGCCGACTCCGAACGGCACTTGCAAAGCAAATGAATTTTTTGCTGAGAAGCTTCTCATGGCAGAAACACACCCGGAGAGTTTGCCAAACTACTGCCGGGGGGCGACCCCGTTTAGAAAAATTCTTTTTTTAAATAATTTTTGATGTTACTTTTGCCGGGCATCGAACCGCCACGACTTGGTGTAGAAGGCCGAACACTTAACCGCTACAGCACGGCGGCCGCCTAGGCCAGTAACAAGGCGTGTATAAATGTACATATGTTAACTAGATTCTACATCCATAAAGAACCTACTTTTCACCCTCAGAGGCCATAGATCCGATTCTAGGTTGTTTGTCCACGAGACCCATGAACTCCTCATATCTGTATATTTTCCGCACTGCATCTAGATATTTAATGCCACCCTAAGTAGTTGTATACCATTTTCGAAACGCCTAAACTACGTTTATGGCCAAATTTATTTAATATGAATAAAATATTTTTGTAAATAAAATAGTTTGTCATTTGTATTTTTTATTTTTTCAAATGGAATGTCAACTATCCTATAAAGTGTTCCCAGATTTTAAACATTCAGCAAAGAAAGTTAAAAACTTTGAAAAACTTAACTGGTTCTTATAAGTTTTTCTGTAAATTACATATGGCAGCATATAATTTGACGATTACTTTTGACTTCTAATTGAAATGACGTAAACACTTACGTTGGCTAGTTGGCTAACGAAAATGATAGAGAATGCAATTGCAAGACAATATCGTCCCGAGACAATTCGTCTGGGTTCTCGTTCGTGATACATAAAGATTAATTATCTTCGCTCCAAATGCAATTCCGGAAAGCTTGGGGATAGAAATGCACTAAAAAATTATATATGTCTTTATTGGCTAATATCTCGTAAAACAGTAATTTTAAGATAAATAATGAGATAACTACATTTGTTTAGATTGGAGTAGGGAGTAAATTGCTCCTATAAATTTTGTACCTGCGATTGTCCTTTCAAGGACTTTTAATGGGTCGAATTTAATTTTTTAACTTTACTTGAAATGGTCAAAAAGCACTTGCAAGCTTTTGGTAGGGAATTAACCACAGTTTTATTTTATCATGGAATTAAGTTTTTTTGTTTGCATATTTGTACTGCTGGGTAGCCTGAAACTGAGTTAAAAACAATTTATAGATTATTTAAACAAAAACTGTACGAAAAAAAATGTTTAATATTGTTATGGACTTCAAACCATTTCATACTATTATTCAATTTGTTTCTTTACTTAGGATTTAAAACTAGAACTCTGAATTATCTCATTTTGTATGTTTTTAGAAATTTAAAAACAGTTTTTACTCAGTTTTACGCCAACCCACCATTGCAAAAATGTTAATAAAATTAAAATGCAATGTTAAAATGAAACTGTGGTTAATGTCCTACCACGGTGTATAGCTTATCTAATCCATTATTTTGGATGTTTTTTATTTGACGATTACAAAAAATTAACTTCGACTTAATAAAAGTCCTTCAAAGTATACTCGCAGTTACAATATTTATACAGGCAATTTACTCCTGACTCCAATCGAAATAATAGTCGGTATGTCATTATTTCTCTTAAAATCGCTGATTTACGAGATATGAGACAATAAAGTCATACATATACAATTTTTGAGCGCAATTTCCAAGGAATTTTTTCAATACAGATGGCCACATTTTTGTACAAATCTTATTTTTTATCCCCATTCTTTCAGAAAATGCATGTGCGCTAAGAAAATTAACACTTTATTTCCGTGGGTGTTCTAATGTACAAGGGAAAGTCATATTTGAACATATAGTGTTGGACGAAACATTTTGGACCGCAGAAACGTTGTCTTTTGACCTTTAAATTCTTTTATATAAATTTTAATTCAATTTTAATTTTAAGTAAGGAGAGCTGTCTTCGGCTGAATAAGCTCATGAATAAGCGTCACGATTTTCACTGTTCGATCCCCAGTACAGCCAGTGTGAATTTAACTTTAGCTCATACTGAAATTATCGGAACTATATTATATGGCGGCGATATGTTATATTGGTCCAATCTCATTGATTTTTATCATCGACATTCCACATTCTAAAAGAGCACTAGTTACGAAATTTCAGCCAAATATCTCAAAGCTGAGGAACTAGTGTGGGTTCAAAAACAGAGGCGGACATGGCTAAATCAACTTATCTCGTCATCCTGATCACTTCGGTATACTTATTTATGGGTCCATCTCTTCTTCTTCTCATACTTACAAACATCGGACCAAAGTTAAAATACCATTTCATCTTCATGAAAGGTATAATGAAAATATCGTTTGAGATCTAACGAATGCCATTCAAATCGATGTTTTAAGACCTGCACGGAAATCAGCAAAAATCTGCAAATTTTGTCTTAATTTTTTAGCTTTTTTTTTAGGTTCTTTAGAAAAATTCTGATTATGCAGTTTTGTACCCCATAACATTATAGTCGAACAAAGTGCAAATCTCAAGTTGATTTTTAACATTTTTTTTTTGTGATTTTTTTTTCGTATAACAAAATCACATAATTTTTTTTGTATGAAAAAATGCAAAGATGAGTCTGAAAAAAATTTTTAAAAACCAACGCGCTTGCAGAGCTACTTGTGGTTTGCACTTTGTTAGACTAGAATTTTATGGGCTACAAAACTGCATAATCAGAATTTTTCTAAAGAGCCTGAGAAAAAAGTTCAAAACCAAAAAAAAATTTACAATTAAATTAAATTTTATACAAACGAATTTAAAGGTCAAAAACCAACGTTTTCGGCGGTCCAAAATGTTTCGTTCAACACTGTAAGTTAGACCGAAAAGAGTATGGCACTCTTTGAGTATATGAAGCCCTTTAACATCATATTGGCCGCTACGAAAATCAATATCACATCACTTGAGATTCGACAGCCTCACGTGGATAAAGTAGTGACATATGAAAAGATGGGAGAAGTATACAGCAATAAGCGTAACACAGCAAACACAACAACATACCTGGCACCGTATACGGTGATGGATTTGGCGATGGTAGCCAATAAGCGGAATTTATCGCTGGATAAGTTTTATATCTCGATGCTGTTAATAATGACGCTGCAATATTGTTGGGCACATACGATGTTGACGTTAGTATATTGTTTCCGTAGTCAGAGCTAGAACCACCAATACCGATGTCGAGATTGAAGCCGCGACCGTGGCTATTACTGTTGGAAAAGCTCTCAATTATCGATGATAATTGGCCGCTGCAGGTGGATGGACCACTTGTGCTCGCTTTTACAATATTGCTTTCCTCTCGGTTGATACTGTTACCGCTCGTACTGCAATGGCTACTTGTATTACAGTTAAGCCCACGAACCAAAAAGTGAGTGGCTATGGTATTTTTGGGCTCGGTGCCACAGTTGTTATCGTTATTATTGCTACTGCTGCCGCTGCTGCAATTTGTCAATCCAATTGTAGCCGAATTACTTTTCATTGTAATTAATTGTCAACGATTTCGATTAAGTTTAACACAGCGGCGAATGCCGTTATTCACATAAAGATTAGACAAAATATTTATACAAGTGTGAGTAAACGGCCAACCAATTTAGTTACCCCGAAAATCACAACTTTTTTATCTGTTTTTTATGTAATATTAGGAAACACTAAACGGAAAGTTAACACATTCATCTTTTATTTTAAATTTTTGATTAACACCGTTATATTCAGTTAGCAATGTAAGCTATGTATGCCAATGTAAAAAGTGTGCTATTTTTCTTCAGAGATGATCTTGTACAATACTCTGAACATTTCGTCACCCGGATAAATTGTTGTCGTATGTTACATTTGACGACTTTTGGGAAATGAGACTTCAAGTTTGGAGTTCTATTTCTCAAAAAACGCTTCATTGGATTTAGTTCACAGTTTGGGATAATGTCGACGAAATCCTTTAATTAATTAATTTTGAACTGGAATTGTTAATTATTTCAGAATTTGTAAAGGATTTTCTTCCGTAAAGTTTTTTCTTATGTTACATTTGGCAATACCATTATGATCGGATTTTGGTCTAAATTGAAGATGTTTGAAATTAGCTAAATATTGAATTTTAGTATGACATGAGCAGTTTTTTACTCATAAGTACCATGTGCCCAAAATGTATTTTAAATATCAAAAATTGCTAAATTTCACTCAATATCTCGGAAACTGAAACAGATATCGAAACCCTAATAGCACTATTGGAAAGATCTTGATTAGTTTAGTATAACTGCTTTTATAGCTCAATTCGACCTAATTTTCACGGCAGTTATTTATCTGGGCGACGATTTCTTGACATAAAAATCTAAATTTTTTAAGCATTTAAATTACGCTAAAAAATAGTGGGACGTCTAGAGAGCCGTTTTTTCCAGACCTGCAAATTAACGTTATTTTCATCAAGAAAAATACGAATCGTTATTCAAAAGTTCAAAAAAGTTCTCTTGATGTGAAAAGATATTTTTGAATATCAGTTTCACGGAGGATTTTAAGTAATAAATAATTTTTATGTAAATCTTAAAAGAAATTAAAGTATAACTACAAAATTATATTTTTCACTCAAAGTCTTTAGCGGACTTTTGCAACTTTTTACCGACCCGATTTATATTTATTATATCGTTTCTTAGAATATTTCACCATTTTTCTTCTTAACAAAAAAAAAAGTCCGACTGTAACGCTCTCAACCCCAGAAAATTCTTATGTACCTATATGCATAAAGTTGTGAAGTATGCTAGTTTTTAACCTTGTTAAGTAGAAAGAATTCCTAAAATTCATAGAACATTGTAGAAGGCTTGAGAGTTTAGCAAATGTTTAGGAAAAATTAAGAATAGATATACCTCGATAAAAGCTCGAAATATTGTAGAAAATAGCACTGTGAAGAAATTATTTCATGTTCATGTCAACATAAATTTTGTTGCTCAACGTTCAAATATTGTTTTTGTATTAGCACTTTTTCTCTAAATTACATATATTTAACATTTAATTTATATTATACGAACACACCGTCAACATTTATACAAATAAATAACTGATAATAAATAGTAAATTGGGAGAACTGTTGCATTAAATCAAACCCAATTATAAAAGGATTGTTTGTTACATTTTTTTTTTTTCAATTCATGTTTTTATAAATATATTTTACACACACAAAAAACGATGAGTTTTGTCAATTAAACACAATTATAATGCAGGAGATATATAGGAGCAGGAATATATATTTTTGGTTTGCGCAAAGAGTAGTACTTGCACACACACTTCAGTCTGTTAGCGGTGCGTGAAATGAATTGCAACGGTTTAGAATTTGGCGGCTTTTGTAGATTTTCGATCTGACGCAATGGCACTTCTAGTGCTGCTTGATAAACATACATACATATGTATTACATGCGATGATATATATATACAGTTGCCTTTAGTTATCGAGTGATCAATTAAATCGAATTAGCGTGAATTTTGTGCTCGAATTTTGTTCTAAAAATAGTATGCAATCACTTAATTGCCTGCAATAATGGCAGCATCAGCAACAACACTGTTTTTAGGATTACAATTAAAACAGAGGACGATGGAATGCTATGCAAACGACTGTGACGGGTTCACCTCTGCTGCTGTTGCGGCTAAAAAAGCCGAGACAAGCAAAAAGGCTGATAATAAATTCTTCTGAAATTTCTAGCCTCCATACAGTGGAGGAAAATAAGCATTTCACCCAGCCCACCATTGTTATAGCTTTCGCAAAAAATTATTCCGAAGCTCGAAAGTGTGAGAAGAAAAATATACCTATAGAGTACTTCATTGACCAAGACGACGAGCTCAGCCGAAACCATTTGGGCTTTAATTTGCTGCACTCTTCTCATTATTTTTTATAGTTTTTTATTGCGAATGGTTCTTCAAAATGTGGCGTGCTACTTTTAATTTTTTGCTACAAAATGGTGGAATTTATATCGACCCTTATCCCCGAAAAATACGTGAGCGACACGGTAATAGCTTTTGCTTTTCGATATGCAGATCGATAGTTCACAACCATACACATCCTCTGCGAAGTTTTCGTACTTTTCGGAAGTTCAGTTACAAAGTTACGGCCAAGAGAATTCTAACGACAAATCACTTGGAGACAATATTTATCTACCAAAAAAAAGGTCTGTACAATTTTAATTAGGTTCATTTTGCGGGAAGCGCTCGACATTTTTTATGCCAATACTTTTTCAAAAATAATAGAAACTTAGTCAGCAGTCAACAAAATTGTCATTGATGATGAGGATGCCATTTCAAAAACCAGCTAAATACCTATCTTCCATGCGGATATTTGGAACCCATTCCAAAACTATCATCCGCCCCCCTTGCAGCAGGGCTGCAAGATATTCTATTGTTACGGGCGGGCGTTGAGCCGAACCCCGGACCAAAAGAATGGATATGCAGTGTCTGTAGCAAAAAGATATATATTAAACGGTCGCATTCTGTGCAATGCTTCTCGTGGAAGGGATGGCTCCATAAATCTGGATGTTCAGGGCTTAACCTTAACATCCACAGACCCCGTACTTTCTGTAGTACTTTCGTGGCCCCTTGTTGTTTGCGCCCTCGGGCGTCCCGCGGTAAGCGCCGTTCAAGCGCACACCTACCGCCACTTTCTAGTAGCAATACTAATAATAATAATAATAATGTCTTAACGACCAGTAGCACTTCTGTTATACCCGCCACACAAACTCCAGACTGTTGCTCGTGCCTTATGGCGTCAACATCACGCGCAGCAACACTCTCGCTCCCACCGGAGCAGTTTAGACATGAGCAACTCCGAGCACCAGTCTCTCTCTGTTTCTACATCACACCCCCCCCTCCCGTTTAAATTCTCACGTGAGTCAGGATCAATATCTTCTCGCACCTGCAATAACTGCTTAGGCCAATGCCACGTACATCTATGCTCTGGGCTCGCTAACAGGAACCTCTGGACGGATGCGTTCATCGCACCATGCACCAGGTCCACAGCTAACTAGGCTGAGGCACAGCCTTGGTCTTAGCCTACCAACACCTGGGCGAACACATCCGTCTCTCACGCCTATGGTTATCTCGACATCGACCCCACCGGCGCACTTCCAAATCTTACAGCACAACTGTAACAGATTAACTGGTAAGATCGCAGAGATAACTAATTTGATGACGCAATATGACATAAAACTTGCCGCAGTCCAAGAAACCAAGCTCAGTCCTAGGTCGGACCTCATTACCAATGGCGGATATAACATCCACCGGAAAGACCGTCATAGAGTAACAGGTGGTCTGAGAGGTGGTCTAGCGTTCATAACGCACAACTCTGTACAGTATCATCTATTTGATACCGACATCGAAGGAACGGATGATATCTTAGAAAGCCAAGGTATTACCATCCGTACAGGAGATGTCGATCTGCAAATCATTAACATCTACATACCCCCTGTCTCAAGTTGGTTATCACCCCGACATTAGCTTGCTATTACGAGGAGAAAACCGCGTGATCCTGGGCGACTTCAATGCGCACCACGACATGTGGCACTCAAACTTGCCAGCAGACAATAGGGGGCATGTACTTGCAGAACAAATAGATGATACGGCTTTCTGTACATTGAACGGAGACGCCCCAACGAGAGTATCGGGTAACTGCTATAGTTCGCCAGATATTTCCATCGTAAGTGCAGGACTATAGAACAACACCAATTGGCGACCCATACACACGTTGGCGTCTGACCATCTCCCAATAGTCATTACCATCGCACGACCGACGAACTTTATTACACCTGAGCATGGTACATATATTAACTTTACCAAGGCGGACTGGGACAGTTTTCAGACATATACGGACGAATCCTTAGCTGCTCTATCCATTCCTACGGACGTACGCAAAGGCGAACGAGACTTCCGCAACATCATTGACTTGGCCTCTAAACGCTTCATTCCTGCGGGTCGAATATCTCAAATAAAACCAAATTTCCCCGCGGAGGCAGCGGCCATGGCTAGAGAAAGAGATGAAGTGCGTAGTCTCAATCCCGCAGACCCCCGTATAAGGGATCTCAACGCGGAAATTCGTAGGTTGGTCGATAAACATAAACTGGCCAAATGGAAACAACACCTAGAGCAATGCAACCTCTCTGATGGTGTTGGCAAATTATGGACTACGGTCAAAGCTCTATCTAATCCCACGCAACACAAGAATAAAGTAGATATTACTTTCGGTGACAGGGTGAAGAAGGATCCTAGGGGATGTGCGAACTCCTTCTGTAGACAATTTGTACTACATTCCCCGCCCGATAGAGCTAAACGTAGAACCATGCGACAGGCGCGTAAATACAAAAACCAAAACACGCCCATTGTCATCACTGCCTCAGAGGTCAAGGAAGCCATCAGACAGGCTAAGCCCTCAAAATCCATCGGCCCCGACGGCATTGCCATGAAGATGCTGAAACATCTAGGCCAGGAGGGACACAAATACTTAGCGGCTCTATTCAGTCTTTCACTGAACACTTTCGTCATTCCTGAAATATGGAAAAAGGCGAGAGTGGTTCCATTACTAAAACCTAGAAAGCCGGCAAACATAGGCGATTTATATCGTCCTGTATCACTTTTGTCACCGGTAGTGAAGACGCTAGAGTCCATTTTGCTCCCGTATTATACTGCAAATCTGCACCTGGCTAGTCATCAACATGGCTTCCGTAAGCTGCACAGCACCACCACCGCAATCAATGCCATTACAACGCAAATAAATAGCGGCCTAAATCAAAACCAACCAAATCACAGGACTGTGTTAGTGGCACTTGACCTGTCGAAAGCTTTTGACACAGTCAACCATGCCACTCTCATACAAGATCTGTTTGAAACACAGATACCTGATGGGTTAAAGAGATGGACCGGTAATTACTTGAATGGACGGCAGGCGTCGGTTAACTTTAGAAACGCAACATCAAAACCTAGACGTATTAGACAGGGGGTGCCACAGGGTGGTGTCCTATCCCCGACACTGTTTAACTTCTATCTATCGAAGATGCCCCACCACCAGAGGGCGTCTCCGTCGTTTCATATGGGCCCCTATACTGATGAACTCTGTGCGAAAATCAACGGTTACCTCTGCGACCTTTCCAGGTTTTTCACTGAGCGAGATCTGCCGATATCTCCGACTAAATCAACGGCGACGCTTTTCACGACATGGACGCACCAGGTGAGAAATGAATTAGACATTTTCGTTGATGGCACTAAGCTACCAACTGTCAGCCACCCAAAGTTATTAGGGATGACACTGGATAATCCTTTATCATCTGCTGGTCATGTGTCTGCAATGGTCTCAAAGGTACGTGGTCGCAACAAGATCCTCAAGTCACTTGCCGGCAGTACTTGGGGAAAAGACAAAGAAACGTTGCTGACTACATATAAGGCCATTGGCCGAACAGTCTTTGACTATGCTGCACCCATATGGTCGCCTAATGTACATAACACCAACTGGACGAAGTTACAAGTCTGCCAAAATACTGCCATCAGAACTGCTACGGGATGTCTCCTCATGTCTTCCGAGTCTTACCTCCATCAGGAAGCAAAACTGCTCAATGTAAAAGAGCATGCGGAAATTCTGAGCAGGCAGTTCCTTCTGAACTGCCACAAGCCAGCACATCCAAACCGTCATCTTTTGGACATAGATCCGCCCCCGAGAGACATAAGGAAACATCTCCGTAAGCATTATGATGAGATCCGGCATCATATTACCTTGCCGTTTGATCTGCAGAATCATAAGCGGGCTCTAACCGACATCCACACCGAGTCGGTAGACACTTTTGTCGGATCTCTAGCTGTGAATCTCGTTCTGAACAGTCCTCCACCGGATATTGCTGAAGAATAACGCACCTTACCAAGGGAGACAAGAGTCACCTTGGCACAGCTTAGGTCTGGATATAGTGTAAGGTTAAACTCCTACTTATCCAGACTTAATGATACAATCTCAAACAAATGCCCTGCATGTGGTAGGACCCCCCATGATACTCTACATCTCTTCAATTGTTCATCTGAACCTACTCTTCTAACCCCTCTGTCCCTCTTGACAAACCCTGTTGAAAGTGCACGTTTCCTTGGACTCCCCTTAGAAGAGCTTGATGAAGATCTTCGGAATGATCATACACTCTAGACAGGGCAATGCATTGTTAACAACAACAACAGCAACAACCTCACTTGCGGTACGCCAAGATTTTAAAAAATTGTTACAATAAATTATAATTGTTTTTTTGTTTCACAAACGATTTACATAAAGACTATGTTAAAAGACGGACCACCCGCCGAGCTGTTCAAACACGGAGGCGAAGGGCTGGTAAAAAGCATGCATCAGCTCTTATGCAGAATAGTGTCAGACGAATGCATGCCTCCGGATTGGAATTTAAGTGTGCTTTGCCCAATCCACAAGAAACGCGATCCCTCTAACCGCACCAACTACCGCGGAATTGGTCTTCTTAATATCGCATATAAGGTTCTTTCTAGCGTGTTGTGTGAAAGGCTGAAGCCCATCGTAGACAAACTGATTGGACCTTATCAGTGTGGCTTTAAACCTGGTAAGTCTACCATCGACCAAATTTTCACGATACGCCAAATCCTGGAGAAAGCCCATGATAAAAGAATCGACACACACCATCTCTTTGTCGATTTCAAAGCCGCTTTTGACAGTGCAAAAAGGAGTTTCCTGTATGCCGCCATGTCTGAATTTGACTTCCCTGCAAAGCTTATACGGCTTTGCCAAATGACGTTGAGCAATACCAACAGCTCCGTCAGAATCGGGAAGGACCTCTCTGAGCCATTTGAAACCAAACGAGGCTTCAGACAGGGCGACTCCCTTTCGTGCGATTTCTTCAACCTGATGCTGGAGAAGATAATTCGAGCAGCAGAGCTAAACCGCAATGGTACAATCTTGTACAACCGCGCCGTAAACGCTGCCTTCTCTGGACTGGATAAGGAAGCGAAAAAAGTGGGTCTTACCGTGAACGAGGACAAGACGAAGTATTTGCTGTCATCAAAGAAAGAATCGACGCACCTGCGCCTTGGCAGCCATGTCACTGTTGATAGTTACAAATTTGAAACTGTGAGGGACTTCGTCTATTTGGGAACCAGTATCAACACCGAAAATAATATCAGTCTAGAAATCCAGCGGAGAATCACTCTTGCCAACAAGTGCTACTTTGGACTGAGTAGGCAATTGAGAAGTAAAGTCCTCTCTCGAAGAACAAAGATCACGCTCTATAAGTCTCTCATCATACCTGTCCTGATGTATGGCTCAGATTCATGGACAATGTCAAGAGCAGATGAGATGGCCCTTGGAGTATTTGAGAGAAAAGTTCTCCGGAAGATTTATGGTCCTTCCCGTGATGCCAACGGCGAGTATGGAAGGAAATTTAACGATAAGCTGTACGAGCTCTACGCAGATCTGACTATAGTCCAGCGAATTCAAGCCCAAAGACTCCGCTGGCTGGGCCATGTTATGCGAATGGACAAAGAAGCTCCAGCACAGAAGGTTTTCCTATCGTCGCCTGAATTCGGCAGCAGAGGAAGGGGGAGGCCTCGACTGAGATGGAAACAACAGGTGGAGGATGACTTGAACTCCCTTGGGGTTTCCAATTGGCGTCAGTTATCGCTAAAAAGGAATGACTGGCGTGCTTTGTTATGCAACGGCCAAAATCGATTAGACGGTTAAGCGCCAATAAATGATGATGATGTTAAAAGTTTATCGAGAGAGATTCCTTAAAAACATATGTTGCTCATACGCAGTGTTCCCTAATACTGAAAATCCCAGTCGGTGACTTTCTAAGTAAATAAACGATTTACTCTTTCATTTATTTATTTCATTTTATGTGTAGAAGTCGCCGCTCTTTGATGGTAGTTATTAAGTTTTCCAAAAAAAATACCGAAAATGAGGTATAGCTCACTCTAAAGAAAACTTAGGCCTGCTAACTTATTTAAATACGAATGAAACCATAACTCATTATTAAAATCATAACACTATTATAATTGTATAATTGTTGATATGAACTTGTTGCGTTTATTGTTTCACACTGTAAGGGTTTATTTCTTTTTAGATCTGGCCACTCTAAATATTTACATTCCTACATATGGACATATTATGTAATAGTACATTTGCAAATTTGGCGTTTTTTCCATACAAATCTCATTTTCCTAATTTGGAACTCCATTGTATTTGACCTCACTTGCCGAACAATACAATCCACAGTTCCTCAAAATAGCAACTCTGCGGCTGTTCCACTTTTAGAATCGCCCAGCAAGACCCTAATGGGCAATTGACGTGTGATAACTTTTGCACTATGCACAGCTGTAAATAACAATTTCAACTACTTTTTTTTTAAGAAAATGGTCGAATTCTACCAGGAAAAGACAGAAGCCGTCTGGACTCTTCATTTATAATTACACTACAGGTGTTTGAAGCCTAATGCAAATTTGGCAGTGTAAACGGTGTCGAACTGGCTCATTGAATTCTCCAAATTTGGTGCGGTGTAAATGTACTATAAGCAGAAAACGATTTGCATTTAATAGCAAGCAGTTTTCGAATATATCCACTCCATAACGTTCTCAGGCCTCCTTTAATTTTTAAATAAGCACAAAAAAACTAAACTAAATTATATGTTTAAAAGCCTTTTATTTTAATTTTATTAAAAACGTTTTAAAAGTTTAAATTAAAATAATAAATATTTTTTATCGAGAAAATTTGTTAAATTGAGAATTGTCCAATGTTCAAAGATGGAAGTCATTTAAACCTAATGCCAAGGGATGTAAATTTGCCGGGAATTCCCCGTTTTGTTGGGAATTCGACTTATTGCGGGGAATGAGCACCATTTTGGGGAGACTTTTCAGTTTTCAACAAGCCTCCGGAATGCTAAATAATTCCGACGAGCTTAAGTGCTTTCTTTCGCATAAAAAAATTGCGTTAATAAACTTGTAGCCATGCAAAATATCACATTATTATACTGAAACTCAGTGATAAACCCCATAATCTAAAAAAATCTAAAAAATTCCGTGAAAAAGGTTAAAACTTTTAGTATGACTCGTGGGACATTTACCTGTTTTTCCTGATATATTTTAGAGGCTTTTTCAGTTTTATCGATGCAGTTCCCTAAAAATCTAGCTATGCAACTAGTTACCCCTAATGGCTGGTTTTCATTAGGTCAAAATGACTGACCTCAAAAACTGACTCAACTGCCACCATGTCGATTTGGTGTCAAATGTGTTTGTATGTCTTTAAAACTGGTATGAAAATTCCCATTTAAATTGTGACGGTAAAATCAGCTGTGCGCACGTCATATTACACACATTTGCCAACATGTTGGCAAATTTATTTTGTGTGTCAAACGTTGAAAATGCCGCTGTCAAACTGAAATTCGACAATTTTCACATGCATCATTTTATATGAAACGTGTTGTCAAAACTGACTACAAACGCAATTGACACAATATTACAGCCGTTTTCATTGGTTTGACAACATTTGATGTCATACTTTGACCTAATGAAAACCAGCCATAACTCTTGATAATAAAGAGACCTTTTTTGTTCTGCCGGAGCAGTGGGAATTTATGGCATTTCAAAAATTTTGTACTTTTCCCCTTTTGGCTAGACTTTCCCATTAGTCATTTCTATTGCCTATTGAAATTTCCTTTCTAAATAGCTGCCAAAGTCAGTTGAAAATTAAAAAAAAAATTACAGAAGAAAGACATCGGTGCTTAGCTTAACCGTGTGAGAACTTTATATGAGTGTTTTGCCAATCAGATACACACAGGGCTGTTCTGAAATCCGATTTTGTACTTTTCCCCTTTTGGCTAGACTTTCCCATTAGTCATTTCTATTGCCTATTGAAATTTCCTTTCTAAATAGCTGCCAAAGTCAGTTGAAAATTAAAAAAACAAGTAAGGAAAGCTGTCTTCGGCTGTGCCGAAGGCTAATTACCTTTCATGAATAAGCGTCACGATTTTCACTGTTTGATCCCCAGTACAGCCTGTGTGAATTTAACTTTAGCTCATACCGAAATTATCGGAGCTATGGATTATATGGGGACGATGTGTTATATTGGTCCAATCTCATTGATTTTTAACATCGACATTCCACATTCTAAAATAGCAACATTTACGAAATTTCACGTTCCTGCCGATATAATTACAGGAGTTATCTACCAAAATCCGTTTATCGGAACAATCGATTGTATGGGGGCTATGTAAAATATTTATCCCATTTCAATGATTTTCAACATCGATATTTTACATATAAAAATAGCGATGCTTCCAAAATTTCGCGTTCCTATGTGTTTAATTACAGGACTTATAGCCCAAAATCCGCTTATCGGAATAATCGATTGTATGGGAGCTATGTGAAATATTTATGCCATCTCAATGATTTTCAACATCGATATTTCGCATATAAAAATAGCGATAATTCCAAAAGTTCACGTTCCTACCTATATAATTACAGGAGTTATCTACCAAAATCCGTTTATCGGAACAATCGATTGTATGGGGGCTATGTGAAATATTTATCCAATCTCGATGATTTTCAACATCAATATTTCACATATAAAAATAGCAATACGTCCAAAATTTCACGTTCCTACGTGTTTAATTACAGGAGTTATAGCCCAAAATCCGTTTAACGGAATAATCGATTGTATGGGAGCTATGTGAAATATTTATCCCATCTCTATGAGTTTCAACATCGATATTTCACATATAAAAATAGCAATACTTACAAAATTTCACGTTCCTACGTGTTTAATTACAGGAGTTATAGCCCAAAATCCGTTTATCGGAATAATCGATTGTATGAGAGCTATGTGAAATATTTATCCCATCTCTATGATTTTCAGCATCGATATTTCACATATAAAAATAGCAACACTTATAAAATTTCACGTTCCTTCGTGTTTAATTACAGGAGTTATAGCCCAAAATCCGTTTATCGGAATAATCGGTTGTATGGGAGCTATATGTTATATTGGTCCGATCTTGCTGGTTCCGACAAATGATTCCTATATTGGAAAATGGTGGCCGCATACCAAATTTCAGCCAAATATGGGGACTGAGGGACTAGTTCGCGTTCAAACAGACAGACAGACAGACGGACAGACGGACAGACGGACATGGCTAAATCAACTCATCTCGTCATCCTGATCATTTCGGTATACTTATTGATGGGTCTATCTCTTCTTCTTCTCATATTTACAAACATCGGACCAAAGTTATAATACCATTTCATGTTCATGAAAGGTATAAAAATTACAGAAGAAAGACATCGGTGCTTAGCTTAACCGTGTGAGAACTTTATATGAGTGTTTTGCCAATCAGATACACACAGGGCTGTTCTGAAATCCGATATCTATCGGAGTCGGAATTGAATCCGATCGAAATTGCCGAATCGTGTTCTCTAATTCTATCGCTTTAAAATTATCGGAATCAATGTTCGAATCCGATTTTTTCACCGTATTTGGTGTTCTCTATTCCAGCCTGTCGGAAATTTCAGTTTAAATAAATCCAACGAGGTATTTGTTCGCGGAATTCAAACCTGTTTCGAAAACGAGGAAAATAAAATAAGAAAACGTATGTATAAGGAGTTGTTTGAATATATTTTTATAAATGAATTAATTTTTATACATATGTGCATAAAGGGAAAAACACAAGAATACTTATTTATTATTTTTTTTCTTTTTGTTTTACTTTACTTGAATTTAACTTTATTTTGATTTGTTTGATTTTATTAAATTTTGTTCAGTTTTATCTTATTTTATTTTATCTTCTTTTATTTCATTTTATATTATTTTATTTTATTTTGTTTTACTTATTTTTTTTTTTCTTTTTTATTTTTATTTTTTTTTTTTCTTATATTTTTTATTTTACCTATTCATTTAATTTATTTGAATTTTATTTCATTTTATTTTATTTAATTTAATTTTTTTATTCTATTTATAGTATATTTTATTTATCCATTTTATTTTATTTTATTTTATTTTATTTTCTTTTACTTCATTTTGTTTTTTTTTTTCATTTTTTATTTTATTCAATTGCATTTTATTTTATTTTTACTTACTTAAATTTATTTTTTTATAGAATTAATTTTTTTGCACAATCTATATATATAAAAATGAAATGTACTCTGTATGACCGCGGCGGCTGTCTAAACGGCTAAACCGATTTCTATTCTGTAAAATTCACTTTCTTGGACCTGCCCTGTAGAAGGTTTATAAAAAAAAGCGATTAAAAACCTTTTGTTTTGTTGCCGAAAAATGATGAAAGCTGAGACGTCCAAATTTCACAATTTTTCTATAGGTAATTTATATATAAAAATAAAATGTCCTTCGTATCTCTGCGATGCCTGCTTTAACGGCTTAACCTATTTATTTTCTGCAAAAAGTGCTTTCTTTGACCTTCCCTGTAGAAGGTTTATAAAAAAACCGGTTAAAAGCCGTTTGTTTTGTTGTCGAAAAATTAAAAAACCTGAGACCTCCAAATTTCACAATTTTGCATAATCTATACATCGCTACCTCAGAATACGAATGTCGTTTGTGAATTTTGGGCAGAACGAAGTCTGCGGGGTCAGCTAGTTTTTCAATAATTGTACAATCCACAAACTCACAAAATTCCAATTAATGTGCAAGAAACAGCTGAATTTTGACAGTTCAAATCGGATTTGCCCTATGTTCGAATTATCGTTTTTAATCCGAATCGGAATATCAATCCGATGCGGAATCAATTCCGATCGGATTTCAGAACAGCCCTGATAGTCGTATTGCTACATAGAGCCATCACAACACATCTGGCATCAAGAAACAATCAAGGCAGATGGAGTCTCATGCACATATGTATGTATGCATGTACATGCACAGAGCTGGGTAATATGAATTCCATTACAACTACAATTACATTCCTCAGTAATTGAAAAATGTAATTAATTCCTTTCATGGAAAGAAGAATTAAAATGTATTGAAGAATTAAAAATGTAATTGAAATTTGTTCAATTGCATTACAAGGAATGAAAATGTACTTGAGAATTTCCCATTCTATTCCCTAAAGGAATAGGAAAATTAATTGAAATGCTAAATGTTAAGGTGTATAAAAACGTATTGCGATTTATGTAAATGGAATTTGCGGGCCATGCTCACTATTGGGATCATTTTGTGGTGATATTGGGCTCATTTTGGGTTCAACTTGGGGTAATTTTGATAATTTCGGGGCCATTAAAGTATCATTTTTGGATCAATTTGGGATAATTTTAGGGTCTTTTGAAATCGTTTTGGGATAATTTTTGGGTTACTTTCGTATCATTTTGCTACAACATTGCGATCATTTGACCGCAAAATGACCCGAAATTGACCCCAAAATGATCCAAATATGACTTCAAACCGACCCTAAAATGATCCCAAAATTACCCCTATATGACCGCAAAATGAATTGCCAAAGTAATTGAAAAAGTAATGAAGTTGTTTAAGCGACATAACATGGTTTCGTTTATTTCATCTGCATTACATATTATTGTAATTCGCAGATAATTTATGGAATATTCGGAATACATAGCTTATAGTCGCAGTCACAAAACGTGGTTTTTCACAAGCAAAATGGGGTAAGCCAATAGCCGCCAATGCCTCAGAGCCCAAGTGCTCACCACCAAATAATAAATATAAGGTGTAACAAAACACAAGTGGTTTTTCACAAGCAAAATGGGGTAAGCCAATAGCCGCCAATGCCTCAGAGCCCAAGTGCTCACCACCAAATAATAAATATAAGGTGTAACAAAACACAAGTGGTTTTTCACAAGCAAAATGGGGTAAGCCAATAGTCGCCAATGCCTCAGAGCCCAAGTGCTCACCACCAACAATTTTGAGGGGTCTTCTAAGGAAGTGAGAATAGCCAACAATGCATTCTCAGAGCCAAAGTGCTCGCCCCAATTAATACATACAGAGTGTAATTACCAAAACGAGTGGTTTTTCATAAGTAAAATGAGGTAAGCCAATGTCGCCAATGCCTCAGAGCCCAAGTGCTCACCACCAACAATTTTGAGGGGTTTTCTAAGGAAGTGAGAATAGCCAACGATGCATTCTCAGAGCCAAAGTGCTCGCCCCAATTAATACATACAGAGTGTCAATACCAAAACACAGTCCACTAGACTTGATGGTACATACCAATAATTAAAAAGAACCAAACACAGTCCACTAGACTTGATGGAATATAAAAATAATAAAATAAATAAAATTAAAAAGACTTTGGTTGAGGTGGGATTCGAACCGGCAACCCCGGCCAACTCCCTCAACCATATAATATAGCAACAACAATAATAATAAACTGCTCGCCGCCCACCATTTAACTCCAGCTTAGATATGGTCCTTCGAGCCGGATCAAACCAGCAACCTATGGCTCTTTACTAGACGACTAAGCCGTCTAGGGCGGGGAGTATGTTTAAGCGACATAACATGGTTTCGTTTATTTCATCTGCATTACATATTATTGTAATTCGCAGATAATTTATGGAATATTCGGAATACATAGCTTATAGTCGCAGTCACAAAACGTGGTTTTTCACAAGCAAAATGGGGTAAGCCAATAGCCGCCAATGCCTCAGAGCCCAAGTGCTCACCACCAAATAATAAATATAAGGTGTAACAAAACACAAGTGGTTTTTCACAAGCAAAATGGGGTAAGCCAATAGCCGCCAATGCCTCAGAGCCCAAGTGCTCACCACCAAATAATAAATATAAGGTGTAACAAAACACAAGTGGTTTTTCACAAGCAAAATGGGGTAAGCCAATAGTCGCCAATGCCTCAGAGCCCAAGTGCTCACCACCAACAATTTTGAGGGGTCTTCTAAGGAAGTGAGAATAGCCAACAATGCATTCTCAGAGCCAAAGTGCTCGCCCCAATTAATACATACAGAGTGTAATTACCAAAACGAGTGGTTTTTCATAAGTAAAATGAGGTAAGCCAATGTCGCCAATGCCTCAGAGCCCAAGTGCTCACCACCAACAATTTTGAGGGGTTTTCTAAGGAAGTGAGAATAGCCAACGATGCATTCTCAGAGCCAAAGTGCTCGCCCCAATTAATACATACAGAGTGTCAATACCAAAACACAGTCCACTAGACTTGATGGTACATACCAATAATTAAAAAGAACCAAACACAGTCCACTAGACTTGATGGAATATAAAAATAATAAAATAAATAAAATTAAAAAGACTTTGGTTGAGGTGGGATTCGAACCGGCAACCCCGGCCAACTCCCTCAACCATATAATATAGCAACAACAATAATAATAAACTGCTCGCCGCCCACCATTTAACTCCAGCTTAGATAGAAGTTCAATTACTTTTGCAATTCCTTTGAGGAATGGGGAATTCTCAAGTACATTTTCCATTCCTTGTAATGGCGCGGCAATTACATTTTCAAAGTATTTTTTTTTTTCAATTCCATATAAAAATACCTTGTAATTGAGCCTCAAAACGATGAAATACTTTTGGTATTTTTTTAGGAATTGAAATGTAGTCAATTCCATTTCTTTCAGGAAAGGAATTGATTACTTTTCCCAATTACATGTAATGGGAAATTGGGAGTAATTTAATTCCTAGAGTAATGATGACTACCCAGCTCTGTACATGCATTTATGTTTGGGATAGTCTCTTGATATTCTTCTGCGTGAGTGTGGTATGAAATAAATCACTCTGAACGTTTTACTTATCACTTCCATTCTATAAAAGTTCGAAATCAAATAAACAGCGAATGATAAAAAACTAAGTTGAAAATACCGGTGCGTGGAAAATATGCTGATGAGCCAGGGTATGTAATTGTCACTCACGTAATTGCATCGTTTAAACCAAGGACTGAAACCGAAACCGTAACCGATTAATACCGATCCATTTTTCAAAACCGAAACCGCAACCGTTATTTTGATCTGAAGAAGAGCGAAACCGAAACCGTTTCAAAAGCCGGAACCGGTTCCAAACGGTTTTGAATTTTTTTAATGTACCACTTCTTTTACTGGGCACATACCTAGGTATTTTCTTTTACAAACAGGTACCCTGAAAACTTTCATGGAAGATTGTCGAGCAAGGTTACAAAAGACACGTTTTGACCTCAGTAAAAATTTTGAAAAAAGAAGTTTGACCATATATGAATGAAGCGATCGAAAAAAGTTTACGAGATCCGAGAAAGATATAGGCTTGTCTCAGAAAGCACCACTCATATTAATGTTTTAGACAATTTTAACATTTCATTTCGCTTCCATTCTAATATTTTTCTTATAAAACAGTAGTTGGAACGTTATTTTAATCGGTTTCAGACCTTGGTTTAAACATTTGTCAGGGCTGTCGGTTTCACTTCTATCAACAAATTTACTTAAATCTTACTCTGGGTAAGCAAATTGTAGGTACCTACATAGTAAGGGGCCCTTTACTGGGCATCAACATTTTTTCTACATATTTTAACTTAACAGAAATAGCTTTTCGTAGATAAGCCCAGAACCTAGAATTTTTGTAAGTAGGTACATTGCTCATCAATAATAAAAGCATAAACTAAGAATCAACATACTTACATAAAAAATTTCATTGAACTGCATGCATTCAAATGAATTTGCATACACAAAATTTGCACACTTCAGATAATTGGAAAACATACAACATTTTTTTTTGACATTTCACTTTCTTAATTTTTCGCGTCCGGCAGCCCCCATTTAAGTATATAAGAGACGCGGCCGACACCTGACGAGGCAAACGGATTAATGTTTGAAACACAAATGAAATGGGCGGGTAACTCTTTTTGAACTAACGCCAAACTTTACAACCAGGCGTGCAGTCATATATGTTTATGTATGTATGCATTTATAAAGGTATGTGCATATGAGCCAAGTATATAAATAGTATTTATGCATTGTTTGCTGGTTGCCTTGTCTGAACGTGTGTTCGTAATTTGCGATTCTCTAAGTTAAAACAAAAGTATGTAAATCTATTTATTTGTTATACTATGTATCTCCTACATGTACGTATATGGGCAGTTCCATATTAAATTGCAATCAACGTTGCAACATGTGTTTAATCTCTATTGGGTATGTAATTTCTTCCAGAAAAACAATTTTTTGTTGTTGCGTTGTATGAAAGAAAACAAACAATACCCTTGACTACAAAACTAGATAGCTAGTGCAAAAAAATGTGTAATTGCACGGAGAAAAATATTTTTCTCAAATCTAGAACAATTTTTTCTCAATCCGGAATTAGTATTTTTAATTTTCTAAATTTACTTGATTTTTACTGAAATTAAGAAAAAAAAGTTTACTTTAAACAAGCATGCAAGAATCAAAAACAAAAACTATAAAGAAAAAATGTCCAACAACAATTTTAAATAAATAATAAAATTGAGGTCTTCTCTCTAAATTTATTCCATAAAAAACACTAAAAATAACATACTACTTATTGCCGAAAATTTCCTAGACCATTGTCAACAATTTTTTCACACAGTAGGTGTGTTTTTTATTCTTGTTGATGTTGCTTCAAAAATAATTTTGAATAAGGAATTTTTTTAAATAAGGAAAAGTTTAAGAAATACTTTCTTATTTTTTTTTATTGCAGTCCCTATTGTTTATGCAACATTAGCTATGGTAATTTTGTTTATTTCATTTGCAATACATACTCATGTAATTCGGAAAAGCAAATTCGTTAAGAATTGATGGAAATAGGGGAGACTGCACTTTCGTCTCTCATGTGGAAAATCATATGTCTCATACGTCTCTCATATGGTAAAGTAGATATAGTTTTTAAATAAAAAGTATTTTTTAAATTTTGTTAGGTTTTGGGATTTCGCTTATTATTTTAATCATTTTAACTATCGAGACAAATCTATAAACAAAAGGAAAGTTTACTTAACATAGTTTATGTTTATAATCATAAATTATGGTTTCTTCACAAGCAAAATTAACACAAGCGGAATGACGATCTAATTCCTCGCCCCCATTAAATACATAGAAGGTAAAGGTATGATACATTTGAAATAACAATTTGAATAAAATAAAATAAAACTCTTTGGTTGGGACTCGGACCGGGACACCCACGTCAACTCCCACAAGCATAATAATTTTAATTTAAGAAAATATTTTCTGATTTATTTAAAATCAAAATGTTCTCAATAATATTTCTTATTTTATTACATATGGTACAATCCATATGAAAACTTCTAATTCAAAAAGCTGGCTAGTCTCGGATTTCGCTCACACTTTGAGGGACACTTCTGTGGGGTCCTAAAGGAACATATTGACGCATATTTATTTTTTATAACCACTGGCTTCGGACTGGTCAAGTTTCAAAGTTTGAAAAACGTCATTTTTAGGCCTACCCAATTTTAGCTGTAAAAATGTTTCCATTAGAGATATCTTTACATTCGATATAGCTTTTTAAAGGGAAAAGATAGTATTTTGTTTAAATATAAATATTATATCATATAGCGAGTACCTCGTATTAAAAACCCTGTACTGAAAATACGTATTTTTTGATCGATTTTCGTCAAATTTAGCCGGCTCTGGCTTCTTTACTGTTTTAAGTAGCCACTCAATATTTGTCAGAAATTAAGGGTACTTATCCTAGAATAAATTAACCCATTCATCGGCTAAAAAACCCACTCCTTATAGATAAATTATTATCTCGAAATTTGTCAATTTTCAAAAATCATGGCTTTCATAAAAATGCGAATTTCTCATGTCCTCTAGTCCTGACCTTTGGCTTCAAATACCTCAACATTTCGTTTTGTTATTTTCATACTAAGGGTCATTTCTGAGGGATCTCCTAAACCAAAAAAAAATTTTTTTTTTTTCAAAGTAAATTTTCGTATAATTTTTGATACTTTTTTCAAACAAACTTTACATAGTCTGAAAGCTGAAGCTTCCAACTTTCCAACAAAAAAAAAACGCGCGCAATTATCGTAACTACTAAACTATTTACATATATTTAAAAATATATATGGATTGACTTAGTTTGTTAATCGAGTGACGTTGTATAGCTCTATTCTGAAACGAACCAAAAAAATACGTTTTTCTTGGTTTTATTAGCGAACTTGTAACTTAGCAGGTTTTACTTTTTCTATTTTCAAAAGAAAGAAGTGGATTTAGCAGGTTTTCGTATGAGTAAAGTTATTCATTTTTTGTGATTTAAGGTGGTCCTGTTTCTATGGTGATTTCCTGGGAGAGGACCAGCGACTCAATCTCTTTATTCTAGAACCATCAAAGGTACACCTAATCTTCTCGAGCTTTGGTGCTGAGTTGACATAGAGTCATAGAGAAATTTTTTGGGCTGGTATATGTTTAAAAACACAAAAGTAGTCGAACTTGTATCATCAGCCAATTAATGCGCAATTTCCAAAGAAATTTGGTGTAATATTAATAAAGTTAACGTTAAGTTAAGTTTCAAGCCTGCACCATTTAAGAATAACATTACACGGTATTTTGGTCAATTTTGAGCGTTTTTAGGTAAGAATTGGTTACTTTGAGTTACAAATAAAGTTTTAATATATGAGCCCCTTAAAGCACAAGTGGTACAAGTCCACCTTTCCTCGAACTGGGATATTGAAGGTTTTGTGTTGTCAACAAATAGGGGGTACCCTTCATTTCACATTAGGCATTAGTCGCCTATCCTACTTTGCGAATCATCTCGAATGCATCCTAGACTAATCGCATTTTCTAAGCCCTTATTACGGTTTCGTATGGAACTATCCATATAAAGATATGCTTTTATAGCAGCTTCGAACGTAGACTAGCAGGTCTTAAATTACCAAACGTTTTAAATTCGCAAGAAACATTACTTTTTGGATTCTTGGGCGGCATATTAGCACTTTTCAGCTCTCGATTTTGTATGTGAAATTATGAAATCTGCTAGTCTGAGACACGAATTATCAAACTTATTAGGCTTGGTTGGTACCGAAGATACAATATGTAGTATGTTAGTAGTGTCTCGAACAGGGTTGCCGAAATTGGGCATTTCGGACCAAATCTGGTCCGATAAATTTATTTTGGGCCGTTGGGCGCCTAATTTAAACTTTGGTCCGTTTTGTAAGGGGACACAAGTTTTTTTAATGTTAATGAAATACAACCCGAACTTTCATGTAATATGTCGTTACCTTAATTCACAAAGGCCTTAACTGAAATAAAAACAATTTTACAGGAGAAGCAAAAAAACAAAAAATTTTTCAAATTGAACGCATGCAAATATAGCTTTGTAAATTTGGAATATCTGTTATTACTGCTAGTAACTCCTAAAAATTTGTAGTAAGTGTCTATTTTAATATATCATACTTAAATATGTTACCCCGAAACGGGTTGTGCGCTGGGTTTGGGACCCGCCACGTAAAAAATTTAGTCCAATGAAAAATGTATTGAAGCCTCGGATGAGAACCCCCTTTAATGTTGACGACCCGGCAAAACGAATAAGGCATAATGATTTGGATATTAGGGCATGTACCGGGAATGTCCGGACCCTTTCAAGGGACGGTACCGCTGCCCGACTGGTTGATGTCCTCGTTAACGCAAAGGCTGACATCACCGCCCTGCAGGAAATGCGATGGACGGGACAAGGAAAGACGACCATCGGACCTTGTGACGTATACTACAGTGGCCAGACACGCGGCAAAGCGCGTGGTGTAGGATTCGTGGTGGGAAAGAGACTTCGCCGCCAAGTACTAGCGTTCACCCCCGTGGACGAGCGTCTCGCTGCGATCCGCATCAAAGCGAAATTTTTCAACATAACATTTATCTGCGCCTATGCGCCGACTGAGGAGACGGACGACGCAGAGAAGGACTCCTTCTACGATAAACTTGAACAGACTTATGATCGCTGCCCCCAACATGATATCAAAATCGTGCTCGGCGACTTTAATGCGAAGGTGGGCAAGGAAGGAGTCTTTGGTCCAACAGTTGGAAAATTTAGTCTCCATGATATAACATCCCCCAACGGCACTAGGTTGATTGATTTCGCCGCTGCTCGCAATATGGTCATCAGTAGTACCAGGTTCCAGCATAAACGAATACACCAAGCCACATGGCTGTCTCCTGATCAAAGAACAAGAAACCAGATTGATCATGTCATGATCGACGGCAGACATAGCTCCACCGTTCTGGACGTGCGTACCCTTCGTGGTCCCAATATCGACTCGGACCATTATCTTGTTGCAGCCAAGATACGCACACGCCTCTGTGTAGCAAAGAAAGTGCGCACAGTAGCGGAAGGAAAGTTTGACGTCGAGAAGCTGCGCACGACACAGACAGCTGACAATTTCTCCACTCGACTCTCACACCTGCTATCGGAGAGCAATCCTCGACCTAACGATGCAACCGAGCAATGGAAGCATATCTCTCACTCATTACGTACCGCCGCTGAGGCCACTATAGGGTTCCAGCGAGCCCGCAAAAACAACTGGTACGATGAGGAATGCAGCACTGCCTCGGACAAAAAGGACGCTGCCTACAGGGAGACGTTGCGAACGGGCGCAACCCGCAGTGTATGGCAACAATATCGTGAGGCAAAGAAGGAAGAGAGACGCCTTTTCAGAAAAAAGAAAAGTGAGGCCGAAAGGCGTGAGTGTGAGGAGCTTGAGATGCTGGCTGGCAGGAATGATGCCCGAAAATTCTATGAAAAGATCCGGCGGATGACGGAAGGTTTTAAGACTGGGGCAAGCTCCTGTAAGGACAATAATGGCGACCTGGTAACCGACGTACAAAGTGTACTTAAATTATGGAGGGAGCACTTCTCCTCACTGCTAAATTGCGAGGGAGACGTCGAACCCGATACCCCAATCCCTGACGATGGAAAAGTCGTCCCACCACCTGACTATGATGAAGTGAGGATAGCTATATCCCGGCTCAAAAACAACAAAGCGCCTGGAAAAGACGGACTACCCGCCGAGCGGTTCAAACACGGAGGCGAAGAGCTGGTAAAAAGCATGCATCAGCTCTTATGCAGAATATGGTCAGACGAATGCATGCCTCCGGATTGGAATTTAAGTGTGCTTTGCCCAATCCACAAGAAAGGCGATCCCGCTAACCGCACCAACTACCGCGGAATTAGTCTTCTTAATATTGCATATAAGGTTCTTTCTAGCGTGTTGTGTGAAAGGCTGAAGCCCATCGTAGACAAACTGATTGGACCTTATCAGTGTGGCTTTAGACCTGGTAAGTCTACCATCGACCAGATTTTCACGATACGCCAAATCCTGGAGAAGACCCATGATAAAAGAATCGACACACACCATCTCTTTGTCGATTTCAAAGCCGCTTTTGACAGCGCAAAAAGGAGTTGCCTGTATGCCGCCATGTCTGAATTTGACTTTCCTGCAAAGCTTATACGGCTTTGCCAAATGACGTTGAGCAATACTAACAGCTCCGTCAGAGTCGGGAAGGACCTCTCTGAGCCATTTGAAACCAAACGAGGCTTCAGACAGGGCGACTCCCTTTCGTGCGATTTCTTCAACCTGATGCTGGAGAAGATAATTCGAGCAGCAGAGCTAAACCGCAATGGTACAATCTTTTACAAGAGCGTGCAATTGCTGGCGTATGCCGATGATATTGATATCATTGGCCTTAACAACCGCGCCGTAAGCGCTGCCTTCTCTGGACTGGATAAAGAAGCGAAAAAAGTGGGTCTTGCGGTCAACGAGGACAAGACGAAGTATTTGCTGTCATCAAAGAAAGAATCGGCGCACCTGCGCCTTGGCAGCCACGTCACTGTTGATAGTTACAAATTTGAAACTGTGAGGGACTTCGTCTATTTGGGAACCAGCATTAACACCGAAAATAATATCAGTCTAGAAATCCAACGGAGAATCACTCTTGCGAACAAGTGCTACTTTGGACTGAGTAGGCAATTGAGAAGTAAAGTCCTCTCTCGAAGAACAAAGATCGCGCTCTATAAGTCTCTCATCATACCTGTCCTGATGTATGGCTCAGATTCATGGACAATGTCAAGAGAAGATGAGATGGCCCTTGGAGTATTTGAGAGAAAAGTTCTCCGGAAGATTTATGGTCCTTCCCGTGATGCCGACGGCGAGTATCGAAGGAGATTTAACGATGAGCTGTACGAGCTTTACGCAGATCTGACCATAGTCCAGCGAATTAAAGCCCAAAGGCTCCGCTGGCTCGGTCACGTCATGCGAATGGACAAAGAAGCTCCAGCCCAGAAGGTTTTCCAATCGTCACCCGAATTCGGCAGCAGAGGAAGGGGGAGGCCTCGACTGAGATGGAAACAACAGGTGGAGGATGACTTGAACTCCCTTGGGGTTTCCAATTGGCGTCAGTTATCGCTAAAAAGGAATGACTGGCGTGCTTTGATAGGCGACGGCCAAAATCGCTTAGGCGGTTAAGCGCCAATAAATGATGATGATGACTTAAATATGTGAAAACCCCATTTTCGAACAAGGAAGGAAGTCTAAGTTAGCGTAAACCGAACATTGAATACCCAGCGGTAATTTTCATATGATCTTAATTATGCTAGTATACCTTGTACCAATTTCATCGTTTAACCGTAATCAGTTGAAAAGTTATGACCGGTGAAATTTTCAAATATGCCTCGCTGAAAAGTGGGTGGTGTCACGCCTACTTTTAAAAAATTATCAAAATGGTAATAGAATGACTAGGAGGTTCATCCTACCAAACTATATCATTTTAGCCATTTCTGTTACGGAATTATATCAGTTTAGGTGATTTTCGAAGCTTTCGATATCGAAAGTGGGCGTGGTTGGATAACGATTTTATCCAATTTCATATTCCAACGATACTAGTATACTTTGTGCAAATTTTGTCCTTTTAGCGTTATCAGTTTAAAAGTTATGACCCGTGAAATTTTCAAAAATGCCTCCCTTATAGGTGGGCGGTACCACGCCTTCTTTTAAAAATGTATCACCTTAAAAAATATTATGGAAAAATCATAAGAGAATGACCAGGAGGATTCAACTATAAAATTATATCATTTTAGCCGTTTCAGCTACCGAGATATGCCAATTTATGTGATTTTCGAAATTTCCGATATCGAAAAAGGGGGCGTGGTATCATCCGTTTTCGCAAATTTGCAATAGCAACCTACCTTGGCCAGAAAGTAACCTGTATACAAAATTTCATGCAAATATCTAAATTTTTAATCAAGTTATCGTGTGCACGGACAGACGGAAGGACATGCCTTAATGAACTCCTCTTTTCAACCTAAGAACTTTCATATATGGAACTCTATATCTATCTCGATTATTTTGTGCCGTTACATAGTACCTTTATGTGGACAAAATTATAATACTCTTGTACTAGTACGAGTACACTGGGTATAAAAATATGTACTAGGGCCTTTGTGAATTAAGGTAACGATATTATTTATATAGGATCTCCCGTGGTCGAAATTCGACCATCTTAAATTTTCTTCAACTCTCTCTTAATATACATATCTCCCGGTCACAACAAAACCAAGTAAGTGGCTCCCCCGTAACAAATGCAAATTTGGATTAAGTGATACCATACATTAGGGTGGTGTAGAAAAGTAGTACAACAGAATAGCGGACGACAATACATTAGGATATATCTACAACAGATTTATATGCACAAAAACCTGGTATGGGCTTATAATATTTCGATATATAATGGTACTTTTTCATCGTAACCTGGTGGAATTTTACTTTTAAAAATACCATATCGTTAAAAATATAAACTTTTTAATGGACAAAAAACTAAATAAAGAAGTGCTCTGCGAAAAACCTTGGATTATGTGAATTATGTGATTATGTAAATGATGATGGTGTGAAGATGGCGAGGATGCAATGATATTTACATGATTTGGTACATTTTTTTTTCTTTGGCACAAAAATGAAGGCAAGTGGCAGCTGCCTGGATCGCTGTATACTTATGTACGTTCATGTGAGAGTAATGAGCGCGAAAAGTGGTGGGAGTGGTTTTCGAAGCGCAGAGTTTTTGCGGGAGAGTGTTTGTCGGAGTTTCGATGACTGTACAATTTGCAAGGTACCGTTTTTATTCCTTGCTTCACGCATACATATCTATATATATATGATGTTTGGGAATTTAAGTTTCTTTTTACCACGCTTTTATTAGGTTCACTTGTATGTTTGTTTGTTTGTTTGTTTGCTTGCTTGTATGTATGTAACTCTCGTTCGGTTTAAGCCCCAGTGGCCCAAAAACCGTAAAATGTCCCTAAAATATGGGTATCAAACGAAAGGGGAACGCCCCAGGTTTCATTTGGACATTGACATATTTCGATAAATTTATCGATAACTGAGTTATCGGTCAAAATATGATTGCCCAAAAACCTAAAAAATTCCATACAATATGGGTATCAAACGAAAGGGGAGGGCCCCACGTTTCATTTAGACATCGGCATATTTCGATAAATTTATCGATAACTGAGTTATCGGTCAAAATATGATTGCCCAAAAACCTAAAAAATTCCATACAATATGGGTATCAAACGAAAGGGGAGGGCCCCACGTTTCATTTAGACATCGGCATATTTCGATAAATTTATCGATAACTGAGATATCGGTCAAAATATGATTGCCCAAAAACCTAAAAAATTCCATACAATATGGGTATCAAACGAAAGGGGAGGGCCCCAGGTTTCATTTGGACATCGACATATTTCGATAAATTTATCGATAACTGAGTTATCGGTCAAAATGTGGTTGCCCGAAAACCTTAAAATTTCCCTACAATATGGGTATCAAACGAAAGGGCAAGGCCGCTGGTCTCTTTTGGACATCGACATATTTCGATAAATTTATCGATAACTGAGTTATCGGTCAAAATGTGGTTGCCCGAAAACCTTAAAATTTCCCTACAATATGGGTATCAAACGAAAGGGGAAGGCCCCAGGTTTCATTTGGACTTCGATATATTTCGATAAATTGATCGATAACTGAGTTATCGGTCAAAATATGATTGCCCAAAAACCTGAAAAATTCCCTACAATATGGGTATCAAACGAAAGGGGAGGGCCCCAGGTTTCATTTGAACGTTGACATATTTCGATAAATTTATCGATAACTGAGTTATCAGTCAAAATATGATTGCCAAAAAACCTAAAAAAATCCCTACAATATGGGTATCAAACGAAAGGTAAAGACCCCAGGTTTCACTTGGACATCGACATATTTCGATAAATTTATCGATAACTGAGTTATCGGGCAAAATGTGGTTGCCCGAAAACCTTAAAATTTCCCTACAATATGGGTATCAAACGAAAGGGGAAGGCCCCAGGTTTCATTTGGACTTCGATATATTTCGATAAATTGATCGATAACTGAGTTATCGGTCAAAATATGATTGCCCAAAAACCTGAAAAATTCCCTACAATATGGGTATCAAACGAAAGGGGAGGGCCCCAGGTTTCATTTGAACGTTGACATATTTCGATAAATTTATCGATAACTGAGTTATCAGTCAAAATATGATTGCCAAAAAACCTAAAAAAATCCCTACAATATGGGTATCAAACGAAAGGTAAAGACCCCAGGTTTCACTTGGACATCGACATATTTCGATAAATTTATCGATAACTGAGTTATCGGGCAAAATGTGGTTGCCCGAAAACCTTAAAATTTCCCTACAATATGGGTATCGAACGAAAGGTGAAGGCCCCAGGTCTCATTTGTACTTCGATATATTTCGATAAATTGATCGATAACTGAGTTATCGGTCAAAATATGATTGCCCAAAAACCTTAAAAATTCCCCACAATATGGGTATCAAACGAAAGGTGAGGGCCCCAGGTTTCACTTGGACATCGACATTTTTCGATAAATTTATCGATAGCTGAGTTATCGGTCAAAATATGATTGCCCAATAACCTAAAAAATTCCCTACAATATGGGTATCAAACGAAAGGGAAAGGCCCCAGGTTTCATTTGGACTTCGATATATTTCGATACATTTATCGATAACTGAGTTATTGTCAAAATCTGAGGCCAAATGCCTTAAAATTTCCTAACAATATGGGTATCAAACGAAAGTAGAAGTCGTTTGGACTGCTTTATTTTTCGATATATTTATCGATAATTTCATAGGACATTTGACTAAAACGTAAAAAATAAATATAGTTTAAAAAAACTAAAACTCACGCTTTTTAGAGAGTATTGAACTAAAAATTTGAAAATAATTTTAACCCTAGAATCGTAATACAGTTTTACCCTACGTTAATGCTAATATACGTAAATTTTAAGTACTACACCGTTTGGGGCAGTAATTTTAGATAAATGTTTAATAAAAACCTGTTTTTCTTTTGTGTTGATTTTATTAAATGAAAGTACATAGTTTTTTTGTTTTTAAAACTAAATAATAAGAATTTCTACATACATCCGTCGAATATTTTAATTTGATGCTCACCACACAGGGCAGCTTCATTATGTATTCAAAAACAGGTAGTTGTCAGCCTTTTTTTTTTAAATAGTTACAAAGTTTTTTATCACAGAAACTGTTCTTCAATTGTATAGAAAGTTTGGATAATAATACATACGTTAATGCTAAGACTACGTAAAATTTACGTACACACCTTTTTTGTAAGAACGATAAAAGCGAACCAGGAACTGACAATTGATTAATTATTCACTTTTTAATGAAACAATAAAATGAAACTGCCGAGTGCTCACAGCTATACGGAACTGTGGTAAACTGTAACGGCACTTTTTATGGGACATACACGTAAAATTTACGTATATTACCATTCTAGGGTTAAAAACCCTACACAGTAGTATTGTGGAAAAAGCGTGGTCCGCTTTGTGCCATAATTTTCGTATATCGAGCGCTCGACGCTTTTCCCACATAATGCTAGTTTCTTGACTACGCTTTCATTAGCTTTACTTGTACATACATTCATATGTATGTTTGCTTGTTTGTATGTAACTCTACTTCAGTCTACCCGATAGTGGCATATGACTGTCACAAAAACCTTGAAATGTGCCTTCAATATGGGTGTCAAACGATAGGTTAACTAAGTTATCGGTCATAATGCCTACTGCCTGTATCAAACGAAAGGAAATATCCACAGGTTTCTATTGGACTTTGGAATATTTCGATATATTTATCGATAACTGAGTTATCGGTCAAAATGAGGTTGTCCAATAATATTGAAAATTGCCTACAATATGGGTATCAAACGAAAGTGGAGGCCCAGAGGTTTCGTTTGCACTGCGGTATACTTCGATATATTTATCGATTACTTCATAACACATTTAACTAAAAAGTAAAAATAAATATAGTTTAAAAAGCGAACACGAATATTGCACTAAAAAGGTAAAAATAATTTAAATAAAAAACGAAGATTATGGAACAAAGCGGACCACGCTTTTTCCACAATACTACTGTGTAGGGTTTTTAAAATTATTTTCAAATTTTTAGTTCAATACTCTCTTAAACTATATTTATTTGAAAATTACAATTCTGGTGTTGCGAACAAAATTTTTAATTCTATATAACTAACTTCACTTTTTAGTTTGAAAAATACATTTTCTGCTTAGAAAATATACTTTTCCAATATTTTTCTCCTTTAAAAATTACATACCTACGTGAAAAAAAAAATAAATGGAAAAAGCTTAGCACATCAAAATATAAAAATAGAAAAGGTGTTTTCATACAAAAAAGTGGAGTTACTCATGTAAAACGGTACTTTAATCAAAGTTCGTATGGTATTTCCCTACAAAAAATGCGATTAGTCCAGGGTTAATCGCAGAGGAATAGTATACTACTATTTTTTTAGTCTCTTTTAGATGGAATAAATTGGTCGCATTTGTTCAAGCATATCCTATGAAGAGACTAATTATACCCTTTTTATGCCAGAATGGTATAAGAGTATACTACTTGCAGGACAGGCAAAAATTTAAAAACGTATTTTTTTTTTAATTTTTATGTTTTAATCGAGGTGTCTACCATGACGCCAGCAACTACTTATACTTGTCAGCGTCTAATTACAGTTTTGCTCTAAATGAGACAATTGGGGATATTTTTCTGGCCAATCTTCAACTGTATGAAAAGTATATTTTCTGCTTATAAAACATACTTTTAACCCCCTAAAAATTTCATAAGTGTAATGCAGTAAAGTAGTACAACAGAGTTAGGGTATTAATATATAATACTGCGATTTTTCCTAAGGTGATGAAAACATGCACCAACTGAAATTTTATGTTTCGGCTTGTAGTAATGCTACAGATTTTTTTTAAGAACATTTGAAAGCTAATAACTCCTGCTTTACATTCCTGTGCATGAATTTTAATATTTTTGTTTTAAACAAATTTTTTTAAAGCTATTTTTTGAAAATTACAATTCTGATGTTGGGATCAAAATTTTTAATTCTATATAACTAACTTCACTTTTTTGCTTAGAAGATATACTTTTCCAATATTTTATTTCTCTAAAAATTTGATAAGTAAAAAACTATTTAAAAATCGAAAAAGCTTTAAGCACATTAAATTATCAAAGTAAAAAATGTGGTTTCATACAAAAAAGTGGAGTTACTTATGTAAAAAGGTGCATTAGTAAAAGTTCGTATGGTATTTCCCTGCAAAAAATACGATTAGTCCGGGATAAATCCAGAGGAAAAGTAGACTACTACTTTTTTAGTCTCTTTTAGATGGAATAAATTGGTCACATTTGTTCGAGCATGTCCTATGAAGAGACTAATTGTACCCTTTTCCTACCAGAATGGGTATAAATGTTTACTACTTGCAGGACACCTATATTCGATTCTCGGTGGAAGCAAAAATTGAAAACTGTTTCTTTTTTTTAATTTTTCGTTTTTATTTTATTTTTTAAGCAAGGAAAATTGAAAAAAAATCAGAGTCCTGTCAATTATACTTATACTAATTACAGCTTTGCTTTAAATGAGACGATTGGGGATATTTTTCTGGGCAATCTTCAACTGTATGAAAAATATATTTTCTTCTTAGAAAATATACTTTTCCAATGAATTAAACTTTAAAAAAATCGAGAAAAGCTTAGAACATAAAATAATCAAAGTAAAAATGGGTATTTGTTTCCTTTAGGTGTCAACTGCTAAGAAATTAGCTAAAATTATGGGAGAAAGCTCCAAAGGCGAGGTTTGGCCTCAGGATCACGAATCCGGAAGCGCTTTTTAATATTTTGCTTCTCTGAAGAGATATTTGCAATAAAAGTGGCAAGTTTTCATGTGGTTGTTGTAATTTTATTAGACTGTACCTAAAAACGTGCGAAAAAATGGGTGCCGTGGGTCATTTTTCGATTTTTTGACCATAACTTTCCATAGAAACAAAAAATTAAAAAATCCTGAGGCCAAAACCTGTCTTTTTATAGCTATATCCCATAATTTTAGCTAATTTATTAGCGGTTGACGCCTAAAGGAAACAAATACCCAAAAATGTGTTTTTTGTAAAAACAAAGTAGAGTTATGGTGATTTCGTTTCATCAAAAAATGCGCATTTTGTACACTCTTCAATTTTCCGTTTTCGTTTGCAAAAACGTCAAACAGAATATGTTTTCATTTCCTAAAAAACTCACACTTTTTACCCTCTGAAGCTTTGACAGGGTAGTTGGTTGAACTGAAAATCAGCTGACGAAAATTTTATTTGACAGATAAATTTGGTGAAAACAAATTGGATTTTGCAATAACAATTGAATATGGTTGATAAGCGAAACCTAATTATTCATGCACATAGCATAGCAAACGGGCAATGTTTTTTGTTCGTTTTATCGATATAGCAGTTTCATGTAGAACGGGTACACTTTTACCACACTTTTACAGTATTCTGTGCAAGGGTGTAAACATGTTCAACGAAATCAGCATTAGTGTCATGTAAAATTGTTCTTTAGTTAAAGTCCGAACGATATTTAAATTTCGATCTTAACATTGTGGAATTTTCTTACAAAATCATATCGTTAAAAAAATATACTTTACCAATAGGCAAAAAGTTAAATATATAAAGCCAGAAGTGAAGCTGGATTTCTTAGCTTACAAATGGTGTTTAGATGTTTTTTTGGCACGAAAATAAAAGCAAGTGGCAGCTGCTGGATCATTGCATAGATATGTACGTGTGTGTGTAAGGGAATGAGCGGATGGTTGCCTTTGGGAGTTTTATAAGAGTGCTGAATAGTGATGTATAGTTCGGGTATAACAGAATGTGGAGATAACAAAATAGCTGGAGAGTTTGGAGACCTCTTTTTTGTTTAATAACAAATAAACTAAAAATAATTTTCAACATTTTTTTGGTGATACACCAGATTAGTCCATTCTAAGTTTCCAATATAAATTTTATAGAGATCTATCCATAAATACTATACGAAATTGGGTTACGACTATTTGTATGGGGAGAGTGTTAGCCTATTAATATATAGATTATAATATATTATGTAAATATCTATGTAGAAATACGTATGCATATCAATGGTAAGAAAATAAATTCATTTTTGAAATTTTTTGTTGACAAAAAAAATTTGTTGGGCATTTTCTTCCGATTTGGTCGGTAATTTGGAAGGAAGTTTTTTTTTTTTAGTGGCAACCCTGATCTCTAAACCCCCTCACTAAGTGTATTTTGAAGTGTTAAGTATTTATTTTGATCTAATTTCACTCAAAGCGCGCTTAACAGCATTCATACAAGTCGGCTGTAGGCATCAGTTTGCCAATAGCAAGTGCTAATTGCAGTACGAATGAATAAACATTAGAGGGATTCATCATCATGGAATGCGTAATAAAAACTTTTTACTGCGAAATTTTCATAAAAAAAGTAATTTTCGACCCATTTTCAGCAAATTCAGCAGTGCGCATTGAATGCATTAAAAGAACTACATGTCGATTTCTAATTCAAATTTTTTTTTTTTTTATTATGATATTATTTTAAAATATTTAATGACTTGACTTCAAAATGGATTTTAAAAAGTGCCGCCTTCAAAAATTTGGAATAAAAAATCGCTCGATTTTTTATTCTAAATTTTTATTTTTTAGTATGATATTATTTTAGAACATTTAATGGCATGACTTTGAAATTGATTTGACAGACATGGTCCACATACTGGGCGATAACTCCAAAACCGGTTGAGATATCGAAAAAATATCTTAAATTTTAAGTTGAGCGTCGAGCAATCCAACGAAAAAAGTTTCATTCAATTCCATTCATTAATTTCAGAGTGATACGGCCAGAAACATACAGACAGACAAATAGACAGATACACAAAAAATTTTAAAATGGTTGATTTGTATTCTACTCGCTTAATAATGCTTCCCCCAATAAATTTTTTGTTGATATCTGCCATGTACAGACATCGACCTGTTAAAATTTTATTATATGTAGAGATATGTAGAGATGATTTTCAATATCACATGCATTTATGTGTATACATACGTGCTTAGTTCTCACAATTTGACCTGGCTCCATAAGCTAGAGTGAGTTCTGGCGACCATATTCACCCCGATAAATGTCAGAATTTCCCCCCCTTCTATCAAAATTTACTTCACCCTTTATAACCTCCTTTTTATTTATTTTTTCACCTTTACCGCAATAAATAGTTTACAAAAATAAAATACGACATCATTTCTAATTGGCAATTGATGATTTTCACTCAACTACACTTTTTCCCATTTTCGAGTCGTTTTGCGCCGCACAATTGTATGGCATCGTTTTTTGGCGTAAATCCTGGGAACAGCTGTGTATCTGCCCAGGAACTCGTTTACGTACTTGGCAGCACTTCCAAATGCTGACAGTAAACGAGTCACCCATCAAGTGATCTATGGTAGGCACTGAAGTTAAAGCCAGATTTACAAAGGCTTATCTGTCAAAAAATTATTAATGATTATGCCCCCGGTGACAGGTAAAAAGGTCAATGGAAATAGTGTCAATTGACTTTATTTGGCATTGGAAATGGAAATAAGATCCGTTGACTCAATTTCTCTTTGTCAATATATTTATTGATATTTCCTAACCGATATGGAAATAGCGTCAACATTGCTTATAGCATGTCACGCGATGTTTTAGTTTAATGATGTGATATTCAACATTACAAATAGGGTCGCATTTTATCATATGATTCCAATTTAAAATACTCAATGGTCCGAGTTTTTTAATTTTAATTTTTTATTTAACTAATATAAATTTAAAGTATTCAGGGGCATGACTTTCAAATTTATTTTAAATTCAAAATCGAGGGATTTTTAATTGCAAATTTAATTTTTTGGTATGATTTGATTTTAAAACATTGAATGGCTTGACTTTCAAATTTATCTTAAAAAGCGCGGCAGGCAAAAATTTGGAATAAACGAGTAAGGAAGTCTACAACAACAAGTTCGGATGAACCGAACATTAAATACCCAGCGGGATAACAATGATATAGGCCTTAGGAGGATTTACCTAAAGTTTTTACCATGATATAAGTACTATAGGTAAAACCGTTCTCTCTTTTGATTTTGTTTTAACGTTTTTAAGCAATATAAAATGTATATAAGTAGTATATAAGTCAAATAGAAAAAAAATATTCAAAAAATTTAAAATAAGAAAAATTTGAAAAAAAAAATACAAAAAAAAATTTCCAATTTACACTGCACGTTTAGGTGGACGCATGTCCTTATTTTTAACAATTCTAGCAATAGTTCTAATCGCAAATTGAAGAAAAATGAAAATAAATTATTTTGATTTGTAATTTATTTGATTGAAAAAACCAAACAGAAAAGTCGTGGCAAAAAATAAATAAGTATGAGAATTGCTTAAAAATGTCACTAGTGTCATTAACGGTTTTACCTGTAGTATTTATATCATGGTTTTTACTATCTTAGCTATTTATCTTACCGAAATATGTCAATATATGTGATTTTCGAAATTTTCCATATCGAAAGTGGGCGTGGTCGGGAAGCGATCTCGTCCAATTACATCAGGTATGCTCCCTATTATGCTAGTTTACCTTGTACCGATTTCATCGTTCTACCGTAATCAGTTTAAAAGTTATGACCCGTGAAATTTTTAAATTTGCCTCCCTGAAAAGTGGGTGATGCCGCGCCTACTTTTAAAAATTTATCAACAAATAATAATAGAATGACTAGGGGACTCATCCTACCAAATTATATCATTTTAGCCATTTCCGTTGCCGAATGATTCCAATTTAGGTGACTTTCGAATCTTTCGATATCGAAAGTGGGCATGGTTGACGAGCTATTTTTTCATTAAGTATACTCCCAACGATACTAGTATGCTTTGTGCAAAATTCCATCGTAATTAGTTTAAAAGTTATGACCAGTCAAATTTTCAAAAATGCCCCCATAAAAGTGGGCGGTGCCACGCCCACTATAATCCCACCAGGGGGATTCACCTATAAAATTATATTATTTTAGCCATTTCAGCTACCGAGATATGTCAATTTGTGTGATTTTCCAAATTTTCGATATCGAAAAAGGGGGCCTGGTTATCATCCGGTTTCGCCCATTTTCAGTAGCAACCTACCTTGGCCTAAAAGTAACCTGTATATAAAATTTCGTGCAAATATCTCAATTTTTACTCAAGTTATCGTGTACACAGACGGACAGATAGACGGACAGACATGGCTTAATGCACCCCCCCCCCCCTCCCCCCTTTCAACCTAAGAAATTTTATATATGGAACTCTATATCTATCTCGATTATTTTATGCCGTTACGTACTGCCGTTATGTGAACAAAATTAATGTAACCTTGTACTAGTACTAGTACGCTGGGTATGCAAATCGCGGAGTTTTTATTCCAAATTTTTATCTTTTAGTATATTAATCGCGCAATTTTTAATTTCAAATTTGTATATTTTGGAATGATATGATTTTAAAAAAGCGCCGCAAATAAACTCAAGCCATTTAATATTTTAAAATTATATCATACTAAAGAACCAAAATTTAGAATTAAAAATTGCGCAATCAAAAATCAATTTGAAAGTCAAGCCATTAAGTATTTTAAAATAATATCGATACTAAAATATACAAATGTACGGCGCTTTTAAAAATAAATCTGAAAAAAGCGGAAAAAATTAATAGCCCAAGAAAAAATATATATCTCAAGCAAAAATTGGCGAGAACCCGCAATAACCATGTCCACTTCTTATACATGGAATTCTTTCAATAATTTGAGTATGTAGTTTTATAGTTCATAATATTTTATTGTAATAAAGCGAGATTTTTGCCGAGCTTCTCTTTCCAACTTGTGGCGTGTTGCTTTTGAGTTTTTCCTACAACTCCCACGAACTTTCTTGCCGAGTCCGAACGGCACTTGCAAATCAAATGAGTTTTTGCTGAGTATCTTCTTATGGCAGAAATACACCGGGAGAGGTTGCTACTGCCGAGGGGCGACCCCGTTTAGAAAAATACTTTTTCTGAAAAATTATTGATGTTACTTTGCCGGGCATTGATCCTCCACGACTTGGTGTAGAAAGCCGAACGCTTAACCGCTACACCACGGCGGCCGCCGGTAACACGGTAAGTTAAAAACGAGAAGAAGGTGTTAGCTGTTAGTTTGCGGCTACCATATAGTGAATTTGCCTTGACTCAGGCTTACTTTGAAGTTTCTCGATTTCAAAAATTTACTTCATTTGCCCCAATGTCGAAACCGACTTTCGCCCATTACTTTTTAAATCCAGTCGACTACATTAGTACACACACTAAGCTCAGTCTACCTCGTTGCTCGTCTGCGAATCTCATTCATGAACGAAGGAGAAGAGTTTGCCTGACGTTTACAATTTTGTAGTTTTCCGTTAAATATGAAAACATGCTTGAGTGTTGCCGGGAAAGCGACAATCACCCGACACTCACACTTATGTATATCTGTTACTATGGTTACCATCAATCAGTCGTTGTGTGTTGCCATCGGACTTAAGGCAGAATTAATCTTCGTTATTGCAAACGCCGTACCCATAACGGGAATCTTATGGAAAACAATGTAATAAGTGATTGTCATGATAAACAAGGACACATTTCATAAACAAGCAAACATTTTACAATGCATTTGGTATGGGGGTATCTTTAAGTTATTATCGGGCTTGGAAATACTTGGATGACATACAAGTTATAGCTTTCTTCAAGGGCACTTTCTAGTCCCGCACTCTATAACATAACAAAAATCGTTTATTTTCGCTCCCTGACTTAATATTCAATGAGTTTCTGCCTAATATGCACATAGCACACGAAGACATTAAGGGCTAGGATAGAAGTCGGTTGCTGAATATGCAATGACATGTAAATATTTTTAAAAATATGCACTCTTCAAATATGGCCAAAAGGATAATAAAATAGTATACTAAATATGTAGAGTGCATCCCACGTTTGCAAAATTATCGTCAACCTTGAAGGTAACTACAACTATAGCTCTTGATAAAATGCATTTAAATTGTTGAGGTAGCAAGCTAATTTACATAGTGCATTTATTTTAACATGCCAGTGGGACATATAAATATTTCAATTCTGTATAGGCGGTATTTTTATGTCCTGTGAATACAGTGAATTTTAAGTGGAAAAAGACTAAAAATAGTTGAATTTAGCAATCTTTTCGGTATCGAGCCCCCACCCCCTCTTATGTATGGTACTACCTTTATTTCTATCACCCCCTCCCCCCAGGCAAAATAACCTGGATCCGCCCTTTCCTTGGGCTCTTGCATTACAAACTATAAAAAATAAGGCAAAATGTATGGCAGCGCCACCTACCGTTATGTTCAGAAAAAAATCAATGTCAAAAATTAGTTCCTCGATCTAAAAAAATATAACAACATACAAAAAAATCCACCTAAAATTGCTTTATTTTATCAAGTTTTAATCAATTTTTTCCATACACAGGGTTACCAACTTTGTGTGAGGTTTTAATATGGGAAGGATGAGAGATTTCGTCAAAGACGGAGAGATGAACCCTCCTTTTCTGTCACAGTGTTACCTATTTATGAAGGGCAAATTTAAGCTAAGGAAACACCTAGCGACACGACGCGACCAAATCTTCTTTGCATGTGGTTTTATTGAGCATAGTATACCTAGCGACAGCAGCACCACGCGACACGACATTGCCCTTACTTTAAGAACATACCGATTTTGTTTCAGCGAAATAATGAAAAGAATCAGAATTTGAGTATGTGTGCTACAAACATGAATACTTGAACTCACTCAAGCTTTTATTAAATTGCCACCTTCCGGTGCTTTTGTTTCCGCATTCCTTCACTTTTTCAACCTTCTTGTTCATATCTTTTGTTTTGCGCATTATGGCATTGTTTGTATTTTTTATTACTCTTCTTTTATTTTTTATTTTTTCGTCATAAGTTCTATTTTTAATCTAGCGATGGGCAGATCCAGCGTCATTTACGTTTCACGCTTCGATATAAAAGTGCCTTTTTTTAGTGGTAGTTTTCAAGAGTTCTCAAAATCGAATCATACAGTTTCAACTGTATTCGTGCCATATTTACGAATCAATTAAAATATTCCAAAATGTGTTCCTACTTTAGGTGGTATCACTTACGTTTCCGCACAGATTTAATTTTTTGAATTCCTCAAGAATTAAATTAAATTAATATAATGACCAAAAAAATTTTTTCGCAGTCTACTATATATATTGGAGGTGATCAGTGCCACTTACGTTCCAAATCTCGCAAATTCGTTACAGAAATGAGGTTTTATTGGACGTACAACGAGCCACATGGTGTTTCAGTTAAAATTTCTAACAAAGATTCCTTAATAAATCACCTATATTAAAAAAATTCAGCACCTAACGTACGCACCACGGTGGTTCAGAATTGTATGGGAAAAAATCAAGTTAAATATAAAGGCCCGATCACGACCACTTTCGATACGGAAAACCATATGAAAACTACCGCTGTGTATTTTATGTTCGATTCACCCGAACTTAGACTTCCTTACTTGTTTCTACTGCTTCTGCATCATATTAAATATTTTCTGTTTTTTTGACTTGTCGATTTTCTCACGTTCTTTATCCAGCATTATGCTTATGTGGAAGGTTGCTATTGAAAATGGGTGAAAGCGGATGATAACCACGCCACCTTTTTCGATATCGAAAATTTCGAAAATCACATAAATTGACATAACTGGAGTGAAAATTGAAAAATTGGCATGAAATTAGGTACACGGGTTACTTTCTGTCCAAGGTTGGTTTGCTGTTGAAAATGGGCGAAATCGGATGAAAACTACGCCACCTTTTTCGGGAGGCATTTTTCAAAATTCGGCTGGTAGTAACTTTTAAACTGATTACGGTAAAACGATGAAATTTGGCACAAAGCATACTAGTATCGTTGGAAGTATACCTGATAAAACTCTCCAGCCGCGCCCACTTTCGATAACTCAAATTTTGAAAATGACCTAATTTGGTAAGATAAATAGCTATAATATAGTATAAACTTTTAGGTAAATCCTACTGGTTCCTATATCATTGTTATTGTTTGCAAGTTCTTCAACACAAAAGATTTGATAATTGTATACGGATGAAAGAATATTAAGAAACCAATACAGCTAACTCAACTTTTTGAGTTCGAATCCCCTTTTTTACGAAGATTGCAGGGTTGATTCGGTATTTATAATGCATTAATTAGCATTTACCTGTCAAAATTTGTATGATTAATAAAGAAATAAATGCTGCATTTTTAGCTAAATGTTAAATGTGAGGATAATGCAAAAAGGAGACCTAAAATAAACCCCACGTAACCCTGTATGTTTTCATTATAGCAGCAGAAATACATTTCCCCAATAATTATATAAATGGTTTAAGTATTAAATTTTAAATCATGCAGATTTGTTTAGCAAACACATTTGAAAGATGCTTGTTTGAAATTAAGATAACTTTTCTATGTTTTGGCGTCACTTACGTTTCATTTTGCTATTTACATTTTTAGCAAGAAATCAATAGCGGTATTTTGGAAGCTCTACATCAAAGTCATATTTCCCCAATTTGAACTCACTTTTCAAGGATTTGCCCCAATGTACCTATTTTATTTGTACACGTTTAACAATTTTTTCGCCTTGTTTTATCGTTTCCAATACAAAGTTTGTAGACCTTTTCCGCATTTTGCACTTCCACAAATGTTGCTTGCGCCAGTAGAAAGCGATTGCCACGGAAGTAGGGCGTATATAAAGAATTGCTTGTGCAAAAATATTATAGGTACTATTGTCTTTTTATTCACAAATTTACATTTATTTTTTATTTTTGCACAAAGAAAGGGTACTTTAGACATTTTGTTTTATAGCATGTTTTTTTGCAGATTTTGCTTACTAAGTGTATTGAAAAGTTCAATGATATTTAGATTTACACTGCGGAAGGCGATGGCGACGACATCATCATTTTGGACAGTTTCCAATCGCATAGTTGAATACAATTTGGACTAAATCAGCAAAAATGCAAATGTTGAATGTTATATAAGTATGTAGGTACAGAAACTTGTATACGTAAATACGCTTAGAGAGCGGTTTTGTAGACAACCTTATCATTTTCTGAACCATCGCAATATCAGTTTGATTGGTTTTTTCCTTTTATTTGTAAATAGTGGTAACAATAACTTTATCGCTTTTGGTTTTTAAAGGCATAAAGACTGCATACTTCTAATGTATTGGGCAGAGTACTCCAACCAAATTCATATATGGGTCGTTTTGGAAGTATGCTTCAAAATTTATTTTAGCAAGCCCTATTAAACTAGCCACATAAAAACACTACGTCCTCCAGTATGTAGCGAAATAGTCAGGCAGGTTCTGAAATTCACTTCCGAATAAAATTCCTATGTAATTTGACAAAATTTTCACACATTTTATTCGGAAGTGGATTGCCAGAACCTGTCTGAGTAATATCGTCGGCTTAAGTCGCAAAGGTGCTAAGTGCCATTTTAAAAATTTTACAGGAGAGACAAAAAACAATATAAAAATATAAATTTAAATTAGGACTTTCGGTTGTTTACGTCATGTTACTCAATTTTAGAGTATAATAAGTGGACGCTCATAAAAAAATAAAAATTTATAATTTTCGCCGACTTATATGCACTTTTGTGACTTAGCACCTTTTCGGCAGCTACTTTTTATGTTTTATCACTGGACTTAGCACCTTTTCCAAAATCAAAAAATCTGCGAGTGAACCAAAGCAATTTTCTGAGTATGAGGGTTCTAGAGGTTCTTCCGTAGAATTTTTACGTAGTCTTAAAATTTTTATATTAAGCTTTGTTCTACCACAATCCGCGCTTAAAGTTTAAATGACCTATTTTTTGGAGCTCTGTTACTCTGCAATCAGAAGCAATATTTTGATCAAGGTACATTATTCTGATAGTCTATATATTATATTGCACACCTTTTGAAGAATTCGACTTTTAGCTCCTTTTGCGAGGTCCATAAGTCTACAAGTAAATGTGATATACGTCTTTGGAATTCTGGATATGATAGCCCACACATTTGTCTTTACCATCCAAAGTCATAAAGTTATGCGTCAGTTACTAAGGGAAGTGAGGTCAAGTCAGGTAAATGATCCCATTTATAATTTTTTTACTTTTCTACTTGTAAATTGATATGGAAAAAAGAAAAAAATCAATATTCAAATTCGTATGGAGTTAGCACTTTTTCATTTCATTTCAAACAACGCACTTAAAAACTTAATAGTTATGCAATTCATGATGTAAGTAGTGTATATTAACTGTTTCTAACATTTTGTATCAAAACCTGAAAAAATCCAAAAGGTGGACTTAGCACCTTTGCGACCTAAGCCGACGATATAAAAAACCTGGAGGTGCACAAATTTATAATGCGGGGCTCTATACAGCAGTAAGCTGAAAGGTCACACAACAGATCGTGTAAATGGTCGCGGTGTAATAATGCCTTATAATAATAATAAGATACGGTTAGTCGTCCAAAACATATTCGCTTTCGCGGCCACCCCAATACGAAATTATACAAAAATCTAAAAAGAAATTAAAAAAAAGGTATGGGGGGACGATATCGAAAATTTTCATAAAATATCTTTTAAACCAAAAGGTTTATTTTATTGAAGTGTGCCCGAAGGCCGAGTTGTATTGTTCTTGGCCGGGTCGAGGTAAAAACAACCCAGGTCGTTTCGGTACCAAGGGTAAATGATTCCTGCTATTATTTTTTTTTTAAATAACTGCAATGTAAGGGCATCAACATGTTACAATTTTATTTACCATTTTTCCGCGAACAGCTTTATGGCATACATACATATCAAAGTCTATTGTTCTCACTTACCATTTCGGTTTTCGCTATCCGCCGGTTTCATCTGAATGGGATGATACATCTGTAATACATCAAAAAGAGTCATGAAATATTATTTGACAGTTTTTTATTTTTTCATTATTTTAGCTGTGTTCATTAAAAAAAAAAAAATATTGCATTGTATAAATCAGAGACGGTAATCATTATGAGTTAAATCATTAAAATCGGAATTTATTTGTTATTGTTCAATTTAGATTCAAGAATCAAGGTTAATTATTATTTTTTGAGCACAATCATTTTACTCAGCCATAATCAAAGTATATTAAACAAAGTAATAGTGAACTTGACAGTTCTCTCTTTTCTATAGGAGTTTTCCCGTCAAATGAAAAAATTATTAATTAACCCGTTCTGTTTAAGATTTTTAAATTTTTTCAATAGTGTGAAGAAATAGCAACTTGTTTCATATAAATACAATGGCGCTTGCCTCGATTCCTTGTACGTTTAAATAGAGTTTAGAGTTCAGATTAGCTAGACTCTAGCACATTTTAGCTAAGATGAATGGTCTTATCTTTTTTCAACGGGAAACTGTAAGCGATTAAAATCGATGCATGACCCCTGCGGGTTAGGGGTTTAGAATATGCCCGTGGTGGAATGCCTATCGTATGATTCGACTAAAATCCATTTCGGCGACGGTCACCGGGTTGATTAAATCGGCAACGGGAATAGTACCATAAGGTGGTTCGGCTGCTGTGAGACCATAGACTCAATACCGATTACTTTCTCGAAAACCGAAAACTAAATCGTAAGCGTTATTTTAATAAAAAAACGAAACCGTTTCAAAATCCAGAACCGGTTCCAAACAAGTTTGTACTTTTTTTTAAAAATTGATATCTTCATTTCGCGGACACATATCTTCCTTGATAAGACGGTACCCTGGTTTTGACTTCAGTATAAAAAAACTCTAATGGAAACCAATCCACCCGTTTCTGCGACGCTCTGGCGACAACCTGCTTATGGTGCCATCGGCGGAAATCGACAAATATTCCATACTCGCCATTTTTATAACGCAAAGGTCCGAAAAGAGGTAGATTGCAAAGTGGCCAAAGTTACTCCGTTACTATTTGGGCTAGCATATTTCGCGGTATTGATAATTTTTTGGCCTGAGCGAATGCTATCTAATTTTTCAGTAAAACAATTGTATGGGAAACAAAAACTGTGCTTGGTTGGCAAAGGGTTAATACGCTTGTTTACAATTTTTTGAAGGAAAAACTCCTACAAAAACAAAATATTTCAGTTGTCAATTCTACCTTGTTGAATTTGCGTTGGCCATAAATTATCCTTGAGTTTTACAAATTTTGCTTATAATTATTATTTTCAATTTTTTGAATTTTTAACCATGTGCAATCATTTACTTATTTAAAAGACCCTTTATATTGATTTTTGTCTTATTTAAAGAAAAAAATGTATATGGGTATTTCCCAGTAGAAATTTCAATTTTGTATGGAGAAAATTTTTTTTACTTTGCAAAAAACTTCCGCAACAGAGGTATGGAACGATTACTTACAAAAAGCTTTCCTTATCCTAACTTTCTGTTGGTTTTTACGAACTCATTACTTTCACCTCTAATTTATCCTTAAAGATTTACGGAAGTTTCAAAAAATTTGAAACCAGTATTTTTCATATGTTACTTACCCCATTTAAGGTTTTTACATTATGCAGGGCATCTTGGGCTTTTAAGGCAGCACGACGTGTATAAAATGTCACAAAACAGCAACCTAAAAGATTTAAATAAAAAATAAAACATATTAGGTCGATAGGAATTAACAAGAACTCAGATTATGAACCTGCATCCTACGAAAAACGGGGGGTTTGACCGTAAATCGAAATTATGGGGGGGGGGGGGAAATTCAAAATTTTGAGTAAAAAAAATTCTCAAATTTTTCAAATTTGTTACACAAGGTAATTTAAAAAAATAAAATGCGCGCTTAGACAAATCCCTGCATTTCATTTTGTTAACAGAATACGAAAACTAAATTTCAAATTTTGGAAAACTTGTTGCACAGTGTAATTTGTGTAAAACAAAAATTAAAAAAAACTCTTCGACTAATCCTTGCATTTCATTTTGTTAACAAAACCCCGTTTAAATTTTTCAAATCGGTTGAGTTTTGTGTTCTCTAGGTGATTTTGAACCCTGTTGGACAAAAGGAAAAAATTATGTATGTATTAGTAATGAAAACTTTGCACCAACTAAATTGAATTTTGAAAAAAGGTAAACGTAAAAATATATAACTAACATTTTAGAGAGTTATGATTTCTTCACTATTTGAAATGTTTAATCCTGTTTCTAAAGCTCTACAGCATGAAAATTAAGTAATCTTTTGAAAGGAATGTGCAAATTAAGTAAAAAGTCAAAATTCATTCAATAGTTCGCTACATGAGTCCAAAGATTAAGCAAAGGATTGGAGTGTAACAACTGTTTTTAAAAACAAAAGGCGAAAGATAACGAAGCGGTTTTTTGATGAGTTTTCAGAAGATGATAAAATTTCAGACCCGAAATCAAAGAAAACAAAGATTTCAGAGCCTTTGCGAACTGAGTAGTATGTTCGATATATAACGACCAATGAAATTGTAATCTTTTTCAAACGAAGAGATATTAAACGCTTCCGGAAAGCTATCGACTAAATGCAGTAAAGACATCTCAGCTAATATTTATGACCAGGCTCTAAACACATGCTTAAAAAGTGAAATTGGATAAATTGGTTCCATTAAGGAACTCCTTGAATTATTGCTGATAAAATGCAATAGTCTTGCATCCAGTTTTTCCGAGGTCATAACGGCATGCTTCTTATTCTTGGCCCTTCCAGTTACAACGGCAAATGTTGAAAGAAGTTTTTCAAAATTAAAACTGATTAAAAATTACCTAAGACCTTCGATGGGATAGGAACGCCTGTCAGACCTGTCACTGTTGTCCTGTTGTCCACTGTTGGCAGAAACTTTAGAAAACCTAAAGTCATCATAGCTATAAATGATTTAATTATTATTATTATTATTATAAGGCCTTATTACACCGCGACCATTAGTTCGATCTATTGTGTGACCTATCAGCTTATTGCTGTAATTGGAGGCTCTTTATAAATTTGAGCACCTCCTCAGGTTTTTTATAAATTTTTTATTTGTCTTTATAAATTTTTCTTTGTTGGAATTGTCACAAACAAAAAGCAAACGTTTCCAAAAATGTACTGCAAATAGTATTGTAATAATTTGTATAGTTTTGCTACTAAACAAAATTACTTTGTTTCTCTTTCTGTTACAAGGAACAAAATAAATTTTGTTTCTGTTACAGTTTTGTTACTCATTGAAACCGATACAATCATTTGGTTACGAATTTAGTTTCTATCCTTTAATGTTTCTTGGATCAGAAACGCAAGTTTCGTTTCTGTACGAGTTTTGTTACTAGTCTCTGATATAAATAAATTATTATTATCTTTAACAAATTCAAATTATTATAAACCTAACAAAAATTCCTGAAGTAAATTTAAATTTTTTGATGATCTTTGAAAATTTTGCGTACTTTTGACCAGTCGAAAAAATTTTAGGGACATTCCATCGTGACTCCTGGGACATTTGACTCGAGAGCTTAGTCAACTTTGACTTAATAAACTGGCATTGGGATTTCAATTGCTATGAAATATATTTATCGGCATGGATAAATATCCAATACAATAAATGCATTAAAAGAATTGGCGAAATAACCACAAATATCTTTATAACTACTCAGTAAGTGAGTGTGACTCCTCGGATACCCAAAAACCCCCTTGTTGCACTTTTATGAGCACGAAAACGAATTTAAGCTTTACAGTTCATCTTTGCACTACAATTTGTATATGATCGAAAGTGCATACTACATAATACCATATTCTTTAAAAATAAGAACAGTATTAGCTTTTAGAAACTTTTTACAAAGGTTAAGGAGTGTGACTCCTGGGACATTTTCATGTTTTTTCGTGATACAATTTTTAAGTTTTTTCCGTATTATCGAAGCAGTTCCCTAAAAATTTAGCTATGCAACTAGTTACTCCTAACCCATGATAATAAAAAAACCTTTATGGCATTTTAAAAATTTGGTACTTTTTCTCTTTTGGGTGGAATGTCTCTTTATCAAATTATTTTTTTGAGTTTTTGGCGAAAACAAGTTGAAAAATGCTACAAACAATACTAACTACGATGATTGCAATTTCGATCTTGTTGAAGGGTCTTTTCAAACCGCTTTACTTATATTGTTGCTTAGACAATTTTTCATCACCTTATAAATATACAGTAATTCAAAAACTATATTGTTGCTTAGACAATTTTTCATCACCTTATAAATATACAGTAATTCAAAAACTAAAATGCGTTTTCTCTAATATCACATTTTTTGAGTTATGACTTGCACTTTCAGAAACTATAGACATATGTATGTAGGCGGGGTGTGGTCCCCATGTACGCAAATTCTTTACAATTTGCTCTACATTGTTTGTGGTGGCCTTGTATAAAATGTTAAGGAAACTGAATAAAGCAGGGATTATACAGTTGTACGATAAAGAGGGGAGGAATATGAATTGATATTAGAATTACAAAAAGGAAGAGCAACAGTAGAAGAGGAAGATAAAGAGTAAATTAGGAGGGAACGAGAAATCAGGAGAAGGGAGAAGGAGAAGCACTATAACACTCAAAAGAGTTTCCTTATTTCAAGGAAAAATTTCCATTATTTGGCTCCTCAATTTAAGGAAAATAGTCTTTTAATTGAGGAAAAGTCTTTAAATTAAAGAATATTTTACTTTGCTTAAGGAAGCCATGTCTTTGGAGCCTAAATAAGGAAACTTTTTTCCAGGGACCCCCAATAATGATTATTTTTGTATTTTTAAGGTAAAAACTCAAAGGCTTCCTCCTATCGTATAACAGTTTCAAGTACATGAATGGGCATGTCTCTTCATGTTCAACTGAAATCTACAATGATTGAAAAAAGTTTGAGTGAATCCTATATAAATTACAACTTAATCATTACTTTTGAGTTTTATTTTTTTGATTAAGCGTAATGATCACTTTTTGAGTTTTATTTTTTTTGAGAGAAAATAAAACTTACTCTTGAGTTTTCTATTTTTGCTCGACAGTAAACGTTATTCTTTGAGCGATATTTTATCGTTCAAGGATAAAAATTAAGTTCCGAGTTTTAAGTTTTTTTACGGATCAAAAAACTCAAAAGGCCGCTCCGCCTTTTTGGCAAGTATTTGGTCATTATTATTGGTTGGTATAATCTCGTCAACATATGTACTCAATTGAAGCATCATCGCGAATAACGTTCTAAGTTACATTTTTTTCAAAACCGGTTTTATTGCATATAACATTTTGTATTGCTCTCTTGCATTGTCCAGATAAGATATTTTCTAAAACTTGACACACCAAAACTGTAAAAATGCATTTAAAAATAGTAGGTTAATTTAAAGTGACATACATTATTTTGCATAGAAGCGTCGAAAGTGATTCGTACCGGCACTGGAAGATCATAGGTAAAAATACAATACAAGTACTGCTTGTTAAGGTTTACAACTTTGTGGAAAATTCAGGAAAATTCGGATTTTTTCATCAAAACTTAAAATTTTATACTAAATTACTTATTTCACAAATTTCGCTATCATTTTGTTCAAGTATGTGAAAAATACAATACAAGTACTGCTTATTAAGGCTTACGACTTAGTGGATAATTCAGGAAAATTCGGACAATTTTCATCAAAAATTAAAATTTTATACTAAATTTTTTAGATATTTTTGGAGTATGTAGTTTTGTAGCTGTTGTTGTTGTTGTTGTTGTTGTTATTAACAATGCATTTCCCTGCCTAGAGGGTATGATTATTCCGAAGATCTTCATCAAGCTCTTCTAACGGGAGTCCAAGGAAACGCGCAGTTTCAACAGGGTTGGACCAGAGGGACAGAGGGGTTAGAAGAGTAGGTTCAATTGGACAATTGAAGAGATGTAGGGTATCAGGGGTCCTACCACATGCAGGGCATGTGTTTGAAATTGTATCATTTAGTCTGGACAAGTAAGAGTTTAACCTGACACTGTATCCAGAACGAAGCTGTGCCATGGTCACTCCTGTCTCCCTTGGTAAGGTGCGTTCTTCTTCAGCAATATCGGGTGGGAGACTGTTTAGAACGGGGTTCACAGGTCGAGATCTGACAAAAGTGTCAACGGACTTGGTGTAGATGTCGGTTAGAGCCCGCTTATGATTCCGCAGATCAAACGGCAAAGTAATATGATACCGGAGCTCGTCATAATGCTTACGGAGATGACTCCTTATGTCTCTCGGGGGCGGATCTGTGTCCAAAAGATGTCAGTTTGGATGTCCCGGCTTGTGGCAGTTCAGAAGGAATTGCCTGCTGAGCATTTCCGCGTGCTCTCTTACATTGAGCAGTTTTGCCTCTTGATGGAGGTGAGACTCAGGAGGCATGAGTAGACATCCCGTAGCAGTTCTGATAGGTGTATTTTGGCAGACTTGTAACTTCGCCCAGTTGATGTTACGCACGTTAGGCGACCATATGGGTTCAGCATAGTCAAATACTGGTCGGCTAATGGCCTTATATGTAGTCAGCAACGTTTCCTTGTCTTTTCCCCAAGTACTGCCGGCAAGTGATTTAGGATCTTGTTGCGACCTCGTACCTTTGAGACCATTGCAGACACATGACCAGCAAATGAGAAAGTATTATCCAATGTCACCCCCAGTAACTTTGGGTGGCTGACAGTTGGTAGATTATTGCCATCAACTTAAATGTCTAATTAGTTTCTCACTTGGTGCGTCCATGTCGTAAAGAGTGTCACCGTAGATTTAGTCGGTGATATCGTCAGATCTCGCTCAGTGAAAAGGGTAACTAGGGGACGATTTGGACTGTGTACCAACGTACATATCAATGTTGCCGCTGGAAAATTTGAAAAAAGGTCCAAAAAAAGGGTCCCTTTTCCATTTTTTTTTTTTTAGTTGAATGACTGAGTTTTGTACTGTTGCAAGTAATACATACAAAATATAAACATTTTTAAATGGTTGTAAATAGTTTAATAATAAGGATAATCGCATAATGTGAAAGATTTTAAACTTAAAAACCTCCACTTTAAGGATGTGTTTTTGCAAAAGGTTTCAAATAATAAGAAAACTCACTTTAAAAAGAATTCCATTTTTTCCCGCAAAAAAATTATGGGAAAGGGCGAAAAAGCGACCGCTAAGGGACGGACAAAATTGCCTAAGCGGTTAAAGGCTATTTTAAGTAGGTAATGGGTAAGTTACAGAGCTAACTTTTTGCGAGGCTTATTTTCTCATAATTTACTAACTTTGTAGGGGGTAAGACTCAAAAAACTAAAACATTTTTATTTGAATCACCCCAATGTATACATACATACATATGACGGAGTTGTCACATTATACAGCGTTGCCAGAAGTAAGACTTCAGTTAGGAAAGACATTTGGAAATCGGCAAGAGTTCCCGATATACATAAGAGTAAAAAACGGAACAAGGAGATTTTTTTGGGTTTCAACAATAAAACGACAAAAATGAAGTTTGAAAGTGAAAAGGGGTCAAAAAGGGTCACGAATTTAAAAAAAAGAGTCAAAAATGGTACTTTTTTGAAGAAGTAGGGTCCGGGGTCCTGGCTCTAAAAAAGGGTCAAATTGACCCTTTAGGGTCCCCAACGGCAAGACTGGTACATATAGTGTACTAATTCCATGTCCCTTAGAGCGTCTCGGGCTTACAGGCAAAAAAAAGTCGGCCGTACATTTAAAAAAAAAAATTTTTTTTTCTGGCAACCAATTACATTTTACATTTTTCTTCAAATCTTTGGCATTTGTTGTCGGATTTTAAAGTTTGACGCATCAAAGAGGAGGTTTTCTCTGCAGAAAGTTCATTGAGCTCATGTGTTTCGTTGCGGTACCACACTTTAAAATCCGACAAAAAAATGCCGAAGATATGAAGAAAAATGCAATTGGGCGACTTCTAGGGTTGCAGGAAACAAAAAATACAACTTTTTTTTTAAATGTTTTTCAAAAACACTTCATATGAGGGGAGGTACGTTGGGTTATCATAATTTAAAATCCGACAATAAATGGCGAAGATATGAAGAAAAATGCAATTGGGCGACATCTAGGGTTGCTAGAAAAAAATATAATTTTTTTTTAAATGATTTTCAAAAACACTTCATATGAGGGGAGGTACGTCCGACGTTTTTTTGGTGATACGCTCTAATGTACATATATATACGTATCTGGCTTAAACTATGTTTAAATAATTGAGTACATATGTTGACGACCGCGAAAAAACTTAAAACTCAGAACTTAATTTGTATCCTTGAACGATAAAATATCGCTCAAAGAATAACGTTTACTGTCGAGCAAAAATATAAAATTTAAGGGTAAGTTTTATTTTCTCTCAAAAAAATAAAACTCAAGAAATAAGTTTTACGTTTGATCAAAAAAATAAAACTCAAAAATAAATAAAACTTGAGCGTAACGATTATTGTTGATTTTTATTGAAAAAAATCAGAAAATAATTATCAAATGTCGAGTTCTATAATTAAACTTATAGGTAACAGTTACCGTCCCTGCTTTTTTCTGAGTGAATGAAGGAAATCAGTTTTCAAGCAGGGACACATCGGTTGGATTTCCTAGTTTTGAATACATATGTAGGTACAGCAGCGATACATTACCCGTCGCCTTCTATCCACTGGGATGTAATAAAAACGTTATGAATAAAAAAGGTAATTGGTATGGAAAAAAGAGTATGGAAAAGTGGTCTTTACAGTGTAACCGCAAAATTCGGGCCACAAAACACGAAAAAATTAGGTACATACATGCAGCAAAGGTACAAAAAATCGTATTGTGTACGATTAAGAAGATTTTTGAACAAATAAAACATACATGACGTTTTATATTATTTATACTCTATTAAGTCAGTTAGCCAGCAGAATAAAAAAATTAATTGCTTAATTTAAGGGTTGGTAGTTAACAAAAAGTTAGAAAAAAGGCAGAAAACAAAAAGAATTTTTGGGGTGTTGAAGGATATGCGACCTTAATTCGTATACAAATTCCCATTACACGGTGAGCTTAAACAAGTTATTATCAAAAATCGAAACAACCAGGATATTCTTTCATGATTGTATTCTTGGACATATTAGAAGATATACTGAGCAAAAACTGAAATCATCCATCGGATCCCTTTTGAAGTTTGTAGGATTCTGCATTCCGTGTGTGCCCCTGTTCTATGTTCAGACGGGTTTCTTCAACTTTGGCTGTTTTGAAATGGCGGATCTTTACACATGTGTCGTAGAACACTACCCTTAAGTGGTAGGTATCATGCATTTTTAATTTCATCCCATGACAAAAACTTCAGCCAGAGCCCTCAAAACTCAGGAACTTTCATAATTTTTACTCCGCTTTCACATGTTTTAGGCGGTTTGTCTAACTTTGGTCGTTTTTAAATGGCGGATCTTTAAACATGTATCGTATCACACTACCCCTAAGCAGTATCCGACATTTTAAGGTTTAGTCCCATGAAAAAAACTTAGCCAACTTAGCCTCAAAGCTCGGGAATTCATTCTTACTGCGATTTCACTTGGTCCAACTTTGGCTGTTTTTAAATGGCGGATCTTTACAGTTTACAAGTTTACACATGTGTCGCAGCACACTTCCTTTAAGTCACATCAGGCATGTTTATACTTCGTCCCACGACAAAAACTTCAGCCAGAAACCCCAAAGCGGGAACTTTTCTTCATTTTTACTGCGATATCACTAGCTTAAGGGGGCTTGTCCAACTTTGATTGCTTTTAAATTGCAAGAAGTGAAATCGCAGTAAGAATGAAGAAAAGTCCCCCTCCTTGAAGTGTCTGGCTGAAGTTTTGTCATGGGAGGAAGTCTAAAAATGCATGATATCTACCACTTAAGGGTAGTATTCTACGACACATGTGGAAAGATCTGCAATTTAAAAGCAGTCAAAGTTGGAGAAACCCGTTTAAACATGGAGCAGGGGCACCCACGGAAAAAGAATCCTACAAATCAAAAGGGACCCGATGGATGATTTCGGTTTTCGCTCAGAATATCTTCTGATATGTCCAAAAATACAATCATGAAAGAATATCTTGGTTGTTTCAATTTTTGATAATAACTTGTTTAAGCTCGCCGTGATTAAACAGGAAGCCATTAACTTTTTCCTTTAGCTTTATTCGGGGCAAAATGCGCACAGCTTTAAAAATTGTATATCACTATGTTCAATCCACAAAAAATGCGTAATTTAAATTTTGCTTCCTTGTGCTCTATTTTATTTGCTGTTTTTGTATTTTTATTTTACAAAATTTTAGCCTTTAATCCATTGCACTTTTTGCTGGATGCATATTTTGAAAGCACATGATTCATTTCCTTTCACAAACTTACATTCACAAATAATCAAGCTCCTAACCACATAAACTCAGTCACACACACGAAATTGTAGTGACGGGGATAAAATCTATTTCCGGTTTTGCGATTTTTCTTTCCGCTGCACAAACACAGGCGAGGTGGAAACAGTGATGCCATGCTTAGGGAAAAGAGGCTAAATGTAGGGAAATTCAGCCTTAATTTTTGGATGTAGGAAAAAAGGACAGATTTTCAATATTTGCTTAAATGTAAGGAATTTCATTCAGGAACTAGCCTAAATGTACAACAATATTAATTAATATAAATTAAAATTTTTCAAATTTTATCGACTTTGTAAAACTCGCCAGGGAATTTTGCGTAATGAAAACCAGTAACATTAATTATTTTACATGCATGAACACTGGTGGTGGCCCATATTATATAGGAGAAAAATCAAATTAGGTTTACAGATCATTTTTAGCTATCGCCAAAACAAATATTCTGGGAGAGTTTCAACCTAATAGTCCAACGGCAAGAGAGTGCTCAAGAACATATAAGGAACATTCTTATGCGTAAGAGGAAAAGTACCAAATTTTTAAAATGCCATAAAATCTCACTGCTCTGACAGAACTTTAAAATAAAGGTCTTTTTTATTATCATGGGTTAAGACTTGGTTTCCTCGAAAAGCGGTGCCGCTATGTAACGTTCGCTATATAGCGGTAGCTATGCTCACCGTCATTAGCAGCACCGCTTTTGTGTTAACTTACATGAAAGTAGCGGTGACTTCAATCCATTTGAAATTGCAAATTTGCGGCCACATTTCTTTTTTTCTTTTCTATATTTTAAAAATACTTGCTTTGAAAACAATTAATTGTTGTTTTGTAAACGAATTTGAAGAATTTTATTGAATTGACACCGCTATGACAATGACGGTGAGAAAAAACGTTGACGAAAAATTGCCACCGTCATGACGGACGCTATATTACATTACGGTGAACTTCACCGTGTTCTTACTTTACACTCAATTACTTTTACATGGCAGTATTTTTGACAACGTACTTCACCGCTATGTAACGGACGCTATATAGCGTCACCGCTTTCGAGGAAACCAGCCCTTTAAGGGTAACTAGTTGCATAGCTAAATTTTTAGGGAACTGCATCGATAATACTGAAAAAACTTAAAAATTGTATCACGAAAAAACAGGAAAATGTCCCAGGAGTCACACTCTTTAACCTTTGTAAAAAGTTTCTAAAAGCTAATACTGATCTTATTTTTAAAGAATATGGTATTATGTAGTATGTACTTTCGATCATATACAAATTGTAATTCAAAGTTGAACTGTAAAGCTACAATTCGTTTTCGTGCTCACAAAGGTGCAACAAAGGGATTTTTCGGTTTCCCAGGAGTCACACTCACTTACTGAGTAAAGCTATTTGTTGTTATTTCGCCAATTCTTTTAATGCATTTATTGTATCGGATATTTATCCATGTCGATATATATATTCCATAGCAATTGAAATGCCAATTTCAGTTTATTAAGTCAAAGTTGACTAAGCTCTCGAGTCAAATGTGCCAGGAGTCTCGATGGAATGTCCCATAACATTATAAAAAAAAAATTGAAAAACCCGCAATTTTTGTCATTCTTTTAACAAGTACAACTGCGTAGGAAGAAAAAAAATTATTTATTTGATAGGAAAACACATTTACACTGCCTTGTTGCAAGAAAATTGGGCGCCATTGTTTCTATAAGTGATATTTATGAAATATTTCAAACAGGCATAAGTTTGCGTACTGCTATTTGATGCTTTTCTGTAAAATATTAAGTTTTGTCAATCTAGATCATATTGATTATATTTTTTAGCATTTGTCTTAGATATTTACAACATCTGCAACAAAATAACAAACTTAATAAGTTAATATAATTTTTTATTTTTTGGCTTTTTCATATAAATTGCAAATACTGGGGTTCATTAAGCACCCTTTTCCCATCCATCAAAAAATCTGAAAAAATTATATATTGAGCCCCATTCTAAAAAAATCGAGGGGTGTCCGGGGTGAATTTTTTAAGTTAGTTTTTTGGGCCACCCTAATAAACACTAGACTGGGAAAAAAAAAATCATTTTCTTCTCAGGCTAGCCGTTTTCTAGTATTCTAGCCTCAAATATTAGCATGTTTTTTGGATTCCCCGATTTTGGTTTGAAAATTTGCCAAACATGAAAAAATCAACAGGGAATAAAGCTAAATACATTTTCCTAAGGACAATTGGCTGCTGAATCCGAATTCGGTATCAGAATTCAAAAACGGGACCGAGGTTTGGCCCTCACCGTGCAAAAAAGACCCATATTATTTTGTGATGGTTTTGTGGGGTTAGAGAAGAACTGTGACCTGTTAGGATTTTGGTCAATGCAACTTTTGTAGGGAATTCGATTTCAATCAAAAATATTGTTAGGTAAATTGTGCTTTACATCAATGGTTTGTCGTTTTTATACCAAATATGAGGTGTAGCCTGTAAAATCTAAACTAGCGATGATAGGCCTCTACACCTTTTTCAGTTTATATTCAGAAAGTTACACTTGATATTCAGAATTTACAATTGATATTCAGAAAATTCCAATTAATATTCAGAATTTCCATTTCATATTCAGAAAATTACAATTCATATTCAGAATTTCCATTTGATATTCAGAAAAATACAATTAATATTCAGAAAGTTCCATTTGTTACTCAGAAAATTTAAATTAATAACCAGAAAATTACAATTGATATTCAGAAAGTTACAATTCATATTCAGAAAATCTCTGGATTTCTGAATATCAATTTTAATTTTCTGAATATCAATTTGAATTTTCTGAATATTAATTTTAATTTTCTGAATAACAAATGGAACTTTCTGAATATCAATTTGAATTTTCTGAATATCAAATGAAAATAAATTGTATAATAATAAATTGTAACTTTCTGAATATAAACTGAAAAAGGTGTAGACTTTAATTTGAAAATGAAAAAAAATTACAGTCATTTTTTTCACCTTTCTTAAAAAGAAAATCAATATAATTTTTGAAAACAAACGAATTTTTTTTGGCCCTGTCTAATGAATGGCAAGCCATGCCAGCGCGCGCCACTGCCGTTAAAGCCTGTCAAAAGTCAAAATAATCATGAAAGCGTTCGTTAAATCTAATATATGTTTCTAATAGACAATTTTCCAAGAATCAGGAATATACAACTTTTATTGCACAGAAAATTATAGTTTACCAGGTAGATGTGCTCAAAGTTGAAAAATTTTCAACTTTTGTTCTTTTTTGTTGTATTTGAATTGGTTTTGTCAGTAAATAAGGTAGCCGGTTATCGTTTTCTTGTATAGATATTAAAGATAATTTAATTTAACATTCAAGCAAAAAAAGTTTTTTTTTTTTTTAAAAATGGTGGATCTACTTGTTTTTCGAAATGCCTATTTTTAGGCCCTTTTTAAAACTTAGATGAAAAAAAAAATTTTAAAATGTGTTCTGTCAACTTAACAGTAGTTATTTGTGAAATATTCAGTCTACCTGTCTCCAGCCGCCTCTTCACTTTTTACTTCAAATAAAGTTAAACAACCTTGGACATAAGTATGCGCCTCACAGTACCGCGACCTCCATACAAAAGATAGCCACTGCCAGCATTTATAGTTTTTTGTGCTGTGTAAATTTATCGGTGCTAATTAATTAATATTATTATAAGGTCTTATTACACCGCGACAATTTACACGATCTAATGAGTGACCTTTCAGTTTATTGCTGTATGCGGAGACTCTTTATAAACTTGAGCACCTCCTCAGGTTGTTAATTAATTTAGGCAGATTTATGTATAATTTTTTTTTTTTCTACTTGGTTTTTATATACATACATATCTACAAGGCAATACATTTTTAACGTGATAATATGTATTCATCGGTGTTGAATATAATACTTATTAATTTATGGTTTTGGTTTTTAAATAAAATTAGAATTAATTTAGTTATTGTTATTATTGGTCATTATATGTACGAGCTTTGAAAATTTTGTGGCTTTGGGTAGGTGCACTTAGGTAAGAATAACAATGTTAAATAAAAATAACAACAACAAAAATGCGAAAATATAGTTGCATTTACCTAATGTTTACACACTGCGGTTTAGAAATTCCCAATTCCTTGTATACAAAGCGGTTTGACAAGATCCTTCAACAAGATCATTGTAGCTGGTATTGTTTGTAGCATTTTTATACCCAGCGTACTAGTACTAATACAGGGGTATTATAATTTTGTCCACATAACAGTACTACGTAACGGTAAAAAATTATCGAGATAGATATAGAGTTAAATATATGAAAGGGGGCATTTTTGAAAATTCGAGTGGTCATAACTTTTAAAATGTTTACGGTAGAATCATGAAATTTGGCACAAGGCATTGTGAGGACTTTCGATATGGAAAATTTCGATAATCACATAAATTTACATAATTCGGTAAGGTAAATAGCTAAAATAGTATAATTTGGTAGCTAAATCCTTTAACATTATTACCCCTTTCAGAAAATTACCGCTGGGTATTTAATGTTCGGTTCACCCGAAGAATAATTTGATAAAATTTATTCGACTGGTCAAAAGTCCATTCAATTTTCAAAGTTTGTAAAATTAGAATTAATTTTTAAAATTTGCTGTTTTTTTTTATTTCTATGTACAAAAAAATATGTAGGGAAAATTTATTTAGGGAAAAGTAGGGATTTTTTCGAGACTCCGTAGGGATTTTTAAATAAGTTGCTTGGCAACACTGGTTGGAAGATGTATGCAAACACTGTGATGGAGCATAAAAATTTCATGTTTCACAAAAAAAATCTATATTTTTATGTAGTTAGTATGTATGTATTCACTAGAAAAATTGAACGATTCTGGTTAGGTTGTTCAGATTATATTTAAATATATTTCTGTAGATATATATCTACATACATAAAAAAAAGTATACATGTTAGTGTTCGATCGAATATTCGGCCAAGTTTCGGTATTAGGCCTATTCGGCAAGTATTTTTCATTCGGCTTCCGCTTCGGCCTTCGGCTGTAAAGGCCGAATAATCGAGGCCGAATAATAGACGTGTTAAATAACAAAAAAAAAAAATACTGAATTTTACAAGTTTTTGATTTTTTATAAGCGACAGAAAATCGCAACTTCTAGTAATATTTTTGTGTCCGACAGGGACAATTTTTTTTGGAAAGCTTAGGTTCACCCCAAGGAAGAAAGCTGCAAAAGTCCCCATCGATCCCATTAGTGCTAAAGAAGTTATTCGGAGTCAAAAGTCGAGAAAAATAAAAAAAACCCTCAAATTTGGATTTTTCTCGACTTGGACATTCTTGGCTTGGACATTTCCAAAACCGCTCAAACGCCGGTTTGGAAGAAGACATCCTGAACATTTATGCCTCCAGAGTTATTATTATTAGTGTGTACCAAGCCTGCTGTCCAGAGTTATTAAAGTTAAAATTTTGCACGTTAAAAAAAGGTGGAAAGCTGGTTTAAAATGCTTTCCGTTCGCCCACATTGCGAGCGATGAAGAAATAAACGAGAATATCACAAGATACCAGCGAATCAATACTAAATACAGAAATTTGTACTGATAATTTTGAAGAAATATCAATAGGAGCTGATCTACCACCTGTACCGTCTGTTGTTGTTGTGTTGTGTTTGGGGAGGGATGCCGAAGTTGACAGTCCTTGGCCGGATATGAACCCGGTACGCTGCGGTACTCCCTTGGGGTACTGCCCGACTGTCGTGGTAGCGATAATAACGTTAAAAAACGCGCTGATGACTCTACCTCCAAGTAGTGTGGAAATGAGCCAGCTTAAAACGGCCCACTGCAGTACATATTTGAGTAACTCAGTGCCATCCTTGCCTAACCCTCGAAATTTTTTATATGGAGTTATTATACTATACTACTTAGAAATACTCCAAAGAGAGAGAATAGAGAGAATAGATTCTTTAAATATTGTTTTTTTCGCATAATAAAGATTGTGAGGATTAAGCATTTCTGGCCTTAGGCTGTTTAATTTTTAATTACCTATTAACTTTGTCACTAATTATTAGGAAATTACTAAATTGAGGGTTAGGCAAGGATGGCACCGAGCCACTCATTTCTGGGGTTACTCTTGCTCAATTAGTCACAGCATCGCTACTGAACACAGGAATGAAAATAACAACAACAAAAAAACCCCAAAATTTTCATAAGAAATAGCACTTCAAAAAACTTCGAAACTAATTTTTTGGTTATTTTTACACATAATTTTGCAAATATAGAAGTGGCAAAAATGTTTTATATGAGTGAGTTGTAGATAACGTTATTACTTAAGTAAATGCATTCCAGTTTACGAGATATATTCAAAAATTGAAAATCCGCTTATTTTCGCTATAGCGGCCGCGGGACACATCCCCCAGTCCCGAAATCTCGGTTTTAATCTCACGGTTATGCCATCAAATGCAAAAAAAAATCGCTGCCTATATGAAATGCAAAGTTAATGTCTTATTTGACTGGAGTAAAATCAAAATAACTTCTAATGATTTTTCTTCAAATTTACGCTTGAATTTCTTGCTAGAATTGTTAAAAATAAGGACTGCTTCCTCATCATCCATCTCATTCCCTGGCCATCTCATTACAACGACATTCAAATTGAAATATTTTTTTTGATTTCTTTCTAATTTTTCTTATTTTCAAATTCTTAATTTTTTTTCTCTTTGACGCTTCACGTTTTTGTACATTAGAATGTCAAAGTGAAAAAGAATTTGATTCAAGGTATGAAACCGACTAAAATAACGTTCCGGTTTTGGTTTCGGGTTTGTATCGCGATTCGGTTCGGTTCCGGTTTCGTTCTTCAAAATTTATTTCAGTTTCGGTTACTGTTTCTTTCCGGTTTCGGTTTCCAAATAAAAACACGAACGCAAAAAAATTGTACTACTGCAAAACTGAGGTAAGTATGTACATTAGAACGTATCACCAAAAAAAAAGTCGGCCGTACCTTCCCTCATATGAAGTGTTTTTGAATAACATTTAAAAAAAAATTGTATTTTTTTCTGGCAACCCTAGATGTCGCCCAATTGCATTTTTCTTCATATCTTCGGCATTTTTTGTCGGATTTTAAAGTGTGGTACCACAACGAAACGCATGAGCTCAATGAACTTTCTTGAGAAAACCCTCCTCTTTGAGACGAAAAAATTGTTTGTCATACTCTAAAATCCGACAACAAATGCCAAAGATTTGAAGAAAAATGTAATTGGGCGACATCAAGGGTTGCCAGAAAATATTTTTTTTTTAATGTTTTTCAAAAAACTACGTATGTATGTATGAGGGGAGGTACGGCCGACTTTTTTTTTTTGCCTGTAAGCCGAGACCCTCTAATGTGCATAGATGCAAAATGTGTCTGAATTTTTATAAAGTTTTTCCAATATAATAACACTACACTATAAAACCCACTTCTTTTGGGTATTGGACCAAACCAGACCTGTTAATTTTGATTAGTAATTAGTAATCAATTGTCTTGAATTACGATTAGGTTAGGTTAGGTGGTAGCAGCTCCAACTGAGAGGGCCGCTGACTTGGACACTTGTATGGTACGTTGTGATACCACATTCTTGGTTACGATTACAAAAAATAAAAATATCAAAAAAATCAAAAAATAATCAAAAAAGCGTTTTTGATTACTTTTGATTATTTTTTCATGATTTTTTTTATTATTCTTGAAGTAAGTAGCTCTGCGAGAAGTTTCCGCATGGAACTCTCGCTGCGAACTTAGTATCAACCCGGGAAAAGTAGAACTTGTCCTTTATACCAACCGGTACAAAATGCGCATACCGTTAAATCTACCGGAATTAATTGACGTGCGCCTGAACTTGGCTGATAAAGCCAAATTCCTAGGCACAGTTCTGAATAGAAAGCTGAACTGGAAGGAGAATGTCATTCAGCGCCAAAAAAAAGTGTTTATTGCACTTTACACGTGTAAAAGAGCCATTTTCAAAATCGACACTGCGATTATCCGACAAATTATGCTATATGGAGTAGTGGTATGGTGGCCTGCGCTGAGCAAGGCAACAAACCTAAATCTTAGGTAAAGTCCACAGATCTAGTATGATCCGCATAAGCGGTGCGATAAGAACAGGGCATCTAAATAGTTAGAAGAGGAGTAACGGTGTCGGTTTAGGAGTATCACTCCCGGTTTGGAGAGTCCCGACAACACAGGAATTTTTCATACGGCCGAGTGCCGTTACTGAATTTCCCAGTGTTGGTGATATCACACGGGCCTTTTAAAACTGGCCTAAATGAGGATGGGATCGTGTGTAGAAGTCCACGCAAGGGGGGAAAGTTTCTGACCGCCATTCAACTGGGAATGGCCAGAGGATTATTCTATGTGCGGTCCAAGCAGCTCACTACGTCCGTGTCATATCCTATGGAGGCTCCTGAAGGCCACCCCGACATAATCGGTTTAAGGGCTTGCCAGGATTTCAGCAGCATCGTCTGTCATCATAAGGTGCGGCTGCAAGCGGGCGTCTGTCTTGGATCAAGCGGCTCTTCGAGGGGTCCAACTTCGAACTTCGAAAGCACGTAACGAAGTTTTCGGGCTAAGAGCCCATTTACATAGAACTTTGCAAAAGCTTTGACGGTTTGATCTAATACCCAGCCGGCTGACGTACATTGTAATAAATAATATCTATGAGTCAAAGTAAATTAAAAAAAAAATATTTTAGAAAGTTTCGAACTAGTGAAAATCTAGTCATTATCAAACTAGTTCTTATTATATTATAACCATTGACGTTTCTACTCCCATGCTCCCTTTCACAGCAAATCAGAATTCAGTACAACTAAAATTTCGAGTAAAACGGAGCTAGAAGACAAGAACTGTCAAAAACGTCGAGGATGATCAAACTTTATCACCGGTATAATGAAAAAAACATTCTATAAATTGATCGTGTAATTTTCATTCAAGGAAGAACTTTAAACACCTTATTTTTATAAAGTTGGGCAGAATAGTTTAAAAGCAAAAGGTACTGTAATTACCCATAACCGAAGTAGGAATAATCAGTCCTCTCCCAGCATACATTTTTTTATAGCTTTCACAGTGCAATTTATGTAGGTATATTGTTCGTAATTGTATTTAATTAGACTAGTATAGTAGTTAGCTATCATCATTTGTTATATGTTTACCTTACACACATACATACATACTCGTACTTTCATTATTCTCGTCTTACCTTTGCTTATTCCAGTTGCCTTGTCACGGAGTACATTTATCGAATGCACTTGGCCGTATTCTTCGAACATCTCTCGCAACTGTGCTTCATCCATGGATTTTGGCACTTGGCCAACAAACATTTTGATATTGTCTGGATCAGGCTCTTTTTCACCAAAGGGCACGTCGGTGTCCATGCGGAAGCATGATGATTCGTTGTCGACAACATTCCGATTGGCGCTGCACGTATTGTTGTTATTATTGCCATTGTCATTGCAAAGGTTTGGTGGTCCATTGCTGTTGTTATTCACAAAAGTCGTGCTACTGTTGTTGCTGAGCAACGGTGGGTTATTATTGCTACAACCATTATTGTTGTTGCCTGGAGTAGATGTGTGAATTGGACTGTTGGGAAGGCTGGTGGTGGTGCTGCTACTTTTATCACTCATGCCAAACGCACTGTAACGAAACGATTTGGTACATTTTTACTAAAATTTGGACATATGTACATCGACATACATACATATTGTAGTACAATTACATATTATGTACATTAGACTGAGCCAAACAATTTTTGTTTTAAGTTAGGTAAGTTTTGTAAACCTTGTATAATTTTTGGTATGAAACTGAGAAACCATTGTGGTAAAAAAAAACAGCATACACATACGAACATAGGTATGTATGTATATTTGAAGAAAATGGGATTTCCTGCAAAAAAAGCTAAGGAAATGTGCTAAACCCTGAAATAGATCTGCAGAAGCCCTGCGCAGTAAAAATTTGGTATTTGTTTCCTTTAGCATCCAACTGTTAAACAATTAGTTAAAATTATGGGAGAGGACTCAAAAAACGTGTTTTGGCGGCAGGATCACGAATCCGGAAACGCTTTTTTAATTTTTTGCTTTTTTGTGGAAAGTTATGGTCAAAAAACCGAAAAATGACCCGGGTCTGATGCCAAAATTGGGACGGGATCCATGGTATGTATGTATGTGCAGAACATCTTCTGAGTTGGCGGCCTTCGGCCGCGCTTATAAAGGATAACCCTGAGCTATGCCATGCCAAGTCCGGGTATTATGGGAAAATGTTTCCAACAATCAAAGTTCTCAGCAACGGTTTAAGCTAGAGCTATAAAATACTGAACAAAAAAAAGTTCAGAGCTGGTTAGAGCAGAGCAGAGAAGGCCAGCTGTCAAAATAGAAACAGAGCAACTCAGAGCAGAAATGCCATGAAACAATTGAATCTCGATAGTTTCTATTTATTTGGTTTTTTTTTTGTTTAAATCCTCAAAATAAATACAAATTCACGTATACTAAAACTTTGCTTTTCTTGCCAGCTATTTTTGTTTTGAAGTTTTCAAAAATTTATTTTTTCTTAACTGACAATTGCTCCTCTCCCAGTGGGAAAGTAGGTAATGCATTACCTTTTTCCATGCATGAAAAGATGTATGAATTTTGTTATAAGAAAAGATCACACCAAAAGCAAGGAAGGGAGTAATGTGTCGCTCAATTTTTGATTTTTGGTTAAAAAAAAATGTTTTTCGTGCATGAAAAGATGTACGAATTTTGTTAGAAGAAAAGATCTTACCAAAAGCAAGTAAGGGAGTAATGTGTAGCTCTATTTTTATTTGTAGTTTGAAAACTTCAAAAAAAAAAAAAAAAAAAAAACACAACTTTCAAACATAAAAAAAATACAGTTTAAACTCATTTTGAAACTGCTGCTCGTTACTTACATCTTCATCGCTTTTTCTGCTGCTGTGAGGCTTTTCAGAAGTCGAGAGTCGACTGGACTGTTTGTTCCTGATGCCGGTGCCTTTTTGGTTTTGGTTTTTTTTGTTATTATATTTTTTTTGGAATCTTGGTCGTAGCCCATGACGAGCTCGTCATTCAAACATTTAAAATAAGACCTTAACTCTTCCCCCGCTGTAGAGCCTCACTTTGTCTTAATGCCCTTGTTACTCCTCAAGGAAATTTATAAAATGTTATGCAAAATTAAATATGTCCCTTGTAGTGCATATTTTCATACTTGAAAGGTAATACATCTTTTCATTTATAAAAAGTAATATAAAATGTAATGTAAACATGTATCTTTAGTTTTGTAGGCGAGCGACACATTACTTTTCCTATGACATCGCTGTAGAAAAATTCATTCATGTTTTCATGTAGAGTCTATAGGAGCTATACATTGCTTTATGCATTGCTGTACATTACCTTTTCCCACTGGGCTGCTCTAACTTTACTTTTTATAAATGAAAAGATGTATTACCTTTCATGAATGAAAATATGCACTACAAGGGATACATTATATCTTGCATTGCCTTTCTTGAATGAAAAGATGCTTTACAAGGGACATATTAAATTTTGCATAACATTTTATAAATTTCCTTGTGGAGTAACAAGGACATTAATACACAGGACACAGTGAGGCTCTACAGCGGGGGAAGAGTTAAGGTCCTATTTTAAATGTTTGAATGACGAGCTCGTCATGGGCTACGACCAAGATGAGTGCATCCAAAAAAAATATAATAAAAAAAAACCAAAACCAAAGAGGCACCGGCACCAGTCCAGTCGACTCTCGACTTCTGAAAAGCCTCACAGCAGCAGAAAAAGCGATGAAGATGTAAGTAACGAGCAGCAGTTTCAAAATGATTTTAAATTGTATTTTTTTTATGTTTGAAAGTTGTGTATTTTTTTTTTTTTTGAAGTTTTCAAACTACAAATAAAAATGGAGCCTCACATTACTCCCTTCCTTGCTTTTGTTATGATCTTTTCTAACATCAAAATTCGTACATCTTTTCATGTATGAAAAACATTTTTTTTTAAACTACAAATCAAAAATTGAGCGACACATTACTCCCTTCCTTGCTTTTGGTGTGATCTTTTCTTATAACAAAATTCATACATCTTTTCATGCATGGAAAAAAGTAATGCATTACCTACTTCCCCACTGGGTTACTCCACAAAAAAAGGTAGAGCAAAAATTTATGTTCTGGATTACTCTAGTTTTGTTTTGAGCGTACTCATGAAACAAAAGATAGAGCAAGAAAAGTGTTCATGAAACACAATTTGGTGAAATATCTCAACTTGGCGTAAGCTAGAGCAACTCAATAAACAAACCTAATATGTGTTTGAAGCTTCAATTCAATGCGCATATGAGAAAAATCAGATATGTAATTCAAAAAATTTCAAAACTAAGTCTTGAAAATCGTTTATGAAAAATGTAGTTTTTAATGTTTTTGACGTTTTTCGGTTATAAAAAAAGAAGTAAATGCTAGTTTTTAAAGAAAAATGATTTATTATAGATTTTAGGATGCTTAAAACGAATATGTCTGGGTTTTTATAGGTTACAACAGAAATTCTCCATTTTTCTAAAAAACAACTTTTTGAGCTTGTTTTTGCCTTTTTTGTTTCGGTTTAGGTTGCGGTTTCGTTTTTCAACATTTATTTTTTGTTCGTTTCGGTTTCCAAACAATAAAACGAACAAAAATTTGAGGACAAAAAGATTTATTTTTAAGATTATCACTGAGCTACGAAATTCACGTGGTTAAAAGTAGGTCAAAATTTTCAAATTTCTTAAAAATTTGTTTATAACTTTGTGTCTTTTTATTAATTAAGATGTTTTTTTAAAATGTTTTTATTAGGTCGCTTTCGTCGTTCTTGTGCCCGGATTTTTGCATTCGATTTTGAACCAACTTCCTGTTGTGCTAGGGTCTTGAAATTTTCACCACAGTTCAGGTCGCGATGACAATGCAATATTATGGAAAAAAAATCCGATAGGTTGCGCGTGGGTCGCTATATTTTCAAAAATCGCATTTATGGTCCGATTTGTCTGAAATTCGGAACATGTATTACTACTATGAAAAGAAATATTTTCCTAAAAAAAAAATTCCGTTAGGTGGAGCTGAGATCGGGGTAGTAAAAACTGAATACCCTAATTATGGACCGATTTGGCTGATATTTTATGTGTGTATTACTTAATCAATTTCCAAATGTTCAAAAAAAAATTGCACCCGCTAGGTGGCGCGTGAGTCGCTCTATTTACGAAATGCGAAGGTCTGTTTTCGGTGCCGATTAATTTGTTTTTCACCGAACTTCCCGTTGGAGTAGAATCTTGAAATTTTCATCGTCGTTTAGTTTTCTGGCCCCACGCAGTATAACAAAAAAATAAGTCCGATAGGTGGCGCACGGGTAGAGATATTTGTAAAGTTTCATTTCCAGAGATTTTGCTTTGGATTTTGAACTAACTTCCCGTTGAGCTAGGGTTTTGAAATTTTCACCATCGTTCAGGTTTCGCTGACAATGCATTATACAAAAAAAAATCCAAAATATTGCTTTAATTGCAAAGTCCAATTTATAGCCCTGTCTTCCTTATTGCTATCTGAATATTTCGTACACATGCTATAATGCGTTTTCAGCGCCATAAACAGCATCGAAATTTCGATCTGCATCTGCATACATTTAGGCGCAGTCACTGTTGCACAAAGGAAAGATAATGTGCTTTATAATGCTTAAAAAAGAATAATTTTATTCATGTAACCATAGACACACCGCGTAAAGCGTGTAAACGTAGAAAATTGCCGAATGCGTAAATGAACGGTCAAAATTTTATGGAACGAAGCAAGGCGAATTCATACAGGTATGCTCGAGCGAATTCAGATCTACACGCACGCACACACTCCTTGTGGCTGTAAATGTCAGACAAAGCAACAACATAAGCAATTTGACAGCTACGATTTGATTTTCAGGGAAGAAGAAGAAACCATATGGTGGGAGGATGCCACCTGTAATGAATTCGCCTTGGAACGAAGTTTACTCAAATTCGGTAAACTTCCGCGAGGAGTTTAGTGTGTAAACACCTCGAAAAATTACCCAATTCGATTACGCTGTTCGACATGCAGTTTTTCAAAGCAGTCAATGCACACTAGACAAAAATAGAAGAATATGCAAAAAAATGGGTCAAAAATTTAATTACAGTAGTCGCTCACAAATTAGAACTCTCAGTAATTAGAATTTCCAGAAATTAGAATCAACTTTTTGAATACATTACACGCTCTGAAATTAGAATCGAAAAATCTAATTTGCGAGCGTATTTTGTTTTTTGTTGCAAAATGAGATATAATAAAAAATAGAATAAAAAATATTTTTAATTTAAAATGTTTTTAAAATGAACTAAAAACTGGAAAATAATTTCCCCTCTGACTACATAGATTCTTCACCACGTAAAGCTTATCTGGAACATTTGTGAGTTGGAATTCTTATAGGTATTAAATAGTACTTGGAGTTTGAAATGTATAAAAACATTGGCGCACGCTAAAGATGGTTCGCATTAATTTCTAACAATCTTATTACCGATATGAGCTTTTCTAAAAAAACGATATAGCAAGCGCCAAATGTTTTTATACATTTCAAACTCCAAGTACTATTTAATACCTATAAGAATTCCAACTCACAAATGTTCCAGATAAGCTTTACGTGGTGAAGAATCTACATATGTAGTCAGAGGGGAAATTATTTTCCAGTTTTTAGTTCATTTTAAAAACATTTTAAATTAAAATTATTTTTTATTTTATTTTTTATTTTGGAACTAGAACGAAAACGAAAAAATGTTAAGGAACGAAACAGGAACCTAAACCGGAAAAAAACCCAAAAAACGTTATTTTAGAAAAATGCATGCACTTTGCAGGTCTTAAACCTTAAAACTTCTGTTGTATAAAAAAAAATATATATATATATATTCTTTTTAAGCATCTCAAAATTTGTAATAAAAATCATTCTTCTTTATAAACGAGCATTTACTTTTTTTTACAACCGAAAAACGTCAAAAAAAATGAAATATGACATTTTTCAAAAACGATTTTCAAAACTTAGTTTTAAAATTTTTTGAAATATCCGATTTTTCTCATATGCGCATTGAATTTATATGTACATATACATATATTTTTTAAATTTAATTTAGAATCCTGAAAATTGTCCCAGCCGGTCGCGGCTGGTCTTTTACCCCAAAAAACCAAAACAAAACAATAGGCGCTGTTTTTTAAAGCTGAAACCGAACCTCAAAAGGTCTGGAAAATCTAACCTATCTATAAGTTATATACTCTAGAAACAAATATTAAGATCTATAATTTTTCTAAATAAATTTTTATTTTTAATTTTTTTCCCAGTCTAATATTCATATATATTTATGTACATGAATATGTAAGCATAGAAAACTTTATGTGTGTATGAATTTACATTTGTACACACAAAGGTGCAAACTTTCAAAGGCTGACGCTATCGGAAACATGAGGCCAAGTAGCCGATTTGAGCTATTTAAGATGAGTGAGAAAATAATTGAAAAATCGTCAAGAACAACACAAGGAGTAAAGTATGAAAAAAAAAACGATGATACATAAGTAGACCAGATAAAATATATGTATAAAAAAGAAGCGGTAAGTAGGCAAAATCGACGATAAGGCGACGGCGAATTGACGTGGCCATCGCGTGCTGGGAGGGGACATTGTGACGAAAGGGAGAATACATTCATCTTGATTAATTCGAAAGAAAATAAATGAAGTAGCACTTTTAATCGATTTGGAGAATATATTATTTCATTTCAATGCAGTCCCAGCCAATCTTCTGCAGTCTTAAAATGTCAATGCAACTCTGGCCAACGTTTTCCAAAGCTATGTAGATAATGCCGCTAAGGGAATAGTACCTACAAGGGCGGACCTAGGGGTGGGGTATTTTTACGTAGGAATTTTTAGTCGTAATATACAAAAAGTAATTGAATTTTTATGTGGGTTCTATATATTCCTGTACTTGTGAAGATAAACTAAGTATGGTATTTATATTATCGCTATCACCTGTTGATAACTTTGCATTCTCGCCCTTTGCTTCCCCAGAAAAAAATCCTGGATCCGCCCTTGAGTAGCTAGGTAATGGCTTGAAAGAGATAATGAAAATTTATTTAGAAGAGCTCTCATCTATTCGTGTATAAAGGCATCACTTAAATTGGGCATTTAATGTCTCACTCAAAAAAATATGTAACGGGTTAATATTTGTGTGTGTATTTTTCAAGACAAGTAAAAAAAAATGGTATTTTGTATAATTGCTGAAAAATTAGCCTAAATTATTATGATAGAATGCTCAAAAAACGTGTTTTGGCTTCAGGACCACTATTCCGGAAGCTTTTTTTTTTAATTTTTTGTTGCTGTGAAAAGTTATGGTCAAAAAACCGAAAAATTTGTATTTATGTACAAAATACCTCATAAAAAATGTCCAGTATTTCTACGCAGAACACATTTTTTACACGTTTTTAGGGACGGCCTAATGTGATTACAACAACCACATGAAAACTTGCAATGCAAATATCTCTACACAAAAGCCAAAAATTAAAAAAGCGCTTCCGGATTCGTGATTCTGGGGGCAAACCCCGTCTTTTGAGCCCTCCTCCATAATTTTAGCTAATTTATTAGCAGTTGACCCCTAAAGGAAACAAATACCAAAAATATTTTAAATGCACTTTACATATAAAAGCAGATTATTCTTTAATATTTTTTTATGACAATACTCACTCTATATAAAGGTTATGCGCTTTTTCTGAAAAGTCGAAAATGGATGGCCTGTTTGCGAGAAAGCTGTGGCGAAACATTTTGCAAATATTCGTTAATTTCAATTTAAAAAATCACAAATTTTCACGCTGCACAATTTTTTTTTGTTTCACGCAGTATTTATACACTTTTAACGTTTAGATTTCGGCGTGTTTTATTATATAACACTGACGGTTCACCAGTGATAAACAAATTAAAAATGCACTTCAAAATTGGAAATAGATTTATTATTAAAATTCACACTCAAAATGTTGATATTAAACTTGATTTCACAGCGCACTAAATCCACATTCATAAAAATTAAAAAATGCTCAAACTGAAGGATATTGCGACAATGGACCTATAATTCGATGTGCCTACGTGCACGACTTTCAGACAAATGAACGAGAAAATGGTAAACATCAAATAACGGAGTTAATAAAGATTTAACAAAATTCATTTATTTTGCTAACTAAATTAGGGTTCATTCTCTGTAACGGGGTTTTGCTAAAGAGGTCACCAGACTCCATAAAGACAGAAGAGCATACAGTAGGGTGATTCAAAAAAATGTCTTCTCGGTCTTACCCCTTTGCAATTGATAAGAAAATGAGCATTGCCAAAAATAACCGCTGTAACTTTACAATTGAGGTCGCTATTTTTTCAACTTACAAAATGTATGGAAAAAAATAAATTTGATTCACAATTTTCAGTGTTCGATTCACAGTACAGCACGTGAGAATTTAACGTTCTTTAGCTCATACCGAATTTATCGGAGCAATCGATTGCACGGGGGCTGTTTTTTATATTGGCCCAATACCATTGATTTTTACTGTAAATAATGTACATCTAAAAAACACAGAAAGTATTTAGTTATGGGGGTTATAGGCCAAAACCTAATTCTCGTAACAATGGATGGGGGCTATATCGTTACCTTAAATCACAAAAGCCCTAACTGGCATTAAAAAGTTTTACAGAAGAAGCAAAAAACAAAAATTTGTTTACATTTACATGCAAATATAGCTTTGGAAATTTGGAATATCACCGTTATTACTGCTAGTAACTCCTTAAAATTTGTAGTGAGTGTGTATTTTAATTAATATATGATATACCATACTTAAATATATATGTGGAAAACTCATTTTCGAAAAATGTGTCAGTTAGGGCCTTTGTGAATTTAGGTAACGATATGTAATATTGATCCAATCTCACTGATTTTCCCTACAAATATTACAAATGTAAAAAGTACAAAAGAGGAAAAATTTCACGTTCCTATTTTTTTAGTTACAGTAGTTATAGCTCAAACCCCAACTATCGGAACAATCCATTGTATGGGAGCTATGTATACGTTACATTGATCTGATCTAGCTCGTTCCGGCAAATGATTAATGTCGCATAAAATGTATCCTCACACCAAATTTCAGCCAGATATCTCTAAAACTGAGGGACTAGTTTGCGTTCTAACAGACGGACATGACTCAATCAGAGAAAATTTTGGTCAATGCAAATTTTGTAGGGAAAAAATATTGTCCTTTGTTATAAAGAATCCGAGTTCAGAACCAAAAAAAAAAAGTGAGTTTAAAATTTGCATTCCATTTTTAAAATGTTTTTATTAGGTCGCTTTCGTCGTTCTTGTGCCCGGATTTTTGCATTCGATTTTGAACCAACTTCCTGTTCTGCTAGGGTCTTGAAATTTTCACCACAGTTCAGGTCACGATGACAATGCAATATTATGAAAAAAAAAATTCGATAGGTGGCGCGTGGGTCGCTATATTTTCAAAAATCGCATTTATGATCCGATTTGGCTGAAATTCGGAATATGTATTACTACTATGAAAAGAAATATTTTCCTAAAAAAAATCCGCTAGGTGGAGCTGAGATCGGGGTAATAAAAACTGAAAATCCTAATTATGGACCGATTTATCTGATATTTAGCGTGTGTATTACTTAATCAATTTCCAAATGTTCAAAAAAAAATTGGACCCGCTAGGTGACGCGTGAGTCGCTCTATTTAAGAAATGCGAAGGTCTGTTTTCTGTGTCGATTAATTCGTTTTTCAACGAACTTCCCGTTGAGGTAGAATCATGAAATTTTCACCAACGTTTAGTTTTCTGCCCCCACGCAATATAACAAAAAAATAATTCAGATAGGTGGCGCACGGGTAGAGATATTTGTAAAGTTTCATTTCCAGAGATTTTGCTTTGGATTTTGAACTAACTTCCCGTTGAGCTAGGGTTTTGAAATTTTCACCATCGTTCAGGTTTCGCTGACAATGCATTATACGAAAAAAAATCCAAAATATTGCTTTAATTGCAAAAGTCCTATTTATCGGCTTATCTTGCTTATAGCTATCTGAATATTTCGTACGCATACTATAATGCCGCATGCTATAATGCGTTTTCAGCGCCATCAACAACATCGAAATTTTGAATATTAGAATTTCACTTATTCGAACATACAATCTTCAACGTCCTCTGCATACATTTAGGCGCAGTCACTGTTGCACAAAGGAAAGATGATGTAACGCTAAATGACCTACATGGCCTACACGGCTAGTTTCTTGTCTTGCCGGTTCTACGAGAATGGTACCAGTACTTGTGCTGTACCCACGTGCCGAAACGACCCGGGCCGTTTTCTTATATCGAGCCGGCCAAGAGCAATACACTCGGGGTGACCCTGTCTGACATTTGGGCAGGGCTACGCCTCGCTACAACAACATGATGTATTTTATATTGCTTAAAAAATAATATTTTTATTCATGTAACCATAGAAACACCGCGTAAAGCGTGTAAACGTAGAAAATTGCCGAATGTGTAACTAAAAAGTATAAAATAAAAAATAGAATAAAAAAATATTTTTAATTTAAAATTTTAGGTCGCTTTCGTGTGGGAATTCTTATAGGTATTAAATAGTACTTGGAGTTTGAAATGTATAAAAACATTTGGCGCTTGCTATATCGTGAAAAGATTTTTTTTTTTTTTAGAAAAGCTCAAATCGGTAATAAGATTGTTAGAAATTAATGCGAACCATCTTTATCATGCGCCAATGTTTTTATACATTTCAAACTCCAAGTACTATTTAATACCTATAAGAATTCCCACTCACAAATGTTCCGGATAAGCTTTACGTGGTGAAGAATCTACGTAGGCAGAGGGGAAATTATTTTCCAGTTTTTAGTTCATTTAAAAAACATTTTAAATTAAAAATATTTTTTTATTCTATTTTTTATTAGTTAAAAAAACACCTATATCTGGTTGAAATTGATTCTGTTCTATCTTAATTTAGTTGATACATTATTTACTGGTTACTTTAATTACAAATTGCGGTTAAGGTTACTTGTCAAGCCATTTGCCTTAACTTGGACTTATAAGTTGTTTTATAATATAAGACCCATGAAGCACAAGTTGTGTTATAGGGCTGATACATTAGCGCGAATTCCGAATTAACTCCGCTTTTGAGAGTTAACTTGAGCATAATCTTCATTATAACCTCCCAAAAAAGAAGATTTCAGAAAACGAAATAACGATTTGATCGCTACTGTCACCGATAAATAAACAAAAATAGCAAGAACAACTACCAAAATTACGATTTTACCGCTACTGGACCCTTAAGTCACCAAAAAAATAAACAATCCTTAGCGACATCTAGTTTTATACCGCAAGTAAAACAACCAAAGCACTAGATGGCGCCGATTATTAATCTTCAATTTTGTGTGTAAAATTTGGATCTGATTAAAGATTTATTGGAGATAATCTCCGTGTGTGTATCCATAGCATTACTCCCATTTTTTTTTATGTAATAAAAATGTGTGGGAAAATACGTGTTCTCTTAAAAACGCTAACAGTCAAACTCCTAATTTCCATATGAACTCACTTTAACAACACAAAATTTTTAATATCTCGAAACAGGAAATTTGGAGAAAAGCACTTTTGCATACATACACACATACCTGCACGATATGTTTTTTTAACTCAGACACCCGCTACGTAGATATCTGCCTAATAAAGACTTTATATAGTACTACCTTATAGTTGTGTGTTTCACCCCACATTTCTATAAAGAATATGCATTTTGAAGTTTTTAAGTGATATATATATATATATATAGTGATATAGGTATACCTAAAATTTAAAACAATTGGATATACCTACATACGACATTTTTTGTCATATGTATTTCTTAGACCCCTTTTACGTTATCTTCAGTTCTTTGGAGATGGTAGAGATTAATTTCATATAACCAGTCACTAAATTTCAGGGGTCTAACCTAAATGCTTTCAGAGATATCGGCTATTAAAAATTCCATTCGTATGGATGGTGCCTCGCCGCCTTTTACGTTATCCCCACTTTTTCTTGGAGGGTGGTAGGGATAATTCCTCACCAAATTTTAGTGGTCTAACCTAAGGGGGCGGTAGGGATTAATCTCATATCCCTTCTCGCCAAAATTCAGTGGTCTAACCTGAATTACTCGAGCAAGGTGTCGGTGAAATCACAGCCGATAACGTCATAGGGAAAATGTTGAACACTCCAGTAACTTGGAAACAAATAAGCAGATTCATAGAAACCACGCTCAGAGCCAAAAAGTGGGACCTGGACGCAGGCACATTAGAGGGCTCTTAAAAAATGAGAAATATGAAACGCCATACCGAAGTAATACGAAAATGGGATGGACGACGGTTCCGTAAACAAGAGGAAGTTTTTTTGGTATACGGACACACGATTGGGGCGACGTCCCAATTATGGTGCATTACTCATTTTTTCTTCCCCTACCCGAAATAAAACCTAAATACTTCCAGAGATATCGACTATGAAGTATTTCATTCCTATGGGAGGTGCCACGCCCAGTTTTCGTTATCTCCAGTTTTTTGAAGGATGTAGGGATCGATCTCATATAACCCCCGAAGCTTTGGAAAGTTCCAGCAAGGATTTTAAAAACTTTGGGAAGAACTATAGCAGGAAAACTAGTCGCGCTGAAAATTAACAAGACGTGTTTAATTGGTTATTGTTCGCTATCGTTGCCAATGGACACAAATAACAGTGATGAGTAAAGCTACATTTACACTGCACCAAATGCGTCACTTTTGACCAAGTTTTTTCGAGACCGTTCATCCGCAGATTGAATTTGATCACCAAAATAAGTCAAATTAAATTAAATCCGTCTAATTTGCAAACAAATTCATTCTGCGGACAAACATTCTCGAAATAACTTCGTCAAAAGCGACGCATTTGGTGCAGTGTAAATGTATCATAAGGCTGATATTTTTTGTGTTTTGTTAAAGCATTAGTTTATTTGAAACGTAGAAGGAGTTACGAAAAAGTTTCATAGAAGTTCACGCGGGTTTTTTTCGTAGAATTTAAGAAAAACTATATATAATTTAAGAAAAGTTTCTTATTACGTATGAAAAAATGCGCTAAATTCTATTTAAGTTGTTATAAAATATAAGAACAAAAATTCGGCGCAGTGCCATAAGGCCCGCGGAAATAGCGTCCGCTAGCGTTGTTACTTTTGTTTTTAGAAAAGCAATATAGCCGGAGGCGTTATTTCGTTTTTGAGCGTTTAGCATTCGCGGGCGCTATTTCTCTATTGCACTGCACCCCAAAATTCATAAAATGTTTTGGCTGAATTTGTGCTTAGATGTTAAGAACTTGTTCTTAAATTTTAAGAAAATACGTACATACAATTTTTTTACTATGGGTGCACTGAACCAAAAACGTTCATGTTTTTTAAGAAAAAAGTTTCATAGAAGTTCAAGCTGATATTTCTTAGAATAAAAGAAAAAATCATAGATTCTAAGAAAATTGTTTTACAATTTATGAATGAATTCATGATTTCTGAGGATTTGTTTACATATTTTAAGAACAAGTACATACGTATATTCTAAGAAATATTCTTAAATTTCTATTTCTACGAGGCGGGGCCTCGGGTTGATGCGGGCCCTATAGGCAGTTGCCTATTTTGCCTTAGGGTTAATCCGGCACTGCGCACGAGTCACGATGGAATGTCCCTAATGCTGTAAGTAGCTATGAAACTACTCGCATTGAGGGTTAATAGCTTAAATGCGCTAGCTTTCATAAATATGTATAAGTCTTTTTAAAGCAAGCGATTTTTATAAAAGTACTTCTTACAGGATATTGACAAAATATGATAAATTTCATAAATCCTTACAGAGAAATTCTTACAAAAGTGAGAAAGGGAAACGATAGAATGTGCATTATCTAAAATTACAGTATGATTGAAATTTTTTTGCGCACATTGAGTTATGACTAATTCTGGCGTTGAATTTTCTCGCTGGCGCTTGAAGCAGCGAGCTTATGATTTTTAATTATAGCGCAAACAAACAAGATGTTGACCTCCATTTTCAACGTACCTACGTGCTTTTACTATACATTTGCATACGTGAACAAAAATAGAGCATCGACTGAAGGGTTCTAGAAATAGATGGTGAGCAGTAATAGTGCCTGGCAGTCCTGCTAAAAATGAAACTGGCTCAGCACTGGATCTAGAATCTAGATACATATGATAACATATGATACATAGATGAAATGAGGAGGTTATAGAATGCATTTAAGAAGGTTGTGATATGGGGTTGCCACCTTTTTGGTTTTTTGAAAATCTCTTATGGAAAGTTTATACACTCAGAGAAAAAACAAGAATTTTGTACTTAAATCAAGCCCAAATAAAGAATATTGGTCACGAAAGTACGGTAATACCGAATATTCTTATACGAAGTACAAAATTCTTATATCAAGAATTTCTTTCTTACTTCGAAAATTCTTCTTTCAAGAATAATTTTGTCCGAATTTAAGAACGCCCGGGACTGTTTCAAGAACAATATTTTCAATCCCAATTGTTTCTTAAACTAATACTAAAATTCTCAAAACAAGATTTAAGTTTAAGGGGTTGTGAGTTCGATTCTCGGTGAAGTCAATATAATTTTATTTATGTAAAAAAAAAATAAAAAAAAAAATATTTTTTCAGAGTTCTTATATTGACTTCATTGAGAATCGAACTCAGGTCCCTCGAACGCTTAACCAGGGTGGTTACTATGCAATCGTTTACTTTTTCTTGCCCACTTTCTAATTACATGTTTGTTCTAAATGACACGTTGCTTTTTGTTGCCTCCACCGGTAATCGAGCTCACACGCTTTGACTGCTCCACGGGCGTCTCTACCACGAGGCTATCGAGTAGTTATGTTGGCTCATTGCAGCTATGTTCTATTGTTATTTTGAGACAGGGTAGTATATTATCAAGAAAAAGTGTTTTTGTTTTAAGACCACAAAGTGTTTAATTATTTCGTTCATTTCATATCATCTGCATTACAAACCAATGTAATTCGCAGATAGTTTAAGTAATTTTCTTAATATAAGTAAATTTTTCTAATTTATTGATTTCAGTATGTAATTGTTTTGTTTTAAGAACACTTTTTCTCAATTTAAGTAGGTAGGTATGTAGGTTCAAGTGGCTGCCGCAGAGGCACACTTAGGCCAGTTTTGAAAGGCCCGTTGTGATACCACCAACACAAGGAAAGTCAGCCCCGGGACCCAGCCATATGGAAAATCCCTGAGTTGTTGGGATTTACCACATAGCAGAATCCCGGGACTGACACTCCTAAACCGACACCGTTACTCCTCCTCGAACCACTTAGATGACTTTATGAAGCCCATCAAGTCCTTTATGTCCAGTTCCGCGATCTGGCTTAGGCTATCTAGGAACGGAACTCCCGAAAAGCGCGTTCTCGCGCCGCTTAAAGCCGGACAGTTGCAGATGAGGTGCTCCACCGTTTCTTCCTCCTCATCATCTTTGCAACTCCTGCAGCATCGTCGGTAGGGCACACTTAGCCTTTCTGCATGCCTACCAATGAGGCAGTGACCGGTTAATACCTCTATCAATATGCAGATTTCCCTCCTAGTTAGGGCATAAATGCGTCTAGACCTTTTAAGATCCCATTTTGGCCAGGTTTGTTTCGATATCCGACACCCTGGGGATTGCAGCCATCTTTCGTTGGCTTGACGGAGTGTGTGCTCCTTCAGCATTTCTGTTGGGCCATCTCCTGAAGAGATCGACGACAGCTGAGCGTCAGTTCAGAGTTGAACGTGTATGAGCCAAGGGATTTAATTGCCGCTTGGCTATCGCTGAAAATAGTGATATCTTCTCCGATAACACGTTTGCTTAACCAGGCCGCGGCGTCCCGGATTGCCGAGACTTCCGCCTGGAAGACGCTACAATGATCAGGTAGTCTGAAGGAGAGGTCAAGGTCCAAATCCCTTGAATAAACCCCTCCTCCAACTCTGCCGTCCAACTTCGACCCGTCGGTGTATATGGAAGTGCCACCATTTGTTTCGGGACACCAATCCGTCCTCTCCCAGTCTTCTCTGCTGGGAATGTTTATTTTGAAACAGCTATCCCCGACTGTAGTGGTCGCACAACGATCTGTGCTTAGAGGGAGAAAGCTGTAAGATTCCAGAATACTGGAGTGTCCAATAGTACCCACACCCCAACTGGAGGTTTCTCTTAGGCGCAGAGCTGATGCCGCCGCTGACCGAAACCCTTCCAGATCAAGTGGCAAAATGCCCAGAATGGCCTGGAGGGCTTCGTTGGGCGTTGTCCTTAGCGCACCGCTTATACAGATCATATTGGATCTATGGACTTTCCGCAACAGATTCAGGTATGTTGTCTTGCTCAGTGCCGGCCACCATACGACGACTCCATACAGCATGATTGGGCGAACGATGGCCGTGTAGATCCAACTGCATACTCTAGGGCTGAGCCCCCATTTTTTGCCAATGGCTCTTTTGCATGTGTAAAGAGCGATGCAAGCTTTCTTTTGGCGCTGAAGAACATTCTCCTTCCAATTCAATTTCCTGTCCAGAACTATGCCTAGAAACTTGGCCTTATCCGACAAGCCCAGGCGCGTGCCATCTAGTTCTGGTAGGCTTAGTGGCGGTATTTTGTACCGGTTGGTGAAGAGGACAAGTTCCACTTTCCCCGGGTTGATACTAAGTCCGCAGCGAGAGGACCACCTCGAAACATCTCGCAGTGCTACTTGCATCAGGTCACACAGAGTTTGTGGGAACTTGCCTCTGAATGCAATAGCTAAATCGTCTGCGTATGCCACTATCTTCCCGCCCCCCCAGCTTGTGTCACGTAGCAACGAGTTGACTGTGAGGTTTCATAAAAGCGGGGAAAGAACACCACCCTGGGGCGTTCCCCTTGTGACATGGCGTGATATCTCGACCGTACCAAGTGAAGAAGCTATTTTCCTTCCTCTTAGAAGTTGGTCAATTAAACCAGTTAGAGGTCTATCTACGCCCAGATTAGTTAGAGCGGAGTTGATCGCCTCCGGGCTTATATTGTTGAAAGCCCCCTCAATGTCTAAGAAGGCCACGAGACAGTAGTCCTTTTCACACAGCGATTTCTTAATGACAGATACTAGGCTGTGCAGAGCAGTTTCTGTTGATTTACTCTTGGTGTATGCATGCTGATAGCTAGAGATCAGGTTGCTATCAATAGTCATTGAAAGGTAGTCGCTTAGTATCCTCTCAAAGGTTTTGAGTACAAAGGACGAGAGACTGATCGGTCTGTAATCTTTTGGCTCGTAGTGGGATGCCTTCCCAGCCTTAGGGATAAACACTACCGTGGCGCTTCTCCAGGAGCCCGGAATGTGGTTGAGAGCCAGGCAGGCTGTGAAGAGAAATACCAGCCATTTAACTGATGTCTCCAACGTGTTTATAAGTTGCGCGGGGATAATCCCGTCCGGCCCGGCAGCCTTATACGGTTCAAAGCTCTTAACTGCCCACCTTACCCTTTCCTCAGTGATGGGTATATTTACTGCCAGGTTTGTTGCAGATGCTAGTGGTGCGTCATGCAGATTCCCCGGAAAATGTGTATTCAAGAGCAGCTCAAGGGTTTCCTCTTCCGTGCTGGTCCAGGATCCGTCAGGTTTTCGCAAATAGCTGATGGCTGTTTGACTTTTCGAGAGGACTCGTCTAAGTCTCGCTGTATCGTCGACCTTTTCGACGCCAGTGCAGAAATTTCTCCACGAGGTCCTCTTCGCCTGTCTCAGAGCTTTTTTATAGGCCCTTAGTTTAGCTTTATATTCGTGCCAGTGAGGCTCAGAGCCGAGGGTCTTGGCCTTGTTAAATTGTTTCCGGCATGGTTTGCGGAGCGAGTCCAAATCGTAGGACCACCAATGTGGCCTGTGTTTACCGCGTGGTTTTGGCACTGGACAAGTCTGTCCTAGAGCATTTGAGAGCGCCGATGTAAATGTAGTAACAAGATCCTCCAGCTCCTCTACTGATGAGGGGGCCTGTGAGGGCAGTACTGGCAGGTCTCTGTCTAATATTTCATTGTGTAACTGCCAATTAGTGTTACGTGGATTGCGCTTCATAATAGGTTGTTCTACAATAAAGTCTAGAACCATTTCTATGTAACGGTGGTCGGAGAATGAATGTTCTTCCGGAACCCGCCATTTTCTGACCCACTCATAAGCGCCTTCACTACAGATAGTGAGGTCTATGACCTCTCTGCGGGTCTTAGTGATAAAAGTAGGCTCATTACCCACGTTGCAAATTACCAGGTTAGTTGTTAAGAGGTAATCAAACAGAGACTCGCCCCTGGCATTGATATATCGGAGCTCCCCTATTGGACATGGTGAGCATTAGCGTCCGCTCCAAAATAAGATTACCTGTGCAGAAATTTGACACCAGGTCTTTCACCTCCGTTTGTGGTGGGGGTTCTTCGGCGTCGTAGGGCATATAGACCGACGCCACCGTCAGGCGGGTGCTGTCGACCGTTAGACTGATAGCGGTAATATCACCATTGGTGTAGTTAGGTAGGAGAAAGGAGTTCAACTCAGACTTGACCAAAATACACGTTCTGACTTTGCTCTCCTCGCTGGCTCGAATGAGCTTGAAGCCCTTAGTCCCCAATCCGCAGATTCTCGAGCTATTGACCCAGGGTTCTTGGATGAGGACCACATCCACGTCGCCTTTAGAAAGACGACTACTTAAAGCAGCCGAAGCCACTTTAGATTTGTGCAAATTAATCTGAAGCACCACCAACATGAGAGCGCACAGACTTCCCTGCCGTCGAGGTTTGCTCCATCCCGGAGGTTGCCTATCAACGACGAGTTGTTCCGATTAACTGCCCGATGTGGCGTTGCAGGAGAAGATAATTCCACTATCGAAGATGACGAAAGTCTTAAAACGCTGCTGAAAGAATTTAGACTGGAATGCATTTTTGAGAATTTAGAAGGTAAGTATTCCTTATTCGCATATATGAAAAGTAGACTTAACAAGTGTGTTTTAGCTGCACAAATCACTTATAGATGCTTACAATACATTCAAAAAGAGGATTTGAAAGAAGCAGTTCCACATCTTGGCCTCGCATAGAGTTTCGTGAAAAGTTATTCGCTTGAAGAAAAAAAGATAAATTGTACAATAGTTAAATATGTGCCTATTAAAAAATAATAATTATGATTTAAGTTCGGAGTTGACGACAAAACAATTTCGGTGCCATCAAAAGTAAATGACTGGTTCAAAGCCTGCACAGATTCTCAAAGTAAATCTTCTTGCTTATCATCAACGACCGCCTCATTGGGCACAAGACTATTCAGTAAGGTAATTACCAGCTAATTACACCAGCACACAAAAAAGTGGTGTATTCTTATTCCATTCACCAAACCCAACTACCCAGTGGGGACCTGTTGTTGTTGTTGTTTTTGTAGCGAGGTGTAGCCCTGCCGAAATGTCAGACAGGGTCGCCCCGAGTGTATTGCTCTTGGCCGGGTCGATATAAGAAAACGGCCCGGTTCGTTTCGGCACGATGGGTACAGCAGAAGTACTGGTACCGTTCTCGTAGAACCGGCAATACAAGAAACCTGTTCATTTATACCACTTTTTTGTGGGCGATAGATATTATTTAAACATTTTTTTTATATTTCAAAAACTTTTCAAGCCTAATAAATTTTCAAAATAATGAATTTTCATAATAATGAATTCAATTCAATTCATTTCAAGGGTATCACTGCTTTACTGACTCATTCAACTAAAGGAATCAATATTTTGGAGTACTATAAAGAGAACAACACATTAATAAATGTCCTCAGAGATGAAGTGATCAACATTATTGTTGCAGAAATTGTTGTCAAGGACATTCCTCTTAAAGCCAATGATTTTCCACTTTTGATTGATGAAATTTGCTAAATTTTTTCGACAGAAAGAACTGCTGGGGTTGGTATATTTGTTGGTTTGGTTTATTTGAACGTTACCGTTATTATATGCTAAAAAGCGTCCTATAGGATTACTATTTCATACCCCGAAAAGGAAGAAATTACCCGCATTTTTTATTTTAAATCAGATGCTAAACTTTATTTAGCTCAAAAAGAATTTTACTCAATATTAATTCCAGATAGCGGAATTCAGAATGAAAATTGTGAAATTTTAAAGGAGGTTTACTTTAAGGGAAATTTTTATAAAAGTTCCAATTACTTAGCTATAAGTATATCAATCAAACAATATTGAACTCTATAAAATAAAGTACATTTTGTTTCAAAAAGACACTATATATGTAATATGTAATCAAATAGTTATGAGAAATTTCAACAATCATTTTCAGTCATACGAAATGGGTTCAAGTAATGCACATTACAAATAAAAAACATATCCGAGTTTATAAGTCCCCCATTGGATTTATACTATGTAAATAACGGAAAAATCTTTGTAATATTAAAGTATATATAAATAAGAATTATACCTATGTATGTAAATCTGAAATATGTATAAATATTTATAAACATTGAATGAGATTTTTGTTTTACAAATACTTTAATAAATTGAAAGTGAAATTTATCCTCTACCATTGTTTTCATTATGTTCCTACAGGGCTAGCTGCAATTCGAATTTCGAAAGTATAATTTTAGAACAAGCAGGTTAGAATGAGGAATACACGTTCATTAAATAAGACCAAACCATATTAATTCAAGAACAAGGCAGATTCATATCAAGAACACACGTTCTTGAACTAAGAACATGGCAATCTTAAAATAAGAACGATTATTCTCTTTTGAAGAACTTGGTTCTACAAATCAGATTTTGGGTCTTGGTTTAAGAGTTTTCAAGCTTAACAGACTATTAACAACGTATAGTCTTAAGTTAAGACCGTTTTTCTTGATTTTAGACTGTTTTTTCCCTCAGTGTATGCGCCGACTGAAGAGACGGACGACGCAGAGAAGGACTCCTTCTAAGATAAACTTGAACACACTTATGATCGCTGCCCCCAACATGATATCAAAATCGTACTCGGCGATTTTAAAGCCAAGGTGGGAAAGGAAGGAGTCTTTGGTCATCAGTAGTACCAGGTTCCAGCATAATCAAATACACCAAGCCACATGGCTGTCGCCTGATCAAAGAACTAGAAACCAGATTGATCATGTCATGATCGACGGCAGACACAGCTCCACCGTTCTGGACGTGCGTACCCTACATGGTCCCAATATCGAGTCGGACCATTATCTTGTTGCAGCCAAGATACGCACCGGCCTCTGTGCAGCGAAGAAAGTACGCACAGTGACGGAAGGAAATTTGACCTCGAGAAGCTGCGCACGACACAGACAGCTGATAATTTCTCCAATCGGCTCTCACACCTGCTATCGGAGAGCAATCCTCGACCTAACGATGTAACCGAGCAATGGAAGCATATCGCTCACTCATTACGATGAGGAATGCAGCACTGTCTCGGACAAAAAGGACGCTGCCTACAGGGAGAAGTTGTGAACGGGGCCAACCCGCAATGTATGGCAACGATATCATGAGGCGAAGAAGGAAGATATACGCCTATTCTAGAGTGTCCCAAAATTTCAAAGTGGTTTTATTTAAACGCACACCCCCTTATTTTGACCATTATGCATCAAACACTATCCTGACAAAGTTTTATTCAATTCGGACCACGGCAACCCGTGCCGACTTGCGGTTGAAGTTATCAGTAAAATCTACTATATTCCACTGCGTTTTGCTAATTAAATGACTTATGTTCTCGTTTTTCTCTTATAACTGTATCCTTACCCCTTAAGGACTTCTTAATTAGTAAATCTAAATTTTTTTTCTGTACCAGATGCTCAGGATATCCTTTGAAGGGTCAAAGATTGTAGAACCTCCAGAAAAATTTTAACAAAATGTGGATTTGTGGTTACTAGTTTAAAGTATAATTAAAATATAGGCTAAATATATATATTTTTTTAATTATCCTTCAAGGACATCGAAGTAATGTCCGTTAAAATTTTTATCTTTCAACTTTTTCAAAACTTTATGTGTCTTAAAAAATTGTATTGTAATAAAAGTCCTGAAAACGTATATCAAAATATTTAAGGATGCAAAATGTGACAGGAGGTATCATAGAAATTGATTTTGCAATATGGGTATTCCTTCAACTGAAAGGTATTCCTGACGGCCTGAACGTTGTGTAGTTCTTATTTCGATATCTCAATCCGTTTTGAAGATATCAAACAAAACATGGACCAGGAGCAACCCAACAACCTTGCCTGTTAGCATACTGATTTGTTACTTTCATCAACCTCTTATCGTTAAACGTCAGTCAGTGGTGGATCCACAATTTTGGGAAGGGGGGTTCAATTTTTTTTTATTTAATTTCGAGGACATTCTTCATTCACAGTTTCTCAAAACTGACCTTTCATACTTGTTTTAAAAAAAAAATATACCTACATTTGTTGGTATGCGCAATGTCAAATTCAATATCACGTATTTCATTACCGAATGTGTTACCTAGTTATACGTATATACAAAACGATTCCATTCAACTCGTTTTATGTTCGTATAAAGTAGGCATGTATTACGTATATCCAATACCGTCTTATCTCGTATTTACACTGAACCAAAAAAGTTCATGTATCCAATGAAAAAGTACATAGATTTTAAGAATTGTTCGTTAAAACCTCTCCAAAGAACTTTTTCGTAGAAATTTAAGAACATTTCCTAGAATATAAGTACTTTTTCGTAAAATATGTAAACAAATCCACAGAAAGCATGAATTCATTCATAAATTGTAAGAAAATTTTCTTATATTCCATGATTTTTTTCTTATATTTTAAGAAAAACCAGCGTGAACTTCTATGAAACTTTGTTCGTAAAAAACATGTACGTTTTTGGTTCAGTGTAATAAACAAAAATCACAAATAAAATATCAGTTGGCAGTTTGTTGTCAATTTTACTATATTTTTTGTGTAATTTTTATTGTATTTTTTGTGAAAATTTTACTATATTTTTGGCGTAACTTTTACAATATTTTTTTGTGTCATTTTTGATATATTTTTTTGGAAATTTTCTTATATTTTTTGTGTAAATTTTCAATATATTTTTTGTGTAGTTTTTACTACAAACTTTGTCTAATTTTTTGCTGTAAGTTACTGTAAAAAAATATGACTTTTTGGATCCCGAAGGGAGGGGGTTTGAACCCGTAAAACACCCCTTTGGATCTGCCCTAACCATCATAAACGTCAGTTGGTGTGTGTCAAAATATTTTTTAGTTGTTTCGTTTGAATTATTCCCTAAGGATTTAAATTGTTTGTTTTTATCGCTGCAACCATGTCGGTTGAACTTGATGCTTCTATTAAAGACATTTATTTGATAGGCACTATGCAGCATCAAATTACTGGTGCGAAACTCCCGTCGAATAGAAAAATACTCGCGGTATTATTTTACAATATTCGGGAAGTGAAGCTGTCTGTAAATCAAAGTGCCAACTTAGCTGTAAAGGAGTGTGTCATATTTTCGGAAAAGGCACGAATACCAACGAAATCATTACCGCATTGCGTGAAAAAGCTAGTAAAGCTATACAAAAATTTGTTTTTACAGGAAAAAATATAGAGGACTTCATAACACTCAAAAGCAACAGAACTTGTTTTCACGACTACAGCTCGACGATAGCTTCCTTAACGTTCATCCTTCTTTATGGGCTAGTAACAATTAATTTCTGATTGCAAAAACGATGGTCTCTATGTTGAAAGTTGTAAATGATACATCTGAAAGAGCTGTAAAATTAACGCAAGATTATCATGGATTACTGACAGCGGAAGAGGAACAAAAACAATACCTGTTGCGATGCATACAGGATCATAGGAACATATATCCCGATTACAATATCAAAACATTACAGAAAAGATATCCCTGTTAAAGATCTGATATTATTATACTTTTTTCGCAAAATATTTATTTACTTGAATTATACAAATGTTACTCATACGCCGTGTATGACCTATTAAAAGTGCACTGTAATTGCAAAGTTTCAAGATGTATTAAAATATTTTTGCTAGAAAACATATTGTTACGCAATCTACTAACACAATTTCGAAATTCCAATGTCCTTTTCTTGTGAATACTTTTTTTCAATATCCTTGCAAAGAATCCTCAAATCCGTTTAAAAGTTCAAAGGTGGATATTTGTTACACAGACTTTTATATATGAGCCAAATATTAAAATTATGTAATTTTCGAAGCCTTAATGCACTTTTTTACGAACTTAGTATAAGCTCCTAGCAAAAACTTTAACTTAAAGTCGGCACGGGTTGCCGTTATCCTAGAACAATAAAACTTCGCACACATGTTCTTAAGGCTAAAACGCACCGATATAGAGGGTGTGCATATGAAATTTCGAACATTCATTTTTTCCATACATTTTTGGTACGCTCTAGCCTATTCAGAAAAAAGAAACGTGAGGCCGAAAGGCGTGAGTGTGAGGAGCTTGAGATGCTGGCTGACAGGAATGATGCCCAAAAATTCTATGAAAAGATCCGTCGGGTGAAGGAAGGTTTTAAGACCGAGGCAAGTTCCTGTAAGGACAATAACGGCGACCTGTTAACCGACGTACAGAGTGTACTTAAATTATGGAGGGAGCACTTATCCTCACTGCTAAATTGCGAGGGAGACGTCGAACCCGATACCCCAATCCCTGACGATGGAAAAGTCGTCCCACCCCCTGACTATAATGAAGTGAGGATAGCTATATCCAGGCTCAAAAACAACAAATCGCCTGGAAAAGACGCACTTCCCGCCGAGCTGTTCGAACACGGAGGCGAAGAGCTGGTAAAAAGCTGGTAAACTCGTATGCAGAATATGGTCAGATGAGTGCATTCCTCCGGATTAGAATTTAAGTGTGCTCTGCCCAATCCACAGGAAATGCGATCCCTCTAACCGCTCCAAATACCGCGGAATCATTCTTCTTAATATCGCATATAAGGTTCTTTCTAGCGTATTGTGTGAAGACTGAAGCCCATCGTAGACAAACTGATTGGACCTTATCAGTGTTGCTTTAGGCCAAATCCTGGAGAACACCCACGTTAAAAGAATCGACACACACCATATCTTTTTCGATTTTAAAGCCGCTTTTGACAAAGCAAATAGGAGTTGCCTGTATGCCGCCATGTCTGAATTTGACTTCCATGCAAAGCGTTAAATTGCTGGCGTATGCCGATGATATTGATATCATTGGCCTTAACAACCGTGCCGTAAGCGCTGCTTTCCCTGGAATGGATAAGGAAGCGAAAAAAGTGGGTCTTGCGGTCAATGAGGACAAGACGAAGTATCTGCTGTCATGAAAGAAAGAATCGGCGCACCTGCGCCTTGGCATCCAAGTCACCGTTGATAGTTACAAATTTGAAACTGAGGGACTTCGTCTACTTGGTAACCAGCATTAACACCGAAAACAATATCAGTCTAGAAATCCTACGGAGAATCACTCTTGCCAACAAGTGTTAATTTGGACTAAGAAAGCAATTGAGAAGTAAAGTCCTCTTGCGACGAACAAAGATCACGCTCTATAAGTCCCTCATCATACCAGTGCTGATGTACGGCTCGGAATCATGGACAGTGTGAAGAGAAGATGAGATGGCCCTTGGAGTATTTGAGAGAAAAGTCCTCCGGAAGAATTATGGTCCTTCCCGTGATGCCAACGGCGAGTATCGAAGGAAACTTAATGATGAGCTGACCTGACCATAGTTCAGCGGATTAAAGCCCAAAGGCTCCGCTGGTTGAATCATGTTATGCGAATGGACAAAGAAGCTCCAGCACAAAAGGTTTTAATATCGACACCCGAATTCGGCAGCAGAGGAAGGGAGAGGCCTCGACTGAGATGGAAACAACATGTGGAGGGTGACTTGGACTTCCTTGGAGTTTCCAATTGGCGTCGCTAAAAAGGAATGACTTGCGTGCTTTGATACGAAACGGTCAAACTCGCCTAGGCGGTTAAGCGTTAATAAATGACGCAAGCCAAGATTGGATTATGCTATGGATACACACACGGAGATTATCGCCAATATTTATTCTTTAATCAGGTCCAAATTGTACCCTGGCACACACAAAATTGAAGATTAACAGTCGGCGCCATCTAATGCTTTGGTTTTATTACTTGCGGTTTAAAACTAGATGTCGCTGAGGATTGTTCTTTTTTTTGGTGACTCTAGTGTCCAGTAGCGGTAAAAACGTAATTTTGGTAGTTGTTCTTGCTATTTTTGTTTATTTATTTGTGACAGTAGCGGTCAAATCGTTATTTCGTTTCCTGAAATCTGCTCAAATCTTCATTTTTTGGAGTTTATAATGAAGATTGTGCTCAAGTTAACTCCCAAAAGCCGAGTTAATTCGGAATTTGCGCTACTGTATCAGCCGTATAACTTGCTGGTACAAATATCAACTAATAAATGTGTAGCTGAAATGACAGGGGACGATTTCATATATCGTCGGCTTAGGTCGCAAAGGTGCTAAGTCCACCTATTGGATATTTTCAGGTTTTGATGCAAAATGCTAGAAACAGTTAATATACACTACTTACATCATCTGTTTTTAAGTGCGATGTTTGCATTGATTAGAAAAGGTGCTAAGTCTACCAATGAAATGAAAAAGTGCTAACTCCATACGAATTTGAATTTTGAATTTTTTTTTCTTTTTTCCATATCAATTACAAGTAGAAAAGTAAACAAAATTATAAATGGGATCATTTATCTGACCTGACCTCACTTCTCCTTAGTAACTGACACATAACTTTTTGGTCTTGGATGGTAAAGACAAATATTTGGACTGTCATATTCAGCCTTCCAAAGACTTATATCACATTTACTTGTCGACTTATGGACATCGCAAAATGAGCATATTTAACACTGCTCCCCAACTCCATTAAAATGCATATCTGAGTGTATAAAAATTCAAATCTTTATAAGAAATATATCCGTCAAAGAAATGTTTTTGCATTGAATGTGGCTGGGTATTTAAATAAATTTTTATGCTCCTAAAGAAGTTCCATAAAAAATGTATGTATATGAATTTAAGCTTTAATCATTTTATTTTTAGAGGAAAGATTTTAGTTGGAAAAGCAATATTTGCGATTAGTGTAAGTCTTTGGAAAAAAAAATTGCTCCCCTAAACGATTGTACATTTTCCGGTGATTTGGTACATTTTATTTGCTCATTTAGTACAAAATCAGAAAGCCCATTTTCCATCACTGATATCTGTCCGAGCTGGCGTGCAACGAAATGGTGGACTGACGAAGCCACCCATGAAAATAATGATAAAAACTCGTTTAGTATTGCACACTGCAGAGCGTTAATTACTTGCACGAGGTAATCAATATATCTATCTATATATATGTAAATACGCCACATGAAAAACTTTAGGAACCTCTTGTGAGCGAACCGTTTGACCCATTTCAATGAACTATGCACCGATGGAAAGGAAATTAAAAAAAAAACTGAGGTATGGGCGGTATATTTTCAGGGGCGTCCCAGAAATTCAAGGATGGGGGGTACGATGAGCGACCCCACGACCCCCTAAACATTTTACTGGTCGAATTTTCGATCACAAGCGATACTAGTCTTTTTAAAAGGATAAGTCCAGAAAATCATGCAGCGGTTCTCATAATAATATATTCCAATAATGACTGTTAATCGTTATACTCACAGGTTAGGTTGATTATTTTCCAACGTATGTATAATTTTCGTTTAAAAATTATAAAATAAAAAATAGAATAAAAAAATATTTTTAATTTAAAATATTTTTAAAATTACCTAAAAACTGCAAAATAATATCTCCTCTGCCTACATAGATTCTTCACCACGTAGAGCTTATTCTGAAGATTTGTGAGTGCGAATTCTTATAGGTATTAAATAGTACCTACTTGCAAGTTTGAAATATATAAAAACATTGGGGCACGCTATAGATGGTTCACATAAGTTTGTAAAAATGAACTTTCCTAAAAAATCATATTTTCACGATATAGCAAGCGCCAAATGTCTATACATCTGAAACTTCTAAGTAGTATTTAATACCTATAAGAATTCACACTCAAATGTTCAGGATAAGCTCTACGTGGTGAAGAATCTTTGTAGGCAGAGGATAAATTATTTTGCAGCTTTTAGTTCATTTTAAAAACATTTTATGTAGTGTTCATGCTGAGTTTTAAATGCTGCGTTTACCACTTTCGGAGATACATTTCGAAGATACGTTCATCCTGCCGCATCTGCTAAATGCATTAACTCACGGTTGCAATTAGTTTAGGTTATGAGCATGTTTACAAAAAGTCGAACTTTTTTTGTACATTTTGTGTATTTATAATGTTTCACAAGCATCACTTTAATTGTAGTTTCACTTTTTAACTTTATATAAACACACGCACGCGAATTTGCTAGTTTTTCAACTAAATAAATTTTTCAATTGTTTACGAATGGCAGAGAATGGAAGAATGTCAAGAAAAATCCACTAGTGATGGAACTTTTTCAAGTACGAAACGATTATTTCGTAGCAGAATACAGGGTGTGCATGTGTATAATACTGCTAATGCAAAAATATTTTAGCATTTAGTTGCTTTTGGTGTCAGAATTTGTATGGTAAATACTAATATAAATCCTGCATTTTGGGCTTAATGCTAAAATGCAAAATGCTGGCTCAGCATGAGCAGGCTATTAGATAAATAAAAAAATATTTTTTTATTCTATTTTTTTTTTCAATTGGCTTTAAAACAGAACTTATGCTTTGAATCACCACACATTGATTAGCAGAAAGAATGGGTATGCGACCATTTTCACATCCACACTTACATATTTTACTTAAAGAAAATACATTTTTGATACAATTATTATGTATATGGAATGGGGATAGCCACAAACAAAGCTACTTAAAATTCAGCTGAAATAGAAATCGACGCTGCGTATATGGACTGAAGTGGTAGTAAAGAAACGAAGTGAATGCTCGTACAAGTAAAGAGTACTTTAAACAGATTTTTCCTTTTATAGAAAAGATTTGCAGTAATAATGCAAAAAACAGATATCCCAAGTGGTTAACTTGAAAAGCGTTTCTTCAAAAGAATAACAACAGCAAACAAAAAGTAAGAGTACGGCAACAATTGCCACCACTGACACCAACTTCATTTGCTTCGATTCCGACGCTGATCCTGGCGCACGGCACGTACGTTTGAAAGGATAAAGCGCTGATTGTGCGTTTCGTTGTCTGGTGATGACATCCACTTGCACCGAGCAAACGTGGCCCATAATACGTTCGATTTTCTCCCCTTACAGTCGACACATTTGTTACTTTTTAAATTTTTGTTTTACTACTTTTGTTATACTGCTGCATTGCATACTTTTCTTTAGGTAGCGATATGTCGATGATGGTTTTGATACGTTTTTCAGACAAGCTTTTATAAAAAAGAAGAAATCGACGATAGCAATTACATGCGTGGAAGAATGAAAAAAATCTGAATAATCAACGGATACAGGCATAATATACATGTATGTACATTAGGGTGATTCAAAAAAAATTTGTTTTCTTTGCGTCTTACGTCCCAAAAAGTGAGTAATTGATGAGAAAATAAGCCTTGCAAAAAATTATCGCTGTAACTTTACCCTTAGAGGTGGCTATTTTTTTCGCCATTTACCATACATTTTGTATGGGAAAAAATTAGATTTTTTCTGGTGGTTTTGTATCCAAGTCAAATAAAACGCGTAACAAGACTATAAAATAATTTTATTTAAAGTGGGTGAAATAGTACACGTCACTAGAATGGCATTTAATATACGCCCCTTTTATAGCGACTGCAGCAGAAAAACTTGTTATTGAAAACTCCAGTTAGGTCCTTATGTATGTATTTTGCATTCATTTTAAGCAGAGATCACTTGACTCTCTAACGCATTGTTGTAGTTTTGTGTGGATCATAATGTTGTGGGCAATTCCACATTTTTTCAAAGTGAATTTTCTTATTATTTTAGACCTTTACCTTTACATACTCTTAAAGTTTAAGCTTCTAAAACTTCTAACCGTGTAGGTACGATTATCTTAACTATTAAACTAATTACAGCCATTTAAAAATGGCGAGATTTTGTATGTGTTACTGTGTGTGTCTGCAATAGTTCAAACCTCAGTCATTTTTAAATATATGTATATGATAATGGCGATATGTAAAAAGTTTTGAAAACTTCAAAGCCTCCACTTTAAGATAATGTAAAGAAAAAAATTTTTGGAAAAAATGTTTAAAATTATAAGAAAATACATTTTGAAAAAAAAATCCATTTTTTCCCTTACAAAATGTATGAGAAAGGGCGACAAAAAATAGGGTTAAGTTACAGCACTAATTTTTTGCATGGCTTATTTTCTCAATTGCTAACTTTTTAGGAGGTAAGACCTAGGCGACATTTTTTTGAATCAACCTAATGTACATAGACATTATATAAACTGCGTAACCTATTGGTAGGTAGTATTTGAAACTAAAATCATGAGTTTAAGATTTGAATAGGTACGATTTACTTAAAATGTGAGGTTGTGCTAAAAGCGATACCGTTAGAATGAATTAGCCAGTTTTGACAGAATCAGCTTATTGCTTGTTGTAGTTGTTGTTTTTGTAACGAGGTGTAGCCCTGCCTAAATGTCAGGCAGGGTCACCCCGAGTGTACTGCTCTTTGCCGGGTCGATATAAGAAAACGGCCCGGGTCGTTTCGGCACGATGGGTACAGCACAAGTACTGGTACCGTTCTCGTAGAACCGGCAATACAAGAAACTAGCCGTTTAGGCCATGTAGGCCATTTAGCGTTACCCAGGGTGCACCAACGGGGAGGCGACCTACTCTTACTTATTGCTTCGACGAGTTGACACAGAATTGCCACCATACTATACTTTACCGCTGGTGTGATTTAAAAAAACTGTGTTGTGGGCGCAACCGTGGACGAATTCAAGATGGCCGTTGGCCGAAATGCAGTGTTGCAGTTGTAACGTGAAGTCATGAATGGAAAGGAAAAAAAGGGGGAAAACGGTAAGGCATGGGCCTCGATAAAACCCATGTTGAAGAACATGGACAGCAATTTTTTAAATACATACAGCAATTGGAAAATCAAAATTAAAAGTGTCTAATTTCGAAATCGAAAGCCCATAACTAAATTTTGGAGGCGAACTTCGAAAAACGGGGTACGTAGTTTTTTTTAAGTATGTCCCAATATCTTCAAAAAAACTTGGCTAGATCCCACACCCACCCGTCTGCTTTACAGTGATATAAATGATGCTTATATGACATTGACGCTCCTATAATATTTTCACCACAAAATCTATTATATATAAATGCGCAAACATAACAGCTTTCTCCCTTTTTGCAATAACCACAATTCTAAGGTATATAAAATTTGGTATGTATCGATATGTCTCGCCGAGCAGGGTGTGCGACAACAAACCAAAAATTTAAAAAAATTTAATTATAATATAACAAGTGCTATACATGCATTCGCTTTATAGAGCCGCTGTTATGGGTGTATGTATGTAGGTATGACCACTTGCATTGTTGTGTTTGCATTCATTGCAGTAGGGTGAGTTGTTTTGTTGGCAGCAATAAGATAACATGAGCCAGCGCGTCAACTTTATTGAGCTTAGGTACAAACAGTGTTTACAAAAACAAAATCTGTGCGTGGGGATTCAGAGAAGCAAATGCTTTTGAAAAAAAGCGCACATAAGCTAGATCATGCACAAGGCCCTTCGTGGCTAGACTTAGTGAAATAAAATAAAATGGAAAATTGATAAAATTAAAAAAAAATGTAAAATCAGAAATAGAAAAGTGATTGAAAGTAAAAAAATAAAATTTGTTGGTAATGAAAGGAAAGGGAATAATATAAAATAAATAAAAATGAAACAAAATGAAATAAATAAAAGTATTAAATTAAGAAAATAATAGGAAAGAAAAGGGATCGATAAAAGGAAAATAAAGGTAAGTGAAGGTAAGGAATGGAAAATATGACAGAAAAATCAAAGGGAAAGGAAAGGAATGGAAAAGAAAAAAGGAAGGGAAGAAAGGAAATGTAATGTAGGTAAAGCAGTGGAAAAGAGAAGCAAAAGGAGAAAGACAAGGAAAGGAAAGAAGAAAAAAAAGAAGGGAAAGAAAAGGTAGCGAGGAAGAAGGTATGGAAAATAAATGAAAATAAAAAGAAAGAAAAATAAAGAAAAGAAAGGTAATGAAAAGCTAAAAAAAATAAGTTAAGGAAATGAATGAAAGAAAAAGAAAAGCAAAGGAGTTGCGGAAAGGAACAAAAGAAAATAAGGAAACGGTAGGAAAGGAAAGGTAAGAAATGGAAAGGTAAGGAAACGAAATGACAGGAAGGGAAATTTAAGAAAAAAGTGAAAGAAAATAAAGGTAAGAAAAAAATAAAAGAAAAGAAATGAAATGAAAAAAAAAATGAATAAAATGAAAGGAAACTAAAGCAACGGAAACGAAAGGAAAGGAAAGAAAAATAAAATAAAAGGAAAAAAGGAATGAAATGGAAATGGAAAGAAGGATCAGGTAAGAATATTAAAGAAACGAAAAGAAAGAAAAATAAAAGAAAAGAACAGAGAAGAACAGAAAAGAAAGAAAGAAAGAAGGGAAATAAAATGAAATGAAAGAAGAGAAAAGGAAAAGAACGGAGAAGATAAGGAAAGGAAATAAAAGGGAAGAGAAGGATAGAAAAGCAAAAGAAACAAATTGAGATGAAAGGAGAGGAAAGGAAATAAAAGCAAATGAATGCTACGGAAAGGAAAGGAAAGAAGTACGTATGAAGACGACCTAAGGAGAATAAATAATTATCAACATTGAAACTATATTACTGAATGGTGTAAAGAGGGAGGAAAAGGCAAAATGAATAGGAATGTATAGAAACCAAAAATATACAAAATATGGAAAAGAAAGGAAAATTTAAAAAATAGCAAAAAGGTAGGAAAATAAAGTAAGGTTTTGTGGTTGAATTTCAACCACTGGGCGAACTCTAGTATTCATCAAAGTACGAAAAAAATTAAATTAAAATATACTACCTAAACGAATATAAAGACGCCACCGGATTAAATCACAATCAACTTTAGTATTATTTATTAAAATAGCGAGTATATCGTCGCTCGCTTGTCAGAAGCATGAATGGGCAATTTTGTTGATTTTGAGTTAATCAATAGGTACCTACGTAACGGGAAGTCAACTTTTAAGCTTGTTTTCCCAAAATCATGATCTTGGCACATTCATGCTTCTGCCAAGGTAGCGACGATAGTATCTACAGGGGAGGATATATACAGACAAAACACGTTGATGCCAGGCGTTTAAACTTATATATATGTACATACCAGAGTTGTTAAGGAATGCATTCCTTTCGGAATAATTATTCCACGGATTGCAGGTTTTCGGAATGCATTTGTCGGAATGCGGACTTCGACTGCATTCGTGGTGTTCATGTACAAGTATGAAAAGAACAGGTAAATGTTGCTCATAAGCCGTATATGTATGCCCTATAAAAATTGCAAAGTTTTGAGATTTACCCAATTTGCTAGAAAACAATACGTTACGCAATAGGCTAAAATACTTTTGAAATTCCAATGCCCTTTTCTCGTGAATATGTTTTTTTTCAATATTCTTGCAAAGAATCTTCTAATCCTTTTAAAAATTTAAAGGTGGAGATTTGTTACACAGCCTTTTAAATATGGGAAAATATTAAAATTATGTAATTTTCGAAGCCTTGATGGACAGAGGCCGCCGTTGTGTAGCGGTAGTGTGCTCGGTCTACTACACCAAGTCGTCGGGTATCGATGCCCGGCAAAAGCAACATCAAAAACTATTTAGAAAATATTTTTTCTAAACGGGGTCACCCCTTGGCAAACTCTCCGGGTGTATTTCTGCCATGAGCAGCTTCTCAGCAAAAACTCATTTCATCAACGGCACTTGCAAACCGTTCGCAGTCGGCAAAAAACTGTTGGTCCCGCCAACTTGTAGGAAAAACTCAAAAGCCATGAACCACAAGTTGGAAGAGAAGCTCGACAAAAATCTCGTTAGAGGTTATGATAAGCTGTTGGTATATCGCCGCCATTAGTTGTTTAGTTGTTTGATGCACTTTTTTTGAGAACTTAGTATAAGCTCCTAGGGACATTCCAGCCAAAAAAGGAGAAGTACACATTTTTTTAAATAAATAAGAAAAAAGTTAAAAAAATAAGACAAAATTTGCAGATTTTTGCTGGTTTCCGGGCAGATCTAAGAACATCGATTTTCATTTTCTGTTAAATTAAAATTTATATAAAAGAATTTTAAGGTTAAAAAACAACGCTTTCGCCGGCCCAAAATGTTTCGTCCAACACTGTATATTTCATCTTCATGAAAGGTATAATAAAGGACATTTCTAAGTAAATTTGAATAAATAATTGGTCTTTTATTTTAGGGAATGACTCCAAAAATGCGTTTTTATTAACATGTGGAAAGCATTTAAATTTTTTTATTCCAGCGGAATGCAAAACGGAATAATTAGTCCGGAATATCAAAAAGGAATGGAGACTTAAATTTTAAAGTCCGCATTCCGAAAAATGAATGGAAGGCTGCAGCCCAAAGTTGCTATTCCGGGAGTGGAAATGCATGAAATGCATTCCGGGAAAATTCGAATCATTACTTAACAACTCTGATGCATACTAACAAATCTTCATTGAGAATATTATAACAAGCTTACATACGCATTCATAAACACTTAGCCCTCCGTATAAAATATGTGTCAAGGAGCAAAGGCGTCATTCTCATACACACGTCACGTGTTTAATTATTTACGTGACTTGGTTGCTTGTTGTCATTCTAAATTTTATGATGTCTACTTTACTGTACCAAAATAACAGACAACAACAGTAACAGCCTAAACTTAAGTAGAAGTAAAACACAACGTCTATCACACATTTTGTGGCTTTTAAACCGTATTCACACCCACATCCAACCTATGGCATTTCATAGCTAATTTAGCATTTATTCAGTTTGTAAACGGATACACATACAGAATGAAATGGTCCTACTACCTCAAAAACACATCTCCGTTAGAGTGTTTCCCCTTTCAACAAAACGCCTTGTTGACTAAACTTACTGACAGCGCTTCCGTTTACACTTTGATCTAAGGATTTCATTGCATTTTCCTAAATACATTACCACTTCCGCTTTCGAAAAAAGGATCGGCGGTAGGGTGCTGTTGAGATCGTCGCTGGTCGGTTTTCAATCTGTAGTCTCTCAGTTGACGATTTAGTGATATAAATAGAAAAATGTCTTTTCCAAAAATATAAGAACCTGGATCCCAGAGTGCGCAAAAATAGTTGACCAGACAGAGCGAAGGAAAGTTAACGCGGTAAATATGAACGCAGTGATTCCAGATAATTTTCGCTAAATTTCCCACTAAAATTAAAAAAACATTCCCTCAGTTTCCCACATCTTAAAAAACATCCCACGAAATTTCCACAGAATTTAAATCACTTTTTATTAAGTTAAAATGTGAAATTCTTGCAAAATAGTAATCATTACTTTAGGAACTAAATTACTCCGAATTCCCCATTACATGTATTATCGAGATAAAGGATATCGTAAATTTTAAGTTGAACGTCTACTAACGGTGAAAGTATCATTTAATTCCATTTAACAAAAAGACAGAAAGACAGACAAAAACTATAAAAAACGTTAATTGGGATTCTATTGGCTTAATAATGATTGACTTATTTTTAAATATCTACAATAAACAGACATCAACCTGTTACAATTTTTTGCATGTATGTAGAGAAGAAGGGATTATATAGAAGAAAAATTCAACATGGCCGCAGGAAAAATTTATAAAAATTCAAACCTATTTTTAGCTAAATACTTGAGTTTTGTAGTAGTAAAATCTTTTTGTGTTCGTTTTCTTTATTTGGAAACCGAAACCGGAACGAAACCGTAACCGCAACCGAAATTAATGGTAAAGAACGAAACCGGAAACCTGGCCTATATCCCCACGGAATGGACCAAGGCAAAGGTAGTCTTTATACCGAAAGGAGGCAGGACATCCTGCAATAACCCAAAGGATCTCAGACCTATAAGTCTGACCTCTTTCCTCCTAAAAATTCTAGAAAGATTGCTAGATGCCTACATTAGGCGAACGGCAAATCCAGGCCTAATCTCCAACAGCCAGCATGCCTACTCCAAGGGCAAGTCCGTAGAGACGGCTCTACACGCTATCACCTCTGGGATAGAGAAGGGGCTTGCTTTCAAGGAGTTTACGCTCGGCATTTTTCTTGACATAGAAGGGGCTTTTAACAACGTTCTTCCAACAGCGGTAACGAGCTCCCTGCGTTTGCTGGGAGTGGAAGAGCCTCTAGTGGAGTTCGTTGAACTCCTTCTCCAAAGAAGAACCATTATTTCCGAAATGGGCAATTCTTCACTTACAAGGTATGCCAACAGAGGAACCCCCCAAGGGGGTGTTCTCTCTCCTCTACTTTGGAACCTGACGGTGAACACTCTTTTATCTAGACTAAAGCACACCGGCTGCCAGGTCATTGCCTATGCAGACGACATAGCCCTGACGGCTACTGGCAAGCATCCTTCGGTGCTTAGCGAACTCTTGCCAAATGCGCTGAATCTAACAAAAACCTGGTCTGAGGAATGTGGACTAAGCATCAGCAGTGAAAAAACTGAGATGGTGCTCTTCACCGGCAGACGCAATATACCAGTTTTCACCGCCCCATCGCTGAATGGGAGGGTGATCAAACTCTCTACCGAGGTTAAATACCTTGGCGTAATTCTTGACAAAAGGCTGGACTGGAGGTGTAATATGGAGGAACGCTCCAGGAAAGCCACAATGGCGCTCTACGCCTGTAGGTCGGCAATCGGAAAAAAGTGGGGTCTTCAGCCCCACTTTGTCCACTGGATCTACACGGCAGTGGTGCGACCTATACTATTCTACGCCGTCACCATATGGTGGCCGGCTCTCGAGATCGAATCTAACAAAACCAAAGCCACAAAGGTGCAACGGATGGCAGCAATGCTTATTAGCGGTGCCCTCCCCTCCACTCCCACCAAGGCTCTTGATTTAGATTTAGATTTATTTATTTACTTCAAACACACAACCAAAAAAGTTATTTTACAGCGTTTGAAGACTTACAAACTAATAAATGAACTTAGTACTAACACTAACAATACAAAACACAATGACGGATATTACAATATGTAGATTAAAGTTATAATTGGATACTAACGAAGGGTTTAAAGAGGGATCGGGGATGAGGTGAAGAGAGCAGGGACAATTTTTGCATATACGTACATATCAACTTTCAACAGCTATTGGGCAAAGTATCGCAGAAGTTCTTTTTTGAAGTGCCGGGGATTTCTGACTATTCTAATATACTGTGGCAGAGCGTTCCAAAGACGCACGACAAACACAAAAAATTTACGTTCGGTGACTAGGCAGCTGTATCTGACACTAAGCAAGTTCAGCGATCTAGGCGATTTACCAAAGTGAATTCGTTCCGCAAGGTAAACGGGCTCTTGAGTGCATATGACTTTATGAAGGGCTGTTAAGCATTTCAACTTCAAAATTTCATTGAAATTTATTGTGCATATTTGTTTGGTAAATACGGATGTGTGATCATGGCGTTGTTTGCGATAAATATATCTGGCAATGTTGTTGTAGAGCACGTTAAGTTTTCTTCGGGACGTACTGTCACAGCTGGCATATAGTTCACATCCATACAATAGCTTTGGCAACAAAAATGTTTTTGCTAAAAGCAGCCGCGTTTTCAATGGGGTAAAGTATTGTATGGTCCATAAAGATCGTAACATTCCATAAATTTTGCCTATAACAGTTAGGATATGTGTTTTCCATGACAGTGTTCTATTAAAAAATACTCCTAAGTTCTTCGCCTTGTCCACATATCTAATCACATTAGTGTTTATTTTGACTTCATTGTAATCGCTCAGTTGAAACGCTTTTTTATAAATCACTAAACACTGAGATTTGCTTGGATTTATTAGTAGCCCGTTGTCACATGCCCACTCGTTGACTCGATCTAAGTCTTCGTTCAGTTTCTCGATACAATTGTTGATGGACATGATAGGACCACCTATATATAATTGCACATCATCGGCATAAACATGAATTTTGCAGTGTTTAAAAATATTTTGTATGTCATTTATATATAATACAAATAGTAGCGGGCCCAGAATCGAGCCTTGGGGAACACCTCTTTTCATTGGTAAGTAACCAGATACGCTGTTGCCTGAAAATACAGCTTGTGTACGATCACTGACATGCGATTTGAGTAAGCGCAGGGCTGGATCAGAAAAATTGAATAAGTTTTTGAGTTTCAAGTCAAGAAGTACGTGGTCAACAGTATCGAATGCTTTGGAGTGATCGAGAAGGGTAAGGAGGGTTACGAGATTATTGTCAAGGTTTAGTCTAATATCGTCGGTTACCTTTATTAACGCCGTAATACAACTCCTGTTTGATCTAAAGCCAGACTGGAGAGTGCTTACTAAATGATTACTGCTGAGGAAAGAGTTTATTTGAGAGTGCATAATGCGTTCAAGCACTTTGGAAAGAAACGGTAAAATAGCTATAGGTCGATAATCGCCATTGGACTTTTTAGTTGGAACGATTTTGGCCCTTTTCCAGCAATCGGGGAACACAGATGTGGTCAGAATGGTATTAAAGGCGTAAGTTACATGCTGTAGAATTTTGGGGAGTATACATTTAAAGAACTTGGGATGTATACCATCCAAACCCATGGCATTTGATTTGACGCTAAGTACACTTTTAACAACTTCAAGTTCGTCAATATTCTTAAACCGAAAACCGGGTACGGTACCTACTAAGCATTCACTATACCTTTCATAACATGTATTACTATGATAGTCCGACAAGTTTACGAATTTCTCATTTAATTCATTCACATCTAGGTCATCATATACGTGAGTATTTTTACTGCCGATCCCAATATCGCGAATACATTTCCAAGTTTTATTAGAACCCACCGCCATGCTAAATTGCTGCTCATAGTACTCAAGCTTTCTTTGCTTAATGGCTTTAGTGACGTTTCTTCTGAAAACTTTGAAATCGTGGTATGTAGCTGTGGTTTTACAACGTTTCCATTTCCGGTACGCAATGTTCCGCTTGTGAATAAGACTCTTTATGTAGCTATTGAACCACGGGGGTTTACGCGGGGTGATGGCTTTAGTAACAAGTGGTACATGTTCTGTAAATAGTGTGTTGATATACTCTTGAAGGAGAGTTATCTGTTCATTAGGGTTTTCGAGACAGTAAAGAGAATCCCACGGTGTGGAATCGACAGCTATTCCCAGTCGATCATAGTCTATGTGCATGAAGTCACGGTACGAATATGAAGTAGTTATACACGTGTACTTGAAATCAAAGGTGGTAAAGATCAAGTCATGCTTGGAAAAACATGGTACAGAAAGCTGATCAAAGATGAGGATTTTCGACATCTCACTTACATAAAAGACATCAAGGAGACTGCAGCTAGATTGAGTGAAATGCGTGGGGGTCGAAGTGTTTACGGGAAATAAGCCAAGATTTTGCATAGCCAGAGAAAAACTACTTTGAGTAAGAAGGTCACTGTTGAAATCTCCAGCTATTATAATGTTAGTAAATTTAAGGCAAAGATTTTCGACGAATTCTGTAAAGTGTTCATAATTAGTTCTTTTATTTGGCCTGTAAACTTGTAGGAAAAACTCAAAAGCCATGAACCACAAGTTGGAAGAGAAGCTCGACAAAAATCTCGTTAGAGGTTATGATAAGCTGTTGGTATATCGCCGCCATTAGTTGTTTAGTTGTTTGATGCACTTTTTTTGAGAACTTAGTATAAGCTCCTAGGGACATTCCAGCCAAAAAAGGAGAAGTACACATTTTTTTAAATAAATAAGAAAAAAGTTAAAAAAATAAGACAAAATTTGCAGATTTTTGCTGGTTTCCGGGCAGATCTAAGAACATCGATTTTCATTTTCTGTTAAATTAAAATTTATATAAAAGAATTTTAAGGTTAAAAAACAACGCTTTCGCCGGCCCAAAATGTTTCGTCCAACACTGTATATTTCATCTTCATGAAAGGTATAATAAAGGACATTTCTAAGTAAATTTGAATAAATAATTGGTCTTTTATTTTAGGGAATGACTCCAAAAATGCGTTTTTATTAACATGTGGAAAGCATTTAAATTTTTTTATTCCAGCGGAATGCAAAACGGAATAATTAGTCCGGAATATCAAAAAGGAATGGAGACTTAAATTTTAAAGTCCGCATTCCGAAAAATGAATGGAAGGCTGCAGCCCAAAGTTGCTATTCCGGGAGTGGAAATGCATGAAATGCATTCCGGGAAAATTCGAATCATTACTTAACAACTCTGATGCATACTAACAAATCTTCATTGAGAATATTATAACAAGCTTACATACGCATTCATAAACACTTAGCCCTCCGTATAAAATATGTGTCAAGGAGCAAAGGCGTCATTCTCATACACACGTCACGTGTTTAATTATTTACGTGACTTGGTTGCTTGTTGTCATTCTAAATTTTATGATGTCTACTTTACTGTACCAAAATAACAGACAACAACAGTAACAGCCTAAACTTAAGTAGAAGTAAAACACAACGTCTATCACACATTTTGTGGCTTTTAAACCGTATTCACACCCACATCCAACCTATGGCATTTCATAGCTAATTTAGCATTTATTCAGTTTGTAAACGGATACACATACAGAATGAAATGGTCCTACTACCTCAAAAACACATCTCCGTTAGAGTGTTTCCCCTTTCAACAAAACGCCTTGTTGACTAAACTTACTGACAGCGCTTCCGTTTACACTTTGATCTAAGGATTTCATTGCATTTTCCTAAATACATTACCACTTCCGCTTTCGAAAAAAGGATCGGCGGTAGGGTGCTGTTGAGATCGTCGCTGGTCGGTTTTCAATCTGTAGTCTCTCAGTTGACGATTTAGTGATATAAATAGAAAAATGTCTTTTCCAAAAATATAAGAACCTGGATCCCAGAGTGCGCAAAAATAGTTGACCAGACAGAGCGAAGGAAAGTTAACGCGGTAAATATGAACGCAGTGATTCCAGATAATTTTCGCTAAATTTCCCACTAAAATTAAAAAAACATTCCCTCAGTTTCCCACATCTTAAAAAACATCCCACGAAATTTCCACAGAATTTAAATCACTTTTTATTAAGTTAAAATGTGAAATTCTTGCAAAATAGTAATCATTACTTTAGGAACTAAATTACTCCGAATTCCCCATTACATGTATTATCGAGATAAAGGATATCGTAAATTTTAAGTTGAACGTCTACTAACGGTGAAAGTATCATTTAATTCCATTTAACAAAAAGACAGAAAGACAGACAAAAACTATAAAAAACGTTAATTGGGATTCTATTGGCTTAATAATGATTGACTTATTTTTAAATATCTACAATAAACAGACATCAACCTGTTACAATTTTTTGCATGTATGTAGAGAAGAAGGGATTATATAGAAGAAAAATTCAACATGGCCGCAGGAAAAATTTATAAAAATTCAAACCTATTTTTAGCTAAATACTTGAGTTTTGTAGTAGTAAAATCTTTTTGTGTTCGTTTTCTTTATTTGGAAACCGAAACCGGAACGAAACCGTAACCGCAACCGAAATTAATGGTAAAGAACGAAACCGGAAACCTGGCCTATATCCCCACGGAATGGACCAAGGCAAAGGTAGTCTTTATACCGAAAGGAGGCAGGACATCCTGCAATAACCCAAAGGATCTCAGACCTATAAGTCTGACCTCTTTCCTCCTAAAAATTCTAGAAAGATTGCTAGATGCCTACATTAGGCGAACGGCAAATCCAGGCCTAATCTCCAACAGCCAGCATGCCTACTCCAAGGGCAAGTCCGTAGAGACGGCTCTACACGCTATCACCTCTGGGATAGAGAAGGGGCTTGCTTTCAAGGAGTTTACGCTCGGCATTTTTCTTGACATAGAAGGGGCTTTTAACAACGTTCTTCCAACAGCGGTAACGAGCTCCCTGCGTTTGCTGGGAGTGGAAGAGCCTCTAGTGGAGTTCGTTGAACTCCTTCTCCAAAGAAGAACCATTATTTCCGAAATGGGCAATTCTTCACTTACAAGGTATGCCAACAGAGGAACCCCCCAAGGGGGTGTTCTCTCTCCTCTACTTTGGAACCTGACGGTGAACACTCTTTTATCTAGACTAAAGCACACCGGCTGCCAGGTCATTGCCTATGCAGACGACATAGCCCTGACGGCTACTGGCAAGCATCCTTCGGTGCTTAGCGAACTCTTGCCAAATGCGCTGAATCTAACAAAAACCTGGTCTGAGGAATGTGGACTAAGCATCAGCAGTGAAAAAACTGAGATGGTGCTCTTCACCGGCAGACGCAATATACCAGTTTTCACCGCCCCATCGCTGAATGGGAGGGTGATCAAACTCTCTACCGAGGTTAAATACCTTGGCGTAATTCTTGACAAAAGGCTGGACTGGAGGTGTAATATGGAGGAACGCTCCAGGAAAGCCACAATGGCGCTCTACGCCTGTAGGTCGGCAATCGGAAAAAAGTGGGGTCTTCAGCCCCACTTTGTCCACTGGATCTACACGGCAGTGGTGCGACCTATACTATTCTACGCCGTCACCATATGGTGGCCGGCTCTCGAGATCGAATCTAACAAAACCAAAGCCACAAAGGTGCAACGGATGGCAGCAATGCTTATTAGCGGTGCCCTCCCCTCCACTCCCACCAAGGCTCTTGATTTAGATTTAGATTTATTTATTTACTTCAAACACACAACCAAAAAAGTTATTTTACAGCGTTTGAAGACTTACAAACTAATAAATGAACTTAGTACTAACACTAACAATACAAAACACAATGACGGATATTACAATATGTAGATTAAAGTTATAATTGGATACTAACGAAGGGTTTAAAGAGGGATCGGGGATGAGGTGAAGAGAGCAGGGACAATTTTTGCATATACGTACATATCAACTTTCAACAGCTATTGGGCAAAGTATCGCAGAAGTTCTTTTTTGAAGTGCCGGGGATTTCTGACTATTCTAATATACTGTGGCAGAGCGTTCCAAAGACGCACGACAAACACAAAAAATTTACGTTCGGTGACTAGGCAGCTGTATCTGACACTAAGCAAGTTCAGCGATCTAGGCGATTTACCAAAGTGAATTCGTTCCGCAAGGTAAACGGGCTCTTGAGTGCATATGACTTTATGAAGGGCTGTTAAGCATTTCAACTTCAAAATTTCATTGAAATTTATTGTGCATATTTGTTTGGTAAATACGGATGTGTGATCATGGCGTTGTTTGCGATAAATATATCTGGCAATGTTGTTGTAGAGCACGTTAAGTTTTCTTCGGGACGTACTGTCACAGCTGGCATATAGTTCACATCCATACAATAGCTTTGGCAACAAAAATGTTTTTGCTAAAAGCAGCCGCGTTTTCAATGGGGTAAAGTATTGTATGGTCCATAAAGATCGTAACATTCCATAAATTTTGCCTATAACAGTTAGGATATGTGTTTTCCATGACAGTGTTCTATTAAAAAATACTCCTAAGTTCTTCGCCTTGTCCACATATCTAATCACATTAGTGTTTATTTTGACTTCATTGTAATCGCTCAGTTGAAACGCTTTTTTATAAATCACTAAACACTGAGATTTGCTTGGATTTATTAGTAGCCCGTTGTCACATGCCCACTCGTTGACTCGATCTAAGTCTTCGTTCAGTTTCTCGATACAATTGTTGATGGACATGATAGGACCACCTATATATAATTGCACATCATCGGCATAAACATGAATTTTGCAGTGTTTAAAAATATTTTGTATGTCATTTATATATAATACAAATAGTAGCGGGCCCAGAATCGAGCCTTGGGGAACACCTCTTTTCATTGGTAAGTAACCAGATACGCTGTTGCCTGAAAATACAGCTTGTGTACGATCACTGACATGCGATTTGAGTAAGCGCAGGGCTGGATCAGAAAAATTGAATAAGTTTTTGAGTTTCAAGTCAAGAAGTACGTGGTCAACAGTATCGAATGCTTTGGAGTGATCGAGAAGGGTAAGGAGGGTTACGAGATTATTGTCAAGGTTTAGTCTAATATCGTCGGTTACCTTTATTAACGCCGTAATACAACTCCTGTTTGATCTAAAGCCAGACTGGAGAGTGCTTACTAAATGATTACTGCTGAGGAAAGAGTTTATTTGAGAGTGCATAATGCGTTCAAGCACTTTGGAAAGAAACGGTAAAATAGCTATAGGTCGATAATCGCCATTGGACTTTTTAGTTGGAACGATTTTGGCCCTTTTCCAGCAATCGGGGAACACAGATGTGGTCAGAATGGTATTAAAGGCGTAAGTTACATGCTGTAGAATTTTGGGGAGTATACATTTAAAGAACTTGGGATGTATACCATCCAAACCCATGGCATTTGATTTGACGCTAAGTACACTTTTAACAACTTCAAGTTCGTCAATATTCTTAAACCGAAAACCGGGTACGGTACCTACTAAGCATTCACTATACCTTTCATAACATGTATTACTATGATAGTCCGACAAGTTTACGAATTTCTCATTTAATTCATTCACATCTAGGTCATCATATACGTGAGTATTTTTACTGCCGATCCCAATATCGCGAATACATTTCCAAGTTTTATTAGAACCCACCGCCATGCTAAATTGCTGCTCATAGTACTCAAGCTTTCTTTGCTTAATGGCTTTAGTGACGTTTCTTCTGAAAACTTTGAAATCGTGGTATGTAGCTGTGGTTTTACAACGTTTCCATTTCCGGTACGCAATGTTCCGCTTGTGAATAAGACTCTTTATGTAGCTATTGAACCACGGGGGTTTACGCGGGGTGATGGCTTTAGTAACAAGTGGTACATGTTCTGTAAATAGTGTGTTGATATACTCTTGAAGGAGAGTTATCTGTTCATTAGGGTTTTCGAGACAGTAAAGAGAATCCCACGGTGTGGAATCGACAGCTATTCCCAGTCGATCATAGTCTATGTGCATGAAGTCACGGTACGAATATGAAGTAGTTATACACGTGTACTTGAAATCAAAGGTGGTAAAGATCAAGTCATGCTTGGAAAAACATGGTACAGAAAGCTGATCAAAGATGAGGATTTTCGACATCTCACTTACATAAAAGACATCAAGGAGACTGCAGCTAGATTGAGTGAAATGCGTGGGGGTCGAAGTGTTTACGGGAAATAAGCCAAGATTTTGCATAGCCAGAGAAAAACTACTTTGAGTAAGAAGGTCACTGTTGAAATCTCCAGCTATTATAATGTTAGTAAATTTAAGGCAAAGATTTTCGACGAATTCTGTAAAGTGTTCATAATTAGTTCTTTTATTTGGCCTGTAAACACAACCTACAAGTATTTTATCACAGCTCGATGATATTTCTACAAATATATGCTCAATTGTATCAGACGACTCGGAAGAGCAGATTAGTTTACATGACATACCATGTTTTACAAAAATCGCTACACCACCACCATGCCCAGCTCGATCTAAACGAAAGATATTATAGCCAGCTACACTAAACAAACTATCTTCATGATACTTAGTGAACCAGGTCTCGGAAACACACACGACATCGACACCGGATGATTCAAAAAGGTATCTGAACTCATCTATTTTTGATGGTAGGCTCTGCGCGTTAATATGGCATATTTTCAAACCACCCCTCTGCTTACATAGAATACGTACCATACTTTTTCTTCTTCCCACTGACCTGTATGGGAAATTTACTGCCAGTTGCAACGCAGCTAGGCTCAACGCACTAGAACCCTGGAGGGACTGCAGGTTTGGGCATACCCAAATCCTGAAGGAACTCCCCAACTCTTACTTAAAGCTGGACTACGCAATACCACGGCCTTGCTGGGCCTCTATACAAATGACTTCTGCCGCAGCTGCAGGGACGAGGAGGAGATAGAAAGTGTAGAACACTATCTATGCCACTGTCCCGCTCTGTCGAAAACCAGGTACCGATGTCTCCGCAAACACTCCTTTGGATGCCTCGCGGAGCTTGAATCTGCAAATATAGATGATATTCTGCGCTACATCAGACAAACACGCTGGTTTAGCTTCATGGGTGTATGAACTCCGGCCCTGAACACATCGAATCTTGGGGGATCCGTCTGTCTGTCATCACCGTATAGAGTTGCAACGTATACGTTGCACTTTGTATGGGGGTGACGGGCGGACGGATCCCTTTCAAGGTTTTTATGTGTTTTTGGGGCCTCCTGCCTCGACCCGTCCCAGCGGAGAGGTCGTATGTCAGAAGGTTTCTTACAAAACTTTTTGGGGGATTCGACCTTTCTGCTGGGTCAGGTCGATCTACAGAAAGGGAAATTAGGGCTCCTTTCGTGGTATCACAACGGACCAAACTAAGGCCCACGTGAGCCTCCGCGTGGACTGCGGAGGCAGCCACTTTAACATACATACATACAACGAAACCGGAACCGATACCGAAATTATTGTTGAAGAACGAAACCGGAATCGTACCGAAATACGTTACAAAACCAAAACCGAAACCGGAACGTTATTTTTATCGGTTTCTTACCATGAAAAAAAAAAATTAGACAAAAAATTAAAAATAATAATTAAATAAAAAGCATATTAATATATTAAAAAAAAAAAAATAATAATAAAATTACACAAAGAGTAAACTAAAACTACACAAAACATAAAAAATACAAAAAATAAATAAAAACAAAATAACAAAAACAAAAAACATAATAAACAAAAAATTTAATAAAATTAAACAAAAAAGTAAGCAAAAAAATAAAATAAAAGCAAACAATTAAATAAAATTATACATACAAAATAAAAATAAAATTACGCAAAAATTTTAGTAAAAAACATAATAAAAATAAACAAACAAAAAATTTAGCAAAAAACAAAATAAATGTAAACAAAAGATTAAATAAGATGATACAAGAAAAATAAAATTACACCAGAAATATATAAATAAATAACAAAAAATAAAATAAAACTACACAAAAAACATAATAAAATTAAAAACAAAATTTATTTTATTAAAAATAAACAAAAATATAATAAAATAAAACAAAAAAGTAAATAAAATCAAAAAATGAAACTAAAATATAATAAAATTGAGCAAACATTTTTATAAAATTAAAGAAAAATATAATAAAATTACACAAAAAAAAAAACAAAATGAAAATTAACAAAAAATAAAATAAAAATTAAATTAAAAATAAAAATTTTAATTTTAATAATGTGGAAGCTCCCCCTCCGCCCCGCCCATATTTCCCAGCGATGTATTACGAAAGGTCCTTTCAAATACTGGACACACTGTGTTTATTTGGAGATTTATTATATGTATGTATTAGTAAAAGCCAAAATGTTGGACAATTTTTGATGTTAGGCAAACTGATTCTTATGGCATATGAATAAATTTGATGAAAGTTTTGTGTTACGTGCTGATGAACCAACATGCATCTGAGACATTAACAAAACTTTGAGCCAAATTAGACCGGCGACGCCTGCATCTGTCGATCAGCCCTTTTTAAATTAGAAGTGAATAAACGCGTATTTGTTCAGTTAATTCAGTAGTTCAAAAAAAACTTACTAGATTAAAAATAAACCGAAAATGTCATTTTTCATTTTCATAATCTCCTGTGTTCGGGAAAAATTGTCAAAATTTAGTTGCATACAAAAAAATATTTTTTGAAGCAGGAAACCATCTGTAATACACATACGTATGCACATATCGAGCCGTGCGCGCAAAAAAAGACGTATGAGCCATAATTTTTGATTTAACTTTTTTTTAAGAAATTTAATAACACACGCATAATATCCGAAAGTTTAATTCCTGCGAAATGTACATTTATGAAGTTAAAGAAAAGTCTACTCTGTCGTACCTAAGTACATTTTCTTTGCTTATTCCTCCTTTTTAAGAAAAGCAAAGTGGCTGTTACGTCTTTTTTCTTTTGGCGCTTACGTCTTTTTGGGGCACACGGCTCGATATGTACGTGTTTATCTCAGCTCTAGCATTCAACCACCTTGGTATTTATTCCACCATATAAATCTGTATGTGTATGTGCATTATTTGGCAACTACATATTCATGTAGATAATAAACTTCTGTCTTTATAGCATTCAATAAAACACTGCCAAGTTCAATCCACAGCCTGAAGAAAAAAACGGAGCAAGTCTAATAAAAACCAAACACAAAAAAATAAATTTCATCAGCAGAAAAACGCATATTTTCACACAGTCAAACAACACAAAAACAAATGCTGCACAACAACCACAAAAATCTATAACCAAGTCGTATCAATGAAGCTTGGCGGGTATGCCCCAAACCAATAGCCCGAAACATTATCAACAGGAGTAAATACGAGAGCATTCATGTATAATAATATTAATAATAATTTGAAGCGGTGCACCTCCCGAAGAAATTTAGGCCACGCTTCTCTTCAAATTTGTGATATGTTACTTAAATTTTAAATTTAAATTTACCAGAAAATTTGTGTCTCGACGAAAAACAAATTGAAAGTGTTAGTTTTCGTAAAAAATTTAAAGTGTTAGTTTTCGTATGGCACGTCGATATGTAAGAGGGAGATATATGACTTATGCCGACTACTGAAAGCTTGTCCTGGCACATGAACCAACTAAATACTACAGATCACGCATTCCCATTTGTAATTTAATTTGAGAAAAAAGTTTTTTTGTCAAATGACATCACGGTTTTGAAACTTTCACTGTCTTTTTTCCGCACAATTTCATTGAATTGTTTTTTTAATGAAATTTTTTAATTAAAATCACATTGGAAGACGCCTGAATTTTCTAGGATACACATATGTATATAGCGCCTTAACATTCATATACTATCCACTAAAACACGGCTTCTAAAAAAAACGTAGCATTAACGCTTTATAAATAGATTTTCACAAAAATTTGTTTACAAACAATTAGAATATTTTTTTGTTTTTTTTTTCGTTTTTGTTTCCTTATAATATTTCAGACATTTAAAACCAAGCAGGCATGTTTATAAAACCGTGACGTCACAGCTTTTTTTAAATGTGAGATCTTATTAATTCCTGGGATGTGATTCTGAGAATTTCGATATGGTAGGCCAGCACAACCCACTATGCCACGCCGGCTACACTCAAGTATTTATGTATGCTTTATTGTAAATTCGTTTGAATGTAAGGTTGGGTAGTCGGCAAATCTGTTCGTGTCAGTGATTATTGCTGTTGCTGAAAACTCTGTTGGATGGTGCTGCTAATAACATCCAGCTACATTTGCGATAACCACATTCAAAAACTATGTACGCTAGTATGAAACGTCCACAAGAAAATGAATCGAGAAAATATTTTGTGAAAATTATTTTTTTTTTATTCTCTTTTATTTAAGTAAATATGATGACCCAAAAAATAGATTTTTTCCCGCCTTAAATAGTTTTTTACAAACATCTTGAAGATGATCAGTGTCACTTAAGTTTCATCAAGGGGTAAAGCCAAGTGAAGTGTGCACACAAATTTTTTTTTTTTTTTTTCAAAACCCCAATCATTTTGAAACTTATCAATTCATTGGAAAGTGGAGAAGACTCAAACCCTGCGATAAAAATATTTCTTAAAAATTCATGTTTTTGTTAATGTTATTGGAGGTTAAATTTAAATTTTTGATAATTTCTGATCATGATAATATTGAAAAGTTATTTTTCATAAGCTACTGCAGATAAACCAATGCCTTTTTTTTCTACTTACAGATAATTGTTTATCTTATTTAATAGAGTAATATAAGTAATTTTATGCGATCTTATTGTTTAAGCAATTATTTTTTAAATATTTATTTTTTAAACAAATAATTTTTTAATTATTTTTTAAAATTACATTTTCAAATTTCTTGGAAGGATTTTCAGATAATTTTTGAGTATGCCGTTTTGTAGTCCATTCAATGATAGATACACGACAGTAGAAAACAAGAAATACGTAGTAAAATTTGAATATACATACATAATAGTGGTATTCATGTAATCGTAGAAGTTTACGTAATGTGTATTTTTATACGTATCAATTTATCAAGTGTTTAAATGAATTGTCATAATTAGTATGGAACGAAATTTACACAAATTTGCTAAACTTACGCTTCGATTCAATTCAATTGAACCTGAAAACCCACCCCTTGGATTCGCCCCTGATTTAAACATTTATCAGCTCAGTTAGACGAACGCCCTAGATAAATGTATGTGTACTTGATGTCAAACCAAAACTTTTTACATTTTCTGCATATTCTTCTATTTTTGTCCAGTGCGCATTGAATGCATAAAAAATTACATGTCGAACGGCGTCATTGAATTGGATAAATTTCCGAACTCTTCTACACCCGAAAATCGCCGGGGAAGTTTATCAAATTTGTGTAAACTTCGTTCCATACAAATTTTGACAGTTCGTTTACACACTTAATAAATTTATACGTTTAGCTAATGAAACTGTTCGACTTTAAATTTTTTGTAATGCATTCAATGCACTTTACACAAGAATAGAAGAAAATACTGAAGAATATGTCAAAAATTACATTTTTAATGGAAAGCTTTTGTTTGACATCAAGTACACATACATTAATCTATGGCTGGGGATTTACTCTGTATTGCGATTCGAAAGAAATATCTTTCGCATTTCAAAAAAAAAAAATGTAAGTGATTTGACAGCTTGCTAATAGCATTTGCTTTCGCATCGCAATACCGAGTGACCCCCTGGTAAATTTTTAAATGTATGCATTTCGTAAACTTATATGGTTTGGTGAATTCCCCTATTGTTTTCAATCGACGATATTTATTCTGCCTTTACTGCTATTGGTGGGTGCAGTGAAGTAACGCACCCGGACTTGGCATGGCGTAGCCCCTACGCAGAAGGGGGATTTGATTGAAATTTCGACACGGGGCTATTTACTTTTGAAAACTGTCGTTATTTCCCCGGGCGTTATTTCACTGCCTCCTATTGATGATATGTGATCTTCGAAGAATGGCGACAAGTTTTCAAGCTCATCTGCTTTACTTAAGTCAGGGAATCCTGGAAGAAGCAGTTGGAAGCTAGGTAGAATATCTTCGTTTTCTAAAAATCGTTCCGTTAAGTTTTCAAGTAAAGCCAATTTTAATTTTTTTATTTCCTTTATTCTTTGTTTATTTATCTCGCTTCTATTATTTTTCCATTTTCAAAGGTCAATGTCAACAAATGTCACTTTTCGCACATGACATGGACAATTAAAAATGTCGGTAAAAAAAATGTTACTAATGCCATATTGCGCAATATTTTCAGGTCGTGAACTACTTTGCCGCGAAGTACAAGCGAAATTTCACGGCTATTTCACGACAATAAATTTTGTATGGTTTTTGACAGCTGTTTCAAATGAAACTCGATTTTAGTACCTAGCTTAACGAATCGAGGCATAGTAGGAGTATTGCGATTCTGAAATACGCTTCACCCGATGTTGCTCCTGGGTTAGCTCCGTTTCTTTCCTTGAGCCCATTGAGCCAATACCTGGCTACGTGCCTGGACTTAGACTATGTAAATCCAAGGAAAAACTCATTTAAGTCCAAAAAACAAAAGGCAAACAACACGAGTACTTATAAAGACAAAATTACGACAAAGTAAGGATTCGGGGTCAAAGGGAACACGAACAAAAAACAGAAAAATGAAAAACAAATCGAAAAATGCGACATACCTACGTGAATACTTTGCTTACAAAGCACAATTACAGCAGACAAAAAACATAGTACGGCGTTTCGCATGGGGGAGCGGTATTCGATGTATGTAGTTGCAAATAAGCAGCAAAAACAGCAGTCAAATAAAAGGCGGGGAAACAACAAGTATGAGAACAACAATAGCGAAAATAAAGTGTTGGCTCAACTCCTTAGGGTATAACAAAACCAGGATCAATAGAAAAAAAACAACAATCCCAATAGCTGCCGGAACACTTGTAATAAGTAAGCTGAGCGAAAGAGCAATAAGGCAACATCTTCGCTTTGTTTTGAACAATCGAAAGCAAGCATGAAAGCGGACAAGAGCTTTGAATAATTAACTTTTGAATTGTGTAACAAACAAAAAACTCAAATTGAAATAAAAAATAAAGAAACTAAGCGCCTACATTCCTTCAACACAAAATACTAAAGTTACATATGGGTGTTTCCAGCGTTAGGAACGTTCCATGTGGTCACACTTTCTTAAGTATAAACCTACTAAAAAGTAGGCTTTGGATCAGAATATATTCTATATATATTAACGTTTCAATGCCAGCTCATTTTCTATCTTATCTATCCCACGCTCTCAAAAAGTTTTCCTAGAGATGACACATTACCACTGAAGAAGGGTTTAAATCTACCGTTCGGACGTTCCTAAAACATATTTGAGGTGATATATGATTTCCCTAAAACTCTGCGAATTGGTTAGTCCCACAAAAAAATGGTACATAGACGATTATTAGAGGAATCAACAAGGATAGTACTGCATTAACATTATTTTCCTGCAGAAGTTTTTTATTGGACAAATCGACGCGCCATACAAAAACTAACACTTTTTAAATTTTTTACGAAAACTAACATTTTTAAAATTCTGTAAGAAAACTAACACTTTTATTTTATGTCTGACGAAAACTAACAGACGTACCCATTCGGACCTTCCAGTTTTTCTCTAAAGGAAAACATAAACTGTTTTCCCAACAAAAAAAATATTGGGCACATATATTATTGCTATTAACATTACTTGCACATAGGGTGATTAAAAAACTAACAAATTTTTTTTTTGGTCTTTTGCCTAAAAAGTTAGTCCATGATTGACTGCGTGGGTTGAGTTATTTTTTGCAAGGATTTCTTATCAGTTACCTACTAACCTTACCAAAAAAATTCTTTTAATCACCCTAATATACATCAGGAGGAGGGGGGTAAGGAGATAGACCTATCATATTTAAATTTAAAATCGAATTAACTCGAAGTTTTTCATGCAATTATCTTAAGAAAATATTTTCTTTCGTTCGGACGTTCCAGTATTTGATACACTTAAATTCGGGAATCCTTGTGACTTGGGGAAGCGCTTGAAAAAAAAAAACACTTCCTTTGCATTCACTTTCTATATGATTTGGAGTAGTTTTCCAGACTACCTATTATAAGCTGCATTTGACCTACTTACGGATAGATACTTGTATAAGTCATTTTTTGCCAGGCGCTTTTGTAGGAAATTCGCAAATGTTTTTCAAAAGTGTTAACTACTCAGCTAGAAAAAAAAATTATTGATGATAGTCGGAAGCACCTAAGTTTTGCAAGAACCGGTGTTTCAATATCTATCAAATTTTGCAAGGTGATATGTGATATTCGTGCCTACTTAATGGTATCAAAAAGTTGGGCTTATAACAGTTTTCTGTAATTTTTTTAAACATTTAAAAACTTCTTATTCGTAAATTCACTTTTTTTAATTTTTTCAATTTTTTAACAAATTTTCTTTAATTAATTTCGTTTGTTACCTGCCTGCAAGCAGATGACAAATTAGTGACTCTTTATTGAGACTAGAGATGTGAGGCAGCTTACTGAATACCAAATTGTATCAAATATGAAATAGACCACGAAATGTCTCTATTAGTGACTAGATACAGCTTACAGAATTGAGGTATTAGAATCATTTTCAAATTTTTCTCTTTGGTTGACAGATTTTCGGAAACACCCATATGTTAAACACAGGACATACATAGTTATGTACATCAAATAGTGGATACTTACATAGCAAACACAAAAATACTAGAAGTACATATTTAAACTTATGCCCTGACTTCCTAAGTCACGGTGACTAAACGCGACACTGTCACTCACGTTCATCTTCACCCTCAAGTTCGTAATTTATAAGCACGTAAGTTTTCGCGTTCATTCAGTTCCATACGTTGTCACGGTGAAGTCACTGCATTTGATAGGTCTGCAATACCGACAGTTGGAAATACCGCCAGCGAACACAAACAAAAATGTAATCAAGCCTCAAAATAAAAAGAAATGTTATAGTGTTCTTGCCTTGTTTTTATTGTTGTGAGTTTTTATTTGCTGTATTTAAGTTGAAGTTGTTTGTTCTCAGCAGCTACCGAGTGTGCGTTGACACATGTCAGGAGAGTTAAAATTTTATTTTTATTAGTTACGAAAATAAAAACATGGTTGCAAGTTGTTTTATGTGATATATGTAAGGGTGTTATGTTATAGACGTAGTGGATAAGGGTCCAAAGCCCGCACATTAAAATCATGGATCCCACGCAGGGTAGTAAGATCAAAATTTAATGTTTTTGGATTTATCTGGAAAACGGTTTTTTCGAAACATGACCTGAGAAAAAAATGTAGACCTTGAAATTCTTCAAGCATTTTTTCTCTATGAGTTCTGAAATAACGATATAGTGAAATTAGCTCTATATATTATATATACATATATGCCATGTATCAACTTCTCAGAATTTTTCACGAATACTTTAGTATGTGTTAAAAAGCTAATTTTTTGTAGAGAATTTTCGGGTCTCAGGTCATTTTACGAAACAACTTACCGCTTTCGAGAAAAATCCAAAAAACCCAAGATTTTGACCTTTGACCCAGAATAACTTTTTTAGTATACATTGGATCGATAGGGACTTTTAAATTTTTTCCTTAAGGTGAACCTAAGCTGTCTACAAAAATTTACCTCTGTCGGATTTTTTGGTTTCACCACTATTTTTATGTTTCTTATTACTATCATTTTTTTACTTAAATAGTAAAAAACTTACTTAACATAACTCATTTATTTGGAGCATAAAAGCATGTTAATATGTAGGTCCAGTAGATTAGTAGGATAAACTAAAAATTATTTTTCCTTTTTTTTGTTCAAATTTTTTAAATTGTTAAAAAAATATCGGAAATAAATAAAGTGACTCCAGCAAATGTGGCCCAAATGAAAGTGTTTATTTTGACAGCTAAAATGACTGTTCGCGTCAATTCGCGTTGTTATATGTTACCACAAGACGTAAGAAGCCTACTCATATTCACCCAGTCACTGACAGTCACGAAGTGAGTGTCACTGATTTAAAAACTACGAATTGGGATTCTCTTGGGAGTAAGTGACTCTTCGCGTCGCGTTTCGTTTTATAAAATCAGGCCATTAAACGTGGTAAATAAAGCTCAATAGTTGCAGTCCATGAAATAATGTTCGGTTAGTTATACCAAAAGCAGCAACAAAAATATGCAACGATGATAGAAAAACTAAACAATACGGAAAGAATTAAAGGGATAATGAAACCTAATGCTTCAGGACTTAAGTCTGTCCAAATATGGATGGATTGACGTTCACAACAAATTGTACGTTTCCGCTTGCAATTGTTTTTATTTTTTTTATTAAAGAATACTCTAGAAGTTTAAGTATTTAGTCCTTTTTCGGTTTTCCTTTTTGAAGGTTTAATAGTATTCTATCTAGTAAATATAAAAAAAAATATAATTTTTTTTAAATGATTTTCAAAAACACTTCATATGAGAGGAGGTACGGCCAATTTTTTTTGGTGATACGCTCTATACAATGTACAGTACATTAGGGTGATTCAAATAAAAAAAAATTGTTTTTTTTTCGGTCTTACCCACTGAAACTTTAGGGATTGACGAGAAAATAAGCCTTGCAAAAAATTAGCGCTCTAACTTAACCCTTATGGGTGGTTATTTTTTTTCGCCCTTTCCCATTTATTTTGTATTGGGAAAAATGGTATTTTTTACAAAGTGAATTTTCTTTCCATTTTTGAAACTTTTTTGAAAATATTTTTACATACTCTTGAAGTTGAAGCTTTGAAGCTTCCATATATATACGTGTTACTGTGTATGTGTGTGCAATAGTACAAAACTCAGCCATTTTCAAATAACTGTAATTATCTTAATAGTTAATCGCACATGGCTTACCATTTTGGAAGCTTCAAAGCTTCAACTTTAAGAGTATGTAATAAAAATAGTATGCGAAAAAAATAGCCACCCCTAAGGGTTAAGTTAGAGCGCTAATTTTCCGCAAGGCTTATTTTCTCATCAATACCTAACTTTTTAGGGGGTAAGACCAAGTCGACATTTTTTTTAATCACCCTATTGTACATACATACATATACTATAAGGTGGTCCATCTTATAAGGTAAAAAATATTTTTTTTTTATTTCTTGCCTCCCACCGCACAGTAATGTTTCATTCAGTGTTTTCTCTATGAACATTCATCCACACACTTATGTACGAGACATTCCATATGAAAACGTCAAAAAGCTGACTAGTCTCGGATTTCGCTCAAACTTTGAATTTACACACATTTAATTTTTATTACCCTATTATAGCTGTAAAAAGGTTTCTATTAATTTTTATTTTTTTTTGTCAGTTTTGAATGGCTCTGGCGTCTCCACTGTTTTAAGTAGCCACTAAATTTTTTCAGAAATTAAGGGTACATATCCTAGAAGAAACTAATCCATCCATCGGCCAAAAAACCTCACTCCTTATAGATAAATTATTATCTCAAAATTTGTAACGGGCATGTTAGGAGATTCATCAGCAGAGACCCTTAGTATGAAAATAACAAAACGAAATGTTCAGGTATTACAAGGTGATAGTCAGGACTGGAGTCCATGAGAAATTCGTATTTTTATCTCTTGAGAAACATGTCCGTTTTAGAGCCTGAAAACCACGATTTTTGAAAACTTACAAATTTCGAGATAATAATTTGTCTATAAGGAATGAGTTTTTTTGGCCGATGGATGGGTTAATTTCTTCTAGCATATGTAGTCAGTGAAGACGCCAGAGCCAGCTAAAATTGACAAAAAAGGATAAAAATTACATATTTTCAGTACCAGGTTCTTAATACCAGGTACTCGCTATATGATTTATTGTTTACTTTTAAACAAAATACTCTCTTTTACCTTTAAAACGCCTTATCGAATGTAGGTATTTCTCTAATAGAAACATTTTTACAGCAATAATAGGGTAAGCCTAAAAATTACGTTTTTCAAACTTTGACAGTCGACCAGTCCGAAACGAGTGGTTATAAAAATTAAATGTGTGTAAATTTGTTTTAGGACCCTTAAGAAGTATCCTTCAAAGTTTGAGCGAAATCCGAGACCAGTCAGCTATTATTCGACGTTTTCATATGGATTGACTCGTACATACTCGTATGTATATTTTTCTTCAATTAATTGAAACGTTTGTGTTTATAAATGTTTCTTTCTTGGAATCAAGGCGAATTCATGAATGAATGAATGATGAATTCGCCTGGGATGGAATTGTCACAAACAAAAAGCAAACGCTTCTAAAAAGTTATAAACTGAACAAAACTTAGATGACATGTCACTCGATGAGCAAATTAAAAGTATTTTGTAAGTTTATTTTCGCACCCTGGTTTCATTACGCTAAAAGAAATTTGTGTGAAAATTTGGGATAAATTGGATAACTCTAACCCGGGCCGCAGGCAGATCAAATATTATATTATAATATTGTATTAAAATAAAATAAAGCATCACTTTTCCAATAAGTGATTTTATATCTATGTATAAGTTTATTCCTACCCTGAAGGTTCATGATGCCAATTTTTTTACACATTTTACATTATATTTATGTATTAAATATTCGTAATTTTCTTAGATAATATGAATTCTCGGCATGTTGTGCCGTCATTTTCATGGGTGGGAGATTAAAATTTCCGTAAGCGAAAAAGATGGACAACCATAATATACCAAAAATGTATGGACACAAATATTGGTATGGAGACAAATATTGGTGCCTTTAAAGTTTAAAACCAAAATAACAAGTGTGCGAAGTTTTATTGTTCTAGGATAACGGAAACCCGCACAGTGCTGTATGAGCGGTCCAAATCTTAAAAATCGTTGTCACGTACATATGTATGTCAATGTGTTTGGTATCATTGGAAAGGTAATTTATGTCTGATTAAGGATTAGTTTTTGTCTCTAATTTATAAGGCTCTCACAAAAACCTCTTAATGTTATGTGTTTTTTAGTTTACTCATTTTTTTAATGAAAATGCCTTTAGCTGGAGTCTTTAAAAAAAATTTGAGATAATCTTTTTATAATTATAAAATCTGCAAAGAAACCACTCCAAAGAGCTGAGACGGCCTATTTCCTACACCAGAAAATTCGTTACAGAAAATTTAAAATGCTTAAGTTTACAGAGGTATAATTTAAAAGTGTGTTAAAGAATGTTTTTCTATTCTTTTAGTTAAAAGAAATGGCCTTTTTTCTTTAAAATAAAAAAGTCTGCAGACTTTTTGCGCTTTTCGAAAAAAAAATCGTTTTTTTTAAGGTTATAAAATTAAATTTTTCCTAAAAAGAAATCACTTTTACAGCTGTCACCGTAATTTCCATGCCTTGAATTGCAAAAAAAACCATTGAAAGTTAATTAATATAGATACAAGCGGTGTTGAGAGAGAGATAGGGAGGAGGGTGGCGCTCGGCATTGCTCATATCTGTGGAGCGTGGGCTCGCGTGAGATCGAGCGCCATTGTGGTCAAGCGACAGTCTTAAAATAGTATGAAGGCAATTTCAGCAGTGGTGCTAGTCGTGAAGACTGTGCCTGTTGTTGCTGTTGGATGACAGGCAGGGTGGGGATCGCTTTGGCCGCAGGGCATGCACAACAAGTTGTCACGAAAGTAGCGAATTCTGTGTATATTATAGCTCAGCATTGAGCAGAATGCGAACGTTTAGAATAGATCTCCTTCCAGAACACACAGCAGATCTTGGTCCGGGTTCGGCTCAACACCCACTCGTAACAAGGCGGTATAAAACAGCCCCGCTTCAAGAGTCTGATCAGGAATGAAATTAAGAATAAGACATACAAAATTAGACAAAGTTACACTGAAAGTAGCAGTTCATGGACACTGCGTAGGAGTCCGCGATGGAACATATGACGCAGTTTTTCAGACGGGGTGAGCTATCTATCAAATAAGCTGATGAAAGGAGCTGATCTAATTTCTTGAGCGTGTGACATCCAAGCTAAAAGAAATAATCATTTTAAAAAACATGTTGGAATCAAAAAGGCCGAAAATAATTGCCATTTCCAGAGTGGTGCAGTTGGAGGGGCCTAAAAGGTATAATTGATCATATATTAACTCTTAGAATAATGGAACCTTGAAATCCTTAATGTTGGCACTAAAACACGCTATATAAATAACGTAACTTGTTTATATTGGAAATACTACTTATGTATGTATACGCATTTTTGACAATTTTTGAAAGAAACGGCTGTTAGCCAGAGAAAATTTTAGTCTAGGCAGCTTTTGTAGGGAATTGGAGTTCCAGAACACAGCCTTTTCCTTATTGTTTTCTCTTGTAACTGCTTCTTGTTTATCTTGTAATTCACAGATGCTTTTTTGTGTTCGGGTGAATACAAATAGGCGCTGCTTTCTAAAGAATAAACTGGTATATTGCTAATGCAGAGGCTGACTAGAATGCTAATTGGTATGATACTGGTGCATGAACCGACTACACCTTTTTCAGTTTATATTCAGAGAATTACAATTCATATTCAGAATTTTCATTTTATATTCAGAAAATTACATTTCATATTCAGAATTTTCATTTCATATTCAGAGAATTACAATTCATATTCAGAATTTTCCTTTCATATTCAGAAAATTACAATTCATATTCAGAATTTTCATTTCATATTCAGAAAATTACAATTCATATTCAGAATTTTCATTTCATATTCAGAAATTTTAATTCTGAATATGAAATGAAAATGAGTTGAGCGGATTCAAAAGTATTTATTGAAAATATTATATTAGAAAAAAATCAGAACCTTAAATTTGTGGAAAATAAAAAATGGTAAGGCGTTGCTGCACAGGCCCGGCAGAACACTTCCAGCCCGGGTGGGTAGTTGTAATTACATTACGAACCAATGTTACTTCTACAAAAAAAAAGGTCGTCAAAGTCAGTTGATCACCCTGCCAGAATAGCAAAAATAGTTGTTTTTTCAACTTAATGTTGAAAATATGGAAAAACTGTATTGAAACAATTATTTTGGCGTTGAGTGCTTTTCACCAGCTTACTATGCCTACACTCTTTTAAAGAAACTTGTTCACATAAACAAAATTGAGCAACGCGAAAGTGAAAACAAAGTAGAAATATGTGCAACTAATTGAAAATACTTACGTGTTATAATTTCAATAACTTCGTCAGACAAGATAATAATATATGTAGTTTTCAATAATTCTCAGCAAAAACAAATGGTCATTGTAGCAAGCACACTTTTCATTTGCGATTTGTCGAAACTCACTTAACGACAAAGCAAACGCGAAGTTGTATGTAAATGGGCTATTAAAAACACTACAGTAGCAATTATTTTGGTCGGAACATTTTATTTTTATTTTTTTCGATGCAGAAAATACACTCTTAAAAAAGCATTCAAATATAGGTACTTGGATATCACGAAGATTCAGTACTTTCAAAAAATGTTACTTATGCAATGCAAATACAGTAGTTCGTTTGGAATTTTGCGAAATAAACTTATCCAACAATTTTTCCAAATCAAGTTCATCAGTCCTGTCGCGGTAAACATGTAGGATAGCAATATGATTAAGTCTATTCTGCAACATTGTTGATCGCAAATATGTTTTGAGTCGACGAAGAACAGAAAAGCTCCGTTCATTTGAGCAAGATGACCCTGGTATTGTCAGGAGCAAACGAACGAAACGCACATACTCTGGAATAAGCCCTCTAGTCCATTCGAATTTTTGCAAGAAATTTACAACTTCTCTCAAATTATTCGCTTTTTCATTTTGCCTTTTGAGAAGTTGTAAAAACATGTCTCTGTCGCTTAATAACCTTTCTTGGTCAAAATCGTCTTTATAAAATTTTATAATACTATCAATATCATGAGTCACTTGCACATTCAGAGCAGACAGATAACTGATACATGCAGTGTTTAAAAAAACTGCAGTCGAAATAGTAAAAGTCAATAAAATTTCGGTTTTCATTGTCTTTGCCCTTCGTTAACTCTTTTAAATGAGCACACAAAAACAATAGTCGCTATAAGCAGCAGGGTCTTACTAAAGCCAAAGAAAAATCCAAAGTCAAATACAATAAAAAATAGAATAAAAAAATTTTTTAATTTAAAATGTTTTTAAAATGAACTAAAAACTGGAAAATAATTTCCCCTCTGCCTACATAGATTCTTCACCACGTAAAGCTTATCTGGAACATTTGTGAGTGGGAATTCTTATACTATTTAATACCTATAAGAATTCCCACTCACAAATGTTCCAGATAAGCTTTACGTGGTGAAGAATCTATGTAGGCAGAGGGGAAATTATTTTCCAGTTTTTAGTTCATTTTAAAAACATTTTAAATTAAAAATATTTTTTTATTCTATTTTTTATTTAATACTTTTTAGTTGTGAGTCTGTGAAAATTTCTAAGATTGTAAATGGATATTCTGTGTCATATTAGTGGTACTCATGTAACCATATAACTTAACGAAAGCGTAAATATATACATTTAACAGCTCAGTTAGATGAACGATATAGATAAATTTATGTGAATACTTTTTATTATGAAAATCTTATTAATTTAATTTTTGACCCATTTTTTAGCTATTCTTCTATTTTTGTCTAGTGTGCATTGACTGCTTTGAAAAACTGCATGTCGAACAGCGTAATCGAATTGGGTAATTTTTGGAGGTGTTTACACACTAAACTCCTCGTGGAAGTTTACCGAATCTGTGTAAACTTCGTTCCATAAAAATTTTGACAGTTCATTTACGCCTTCGGCAATTTTCTACGTTTACACGCATTACGCGGTGTGCCTATGGTTACATGAATAAAATTATTATTTTTTAAGTCTTATAAAGCACATTATCTTTCCTTTGTGCAACAGTGGCTGCGCCTAAATGTATGCAGATGAAATATTCGAAATTTCGATGCTGTTTATGGCGCTGAAAACACATTATAGCATACGCATTATAGCATATGTACGAAATATTCAGATAGCAATAAGGAAGATAGGCCGATAAATGGGACTTTTGCAATTAAAGCAATATTTTGGATTTTTTTTTTGTATAATGCATTGCCAGCGAAACCTGAACGATGGTGAAAATTTCAAAACCCCAGCTCAATGTGAAGTTAGTTCAAAATCCAAAGCAAAATCTCTGGAAATGAAACTTTTCAAATATCTCTACCCGTGCGCCACCTATCGGAATTATTTTTTTGTTATATTGCGTGGGGGCAGAAAACTAAACGATGATGAAAATTTCAAGATTCTACCTCAACGGGAAGTTCGTTGAAAAACGAATTAATCGACACCGAAAACAGACCTTCGCATTTCTTAAATAGAACGACTCACGCGCCACCTAGCGGGTCCAATTTTATTTGAACATTTGGAAATTGATTAAGTAATACACACGCTAAATATCAGCTAAATCGGTCCATAATTAGGATTTTCAGCTGTTATTACCCCGACCTGAGCTCCACCTAGCGGAATTTTTTTTAGGAAAATATTTCTTTTCATAGTAGTAATACATGTTCCGAATTTCAGCCAAATCGGGCCATAAATGCGATTTTTGAAAATATAGCGACCCACGCGCCACCTATCGGAATTTTTTTTTTTTCATAATATTGCATTGTCATCGCGACCTGAACTGTAGTGAAAATTTCAAGACACTAGCACAACAGGAAGTTGGTTCAAAATCGAATGCAAAAATCCGGGCACAAGAACGACGAAAGCGACCTAATAAAAACATTTTAATAAAAAGGCACGACTGTCTTTGTCATTTCGTTTTCTTTTCGCTTATCGGGTTTAGCTAAAGTGGCAGAAATTGCATTTTTTTAATCACTGGTTACATGTAGTAAAATACATGTGTGCGTAGCAGAGAAAATAAACAAACTTCGTAGTTTGCTCATGCGGAGCGCATACACAGGGCGCTCTTTAACGTGGAAACATTTTCAAAATTTTGTCAAATCCCGGGTGGTTAATCTACCCACCCGAAAATTTCCGAGTGGGTAGTACTACCCACCATACCCACATTATCTGCCGGGCCTGTTGCTGCATTTGAAAAAAGTAAGTCGTGTAGCTTCATGGGTAAGTCAAAACAAATAAATTTTCCATATCTAGCTTTACACTTACTTAAACTTAAACTTAAACTAGCCATCAACCACCTTCGCGATTTTGGCTGTCCAACATATGTATTTCGCAAGTATTTTCTTGTACAGCCAACTGGCGCAACACACCGCATAGTCGCAAATGGTGGGGCCGTGTGTAGAAGTCCACGAAAGTTTCTAAACGCCATTCAACCGGGAATGGCTAGAGCTATTTTTCAATGACAACCCGTGACAAGGCGGGGGAGGGGTACAAAAGTCCTAAAATTCGTGTGACGTAATTTATGGATAGCCCCCAATTTAGATACAAAACTTTTGAAAAAGGGTTTAACGGACGCCAGAATCAGATTTAACAAGCCGAAAATTATGACCGCTATTCAAGCATTCTGTCTTGTGCTTGTGAAATTCAGTATCAGCCAAAACGCGTTTCTAAATTTGAACAAAAACCTTGAACCGCCCCTGTGAAAATGTGACATTTCATTTTATGAAAATATGTTTTTGATTCATATATATGTATACTACTACAATCACAAAAATTATATGCTATGTCTCCCTTTTATGGTGAGCTGAAACTCATTGCGAGTATATTGTACTAGCAATATAGAAATATTATGTATATATAATAGATGATATCGCACACCTAGATCTTGAGGGAGCTAATTCAAAAATCTTAAATTTTGAGCTATGCATACTACCGCGCTCTCCCATTCAATACCCACCGATCTGTATACTCGATTAACTAATAGCTACACTACTCACCGAGAAAAGGGCTGTTAAAAATTTAAAACGCCATTGGACTATATGAGCCATTTTTTCGAGTTTTTTGAAAATTTAGATTTTTTGAGTTTATCGATGTTTAGATCTAGGTGTGCGATATGAACTAGTATGCAACTGGTACGATTCTGATGCATATATGAACTAGTATGCCAACTGGTATATTCCTGATGAAGAGGCTGACTGGTCAGCCAATTGGTATGGTGATGATGCAGAAGAGGACAATTGCCATCTCGTAGGGCATCGCCGTGTTAAAAATACCACTTGCTAATATGGAAAAATTACAGAACTCGAACCAGTTGAGGTTGACTAGTATTTGAGTTGTATAAAACTAGTTAAAGACATTTTGGGAGATATCTCCGAAACCAGTTGAGATATTTAAATAAATGGCATCGCTTATTGCAGTACTGATTAACACCTTACATTTGATACACATATTGCACTAACACAATCCTGTTTCGCATATTGGTTGATAACTCCGAGACCGGTCGAGTGATCGAAATAAGAAACCTTTAGTAATGCAAATGTATAAATCGCATTTAATTCCACTTAGCAGTTTTGAGTGATACGTCCACAACATAGAGACAGACAAAAAACAATGGTTGATATGGATTCTTTTCGTTCAATTATGATTTTTCCTATTATTTTTTGTTTTTCAATGAACAGACATCGACGGCGTTTAAACAGTTTGGATTTAGTTATAGAGCTATGATTTTTTCAGTATTTGGCCGTTGCTCCCTAAGAAATTCTTAAGGTGCATACAAACACGATATACGAACTAAAAGGGATTACGAAGCGCACCAGTTCAGAGCTAGAGATTTTCCCCACAGGGAGGTTTGTTCAACGAGACGATTCAGTTATGGATAAGTATGTATATTTATGTATGCATTTTTTTTGCAATATGAAATACTTACTTCTCCTTCAGGCAACTTGGAAAGTCCTGCTGTGAATCAGATTCCTTAAGCGTTTGCCGCGACTGAAGTAATAATGTTTTTTGCTGATGCAACATCTGTTGCTGAAACAATTCATGTTGCTGTTGCTGCTGTCTTTGGCAATAGCTTTGCAACTGTTGCTGTTGTGTTGGAGGTATGGTTTGTTGTTGACTATTTTGTACTGGCAGTTGTTTTTGATATGGATGTATGCTGTTGTTGTGATTGATCTGACATAATTTATTGGAGTTGCTATCCAGTCCATTGTAGTGATTGCCATTGTAGCGGTTTTGTTGTTCTTCTTCTTTATGTGCTGAAAAATTCAATTGCTGCAATTGGTTAACTGTAGTTCCTGATTGTTGCTGTTGTATTTGTTGTTTGGTCTGTGCTTGCTGGGACGGACTATTCTGTCCAGAACCAGGTGATATTTTACCGGCTAAAGCATCGAGCGAGCTTAACATTATGTAAACCCTTTAGCTTTATATTTGCGGCTGTCGTATTGGCAGGCGACGGAATAACGTAAAAAATGGTTTTCACAGTTTGGTGTTCAATCACCCTTGATGTCGCTCGCGGCGCCAATTATTGAGTTAAAGGCAAGTTAAATGTTCCTCACGCGTTTGTTTTGACCTTTTACTTATGTATTTATATACATCTACAAATGTACATAATCAACCAAGCATGTAAACAATATCAATCTTAACAGCGTTAGTTTTCTTACTTTCGTCAACTTTTGCCTCTTTTATTCGATTTTATTATTTCGAGAGGCCGCTTACTAGATTCAGCTGTGACTTGTGCCAAGCCTCGTCAAAGAGGAGTTTTTGTGCAGTTTTCTTTGTTTTTGTCTTTGCCTGAAGGAAAAGTATACAAATTTTGAAATTTTGGTATTAGTATGAGGTTTATTTAAAATGTAGTTAAAACGAAGATGAAAATGGACAAATGAATTGTAGGGCTCTAAATTTTTTGGTTTTAGTTTGGATAGTTACAAACAGGTGCAGGCCAAACAAGATAAGATCCTTTAGCAAGACCGAAATTCCAAATATACTACACATGTATAGCTCCCCTGTGGGAAAACGTCCCCTTTACGGAAAAACTCTAGTTCAAAGCTAATTCCCTTCTAGTGCGTTTGGAACCCCTACCAGTTCGCCTTCTATCTCAGTTACATGTAATCAACTGGCGAATTTAACATGGCGATGTCCTAGGTGGTGGAAGTTGTCCCCCGCTGCATTACCTTTTCGATAGTTCCGCGCCTGTGAAAAATTCGACAGGATCTAGTTCGTTTATGGGTACTGGGAGTCAAAGTAAATTAAAAAAAATATTTACTGGGATCTGAAATCCAATTGATGTCTTCCGAAATCCAATTGCCTATTTCTGAAATCCAATTGATGTCTTCCGAAATCCTTATTTACTATTTCTGAACTCCAATTGAATATTCCAAAATCCTTTTTTAGTTTTCTGAAATCCAAATTAAAATTCTGAAATCCAATTGCCTATTCTGAAATCACTTGCCTATTTCTGAATTCAATATGGAAAAGGTGTAGTGACCGACATCCCTGCAGGAAAGCAACGCAGATTAATAATAGAACAAAAAAAGAAAAACATTATAATAACCACGGCCTTTTTATCGATGTCGAAGAGTTCGAAAATCACACACTTAAATTGGCATAACTTAAGTAAAAATTGAGATATTTGCATGAAATTTGGTACACAGGTTACTTTCTGGCCAAGGTAGGTTGCTATTGAAAATGGGCGAAATCTGATGATAACCACGCCCCCTTTTTCAATATCGAAAATTTCGAAAATCTCATAAGTTGACATATCTCGGTAGCTGAAATGGCCAAAATATAATATTATGGTTTTTTGATAAATTTTGTTAAGTGGGCGTGACACCGCCCCTTTTTATGGAAGGCATTTTTGAAAATGGCAAGGTACCACCTATAAATTCAGAAGACAAAAATTCAGAAATGCTGTTTTTCAGAAAATTTTATTCAGAAAACATTTTTCAGAAACAAAAATTTTTAAGGGAGGCATTTTTGAAAATTCGTCTGGCCATAACTTTAGGTTAACAGGCTTCATGGTAGTATAGGAAATGTTCTTCATACAACATCAAAATACCTGTTTTTTTTTAAGATACTTGTGAATTTACTGCTTTTCTCTCCGAGCTCACAATTCAAATGACAAATTTCAATATTAGCTAAACTGTGTCACTCAACAATTGTGTATCAGTAGAAGTGTGAAATCTTCTGCATAGACGTCAAAATTTCAAAGTAAGTTTAACACCTGATAACATTGTGGTTGTGTGATATGATATGCAAATAAAGTTCGCATCGTGTGAACGTTCCTTCAGTAAATTTAAAAAGGTTTTCGACGATTCGCGCACAACAATGGGAGATGATCGTTTAAATTTTTTTCTGTTATTCGGTTCTGGCGACATTTTAATATGTGTAGGATGTAAACAAACCGACATTTTTATATGTTTTGTCAAAATAACATATCACACTTGATGCTATTCACGATTCACTCAACCATCTATGGTCAGAACAATACAGGCAACTATTAGCCGAAAACAACAATAATTTGATTGCCTAAGATATTAATTAACTAACTCCAGTTTAAAGAAATATCCGAACAATGTGTGCACATAAAAATGTGTCCAAATACTTCTTGTTACCGACTTTAGTTGAAGTATAAAGTTTTGTTGTTTATTCGTAGCATTAGTTTAACGCATGCAACACTTTAGTGTATATATGTTTTGTCTGGAACATGACCAAAAACCAACACCGGAAGTGAACACGGGGCTCTTGAAGAATATTAGAAATTGTAAGAGCTTGACACACAAAACCAACAAAACCAAACGTAAACAGATACAAACAGATTGGAGCAAATAAAGCTTGTGCATACATAAGTGCATTTATTCATATGAGTAGGTATGAAGACAAAAGCCTAAAGCCAAGTTAACAAAATGTTAAAACATGCACTGAAAAAAAAAATCTACAAGAAACGGCCGTCAAATTAACAGTAAACCCTGTCATTTTTCGTCCAACAGTGGGTAGTATCAATTTTGACAGCGACTCCCTATCATTCTTCGAATATACTATCATATTGATATGAATTACTGTAAATTTGAAAGTGGACGCTATCATATTGACATGAATTACTGTAAATTTGAAAGTGGACTCATATCATTAATTGATATTTTTCAAAAATCACATGTTTTTACTGCGAATTTTACAGTAAATACTGTAATATTTACAGTTTTATAATAATCGATTTGAAAGTGGTTTTGATATGTTACTTTCAATGTGTACCTTCAAACTTTTTATTTCAGTGTGTCTTTAATTTATATTTTGTTTAAGTTTATAATAATAACTAATGGAAATTTTCCCGAAAAAACATTTGAAATCGTGGCAATATAGTGGATTTCATACACTGAGAGAAATGCATTGAATGTTGTGACAATATCGCTATTGATAGCGACGAGTTTGGTGCAATATTCATTCAGAATGAGTGAGTTATCAAATATTATTTGCTCCCAATAAAAAGTAAAATGACATGTCAACCATTTGAATATGATGTACTATTTTCTATATTTATGGATAGAATGCACGTCAATATCTATGGTCGTGATATGAATTTCTATTGTCTATTTACTGCATAGTAATAATGGTAGAGACAGCGCATTAACATATATTGGCGAAATATAAATTTTTCTGGGACGCATAATCATAATAGTTCAACAATTTTTACTATGGATTTCCTAACAATATTACAACTTGTTGGAGCGTTTTTTTAAATCAAAATTTTTTAAATTTCTTATGATTGAACATTTTTCTAAGAATTTTATAATAAGCCGTAGCCGAATGGTAGAATACTGGGCTAACGTGCCAGAGGAGCAGGGTTCCAATCTTACTGAAACCAGATGTCAAATTATATAAAATTTTGTTTTTTTAAACTATTTAGAAATTATCAATAGTTTATATGGATACCATTTCAATAGTGATTTATCAAAAAAGCATTGATGAAACATCCATATTCATTGATGGGACAGGATTATCAATTTTTATTTAATGTGATATCAATAATTATGGATGTTCCATCCATAGATTTCCCTCCGTGTACTAATATTCCAGTCATTTTGCTGAAAAAGAAAGTCATCTCGGAATTTTAGAGCAGTACCTATAACCAGACCTGTTAATAATTGATTACTAATCGGTAATGATTAGCAGTTTCATTGATTATTTTTTAAGAAGCCACCACATGATTGATTACCATTACTTTCACTTTTTAATGATTATTTTTCAATTGATTAAAAAAAAAATCAAAAAAATCAATAAAATTAAAAAAACCAAAAATTCAAAAATAATCAAAAAAAATCAAAAGTAATGATTACTTTTGATTATTTTTGAGTTTTTGATTTTTTGATTTTTTTTGATTTTTTTCCAGTACTGTTGTAGAAAAATATGTACATACATAAATATTCACTTGCACAAACATACAAATGTATAGGTGAAGCAAGAAGTTCTTTTATATAAATGCATGTTATTCATGCACATAAATATCCCTGGAGGAAAAATCTCGATATCTTTCGTACTAGTTCTCATAAGTGGTCGAACTACAACCTAAACAGAAGACTGGCGCTTTTGCACATTCTGCCTATTATTTTTAAAAAGGTATATGTAATATGGAATGATAATGATGATAAAATATTAATATGATAAATATGGAATGTAACGGTGTAATTTTCAACTTGTTAATAGTATACTGTACGATAGTAAATCAAATGTCAAATGCCCATAAATGACTACGTCGCCCATTATGGACGAAATTTATTAATCCCGGACATCTCTCTATGGATAATAACTGCTTAATTTTTGATCAATGGATCATTACAAGTCTCTTTTGGACATAGTTGGTATGCCTATGTTTTAATTTGTGTAGTGTAATTTAGGCTCCGCTCACACTGCAACCGACTTTTTCATCCGGTCTCATCAGAGAAATTCGAACGCGTTCTATTTTATCGGGCGGCCAAATTTTGTTTACATTCGGGCGAAATCGGATGAAATCGAGGAGCTCATTTAAAACACATGTGTGTGGATGTGTGATTGCTGCCGGACGGCCGAAGTCGGTTGCAGTGTGAGCCTAGCCTTATCTATTAAGATAATTAAGATAATTACAGCCATTTGAAAATGGCTGAGTTTTGTACTATTGCACACACATACACAGTAAAACGAATAAAATTTAGTAAATTTTAAGAGGCTGTAATTATTTTAATAGTTAATATATTCGCACATGGCATACCATTTTGGAAGCTTCAAAGTTTCACTTTGAAAAAAATACCATTTTTCCCTGTACAAAATGTATGGGAAAGGGCGAAAAAAAATAGCCACACCTAACGGCTAAGTTAGAGTGCTAATTTTTTGCAAGGCTTATTTTCTCGTCAATACCTAAAGTCTCAGGGGGTAAGACCGAAAAAATAACCAAATTTTTTTTATTTGAATCACCCTAGTACATATACTTAACGATCAAGGTTGCTTCTAGAAATCCATGAGCCCCAAAGGGTAAGTAGTTGTATATATTTGCATACAAAGATACACAGATGTTTATACTTTTAACCAAGGCTGCACAACAAAATAAACAAAATTTTTTTCAAAGTAACGTTATCAAAAAAAATATTTTAAAAAATTTCGATTTTGATAGCATCAAGGATTTTCGTTTCTATTTGATATTTCGAAGTCTGAGTATTTTTTTAGCATTTTTTGTATGGAAAAATATACTCTAGCTCAAACAATCAAAATAAACAAAATTTTTGAGATTTTGATTTTGATTTCAATGAATGGAAAAGCTTTTTGTTGATCTAAAAACGTTTCAACTTTTGAATAACGAATTGAAAACAAAATATTTTTATTTTTTTTTATAAAAATAACGTTATTATGCAGGCCTGCTTTTAACAACAAAACTTTAAAGTAATCAAAAAAAAATCAAAAAAATAAAAAAAATCAAAAGAATTAAAAAAATCAAGAAAAAATCAAAATTAATCAAAAGTAATCAAAAACTGTTTTTTTTGATTATTTTTAATTTTTTTGATTTTTTCTTGATTTTTTAATTTTTTTTTTATTTTTTTTAATTTTTTTTTTTATTTTTTCTAATCGTAATCAATTAGTAATTGCTTTTTTTTGAAAGCAATTAAAATTATCATTACTAATTAAAAAACCTTCTAATCAATAAATTATATTTAAGCGTCTGCTAACCGAAATATGACTATTCGAACGTGGAGTTCATAAATTCCCCAAAAAAACTGTAAACTTAATAATTTTGCTTATGGGTTTATACGCTCGACTTCACGATTAAGATATGGAGAGAAAGCAGAAAATGTTGCGTATACGCCTGAGGATTTTGTATGACCATAAAAGGTGGAAAGCAAAGGGAGGTTTCTAAACCTACGGAGTGCTGAGTACAACGTTGCATTCATTCTAAAATTTGCATTGGAAGTACATATACATATGTAAACATATGTATGTTATTTGCTGATATAACTACGGTGACCATACATTTTTTTGGAAAAAACAGAACTCTTTTTATTTAAGGGTTGGTATTGCCTTCACGTAAAAATTTCGCTACCCGGCTATAAACTATTTGGAGAACGAAAAAAAGTGATATTTGTTTGAAAAATATATTTTTAAAATATCATTATTTTAACAATTTGATCGCAGGGGGTGACAAAAATTGCAAATCTTTGGAATGGTATAAATGGACAAAAATTTTTTTTTTTATTATTAAAGGTGACTGTTTTACGCGTTATTTTAGCGTGTAGAACGAAAAAAAAATTATTTGTTTAAAAAAAAATGATTTAAAGTATAATTGTTTAAACAATAAGATCGCATAAAATTACTTATAATATAGTAAAAACAATTATCTGTAAGTAACAAAAATTCATTGATTTATCTGCAGTAGTTTTCGAGAAAATAATTTTTCAATATTATCATGATCAGAAAATTATCAAAAGTTCAAGCTCCAATAACATTAACAAAGACACGAATTTTGACGAAATATGTTTAGCACGAGGTTTGAGTCTGGCCCACTATCCAATGAAACGATAGTTTTCAAAATCGTCGATAAAGTGATTTTACCTGTGCACACTTCACATGGCTTTACCCTTTAAATTTTTCCTAAAGTTTTGAAATTATTGAGCAAACTAACTTTACAGAGCTACTCATTACATTTGTTAAAAAAAGGTTGCCGGAACGAAAAAGCAGAACAAAAACAGAACATTTGCTTAAAAACAGAACATTTCTGTTATTTTCCTAAGAAAAAAAAATACGCAGAACAAGCTCCTTAAAAACAGAACTGTTCTGCCAAAAACAGAACGGATGGTCACCGTAGATATAACGCTCGTTCCATTGTAAACAGATGTAGGTATGTATTTCAAAATTTTAATTTTTTGGGAAAACGAGCTTAAACATTTATTTTTTCATATAGCTCCATTATAAAAATTAAATTAAAAGGCATCCATGGACGCCATTTTCGTACTTTTGAACATTTTACAATTTAGAGAAAAATCTCACCAGTCGGTTATTTATGTTTATCATAAAATCCCTAAAAACGAAAATTTTGATTTACATCTCTTTACTTTGGAACGGTGGAAATTGTAGATGAAGTGGAGGTAGTAGAAGTAAGGCAAATGCAGCTTGCAATATTAACAACCAACAACAACGGTCACTCATGCGGTTTGTTTAGCACTTGAAATGTTTAGGATAATTGCAAAAATGAAAAGGGATACATTGACAGAGTCTTAACCGCCAAGTATGTAAACATTGCGTATACTTAAACTTAGGCATATGCAAATATTCATACATTCATTGGCAGGGTGGAGAGAATTTGAGTTCAACCACCGCCCTCTTTTTGGACTGAAGTAAAAGCTATGTACAAAGTAGATCCTACTGAACATATTGTATGGAAACACTTTATTTTGAAATAACTATTGCTATGTGCTTTATAAACACTACACCTTTTCCAATTGTACTTTCGAAAGCATCATTTTGATTTTAGAAATCATCAAATGTTCTTTGGAATAATCAACTATACTTTAGAATACTCAAATGTACTTTAGAAACCGTTAAATATACTTTAGAAAGCGTCAAATGTACTTTCGAAATGATCAAATGTACTTTCGACAGTATCAATTGCCCTACATTAGAAATTTTCTAAAGTACATTTGATATATTCGAAAGTACATTTGACGATTTCAAAATCAATTTATGACTTTTAAAGTACATTCGACGCTTTCTTAAGCACATTTGACTATTCTAAAGTACATTTGATGCTTTCTAAAATCAAATTGATGCTTTCGAAAGTACTGCTGGAAAAGGTGTAGTTACTTTGAGCAACTTTATGAAGCTATAATGTATTAAATTTTAGATTGACATTAACATAGGTGTAAGTAACGTATAGTAGACTGTTTTAGTAGATTGCGTCACAATATGTTTTCTATCAAAAATAATTGAGCACATCTTGAAACTTTCCAATTGCAGTGCACTTTTTATAGGTCCTACACGGCGTATGAGTAACATTTACCTGGGGTCACTCTGTACTGCGAAGCGAATGAAAATTGCAATTTCGGATTTACTTTTTCCCTTTTCGCATTCATTTTTCCCTCTCGAGTTGCGTACACTCTGTATCGCGAAAGTGAATGTCAATTGCCTTGTACATTCGGATTTGTGTTCCTACAACAAAGCGCAGTCGAACCGCTATCGCATTGCTGAACAATTTTGAATAAATTTAAATTTTTAAACATATTCTTGCAAATTATTGTAGAGCTATTCTTATCGAACGGCGGCCGCCGTGGTGTAGCGGTTAAGTGTTCGGACTTCTACACCAAGTCGTGGCGGTTCGATGCCCGGAAAAAGTAACATCAAAAAATTATTTAGAAAAAGAATTTTTCTAAAACGAGGTCGCGCCTCGGCAGTAGTTTGGCAAACTCTCCGGGTGTATTTCCGCCATGAGAAGCTTCTCAGCAAAAAAATTCATTTGCTTTGCAAGTGCCGTTCGGAGTCGGCAAAAAACTGTAGGTCCCGCCAGCTTGTACACGGAGGGAAATCTATGGATGGAACATCCATTATTATTGATATCACATTAAATAAAAATTGATAATCCTGTCCCATCAATGAATATGGATGTTTCATCAATGCTTTTTCGATAAATCACTATTGAAATGGTATCCATATAAATAGTTTAAAAAACAAAATTTTATATAATTTGACATCTGGCTTCAGTAAGATTCGAACCCTGCTCCTCTGGCACGTTAGCGCAGTATTCTACCATTCGGCTACGGCTTATTATAAAATTCTTAGAAAAATGTTCAATCATAAGAAATTCAAAAAAATTTGATTTAAAAAAACGCTCCAACAAGTTGTAATATTGTTAGGAAATCCATAGTAAAAATTGTTGAACTATTATGATTATGCGTCCCAGAAAAATTTATATTTCGCCAATATATGTTAATGCGCTGTCTCTACCATTATTACTATGGAGTAAATATGGATATGGATATACCGACAATAGAAATTCATATCACGACCATAGATATTGACGTGCATTCTATCAATAAATATAGAAAATAGTACATCATATTCAAACGATTGACATGTCATTTTACTTTTTATTGGGAGCAAATAATATTTGATAACTCGCTCATTCTGAATGAATATTGCATCAAACTCGTCGCTATCAATAGCGATATTGTCACAACATTCAATGCATTTCTCTCAGTGTAGGAAAAACTCAAAAGCAACACACCACAAGTTGGAAGAGAAGCTCAGCAAAAATCTCGTTAGAAGTTATAATAACCTGTTGGTTATCACCGCCATTAGTAATTTGATGGACTTTTTTGAGAACTTAGTGTAAGTTCCTAGCAAAAACTTTAAGGGACATTCCAGCCAAAAGGAGAAGTACAAAATTGTTTAAATAAATGAGAAAAAAGTTCAAAAATTAAGACAAAATTTGCAGATTTTTAGTGATTTCCGGGCAAGTGTAAGAACATCGATTTGAATGGCATTCGATTGATCTCAAATAATATTTTCATTTTCAATTAAATTAAAATTTATATAAAAGAAGTCTAAGAACATCGATTTGAAAGGCATTCGATTGATCTCAAATGATATTTTCATTTTCAATTAAATTAAAATTTACATATATAAAAGAATTTTAAGGTAAAAAAACAACGCTTTCGCCGGCCCAAAATGACTGTACATAGTTATGTGTAGACTTCGAAAAAAAAGTCGAATCAAGAGCCTTAAAATAGGTAACATTTGAAAAGTTGTTTCAAAAAATAGGGTAGAACTGGAAAGATTCGTAATGTGGATATGCTATACTAATTTTTAAATTTTAAATTTTGTAATGTAAACATTTTTGTGAAGTAGGCACTAAAAATTTTCCTCGACTATCAAATGTTTTATTTAAATATGGTGTTTAGGCTCACAGCCATGAAATAAAATGTATGTCTGACTATTTTTCAATGTTAAATCATATCGTTTTTCTAGAGTGTGGAAAACCCGATTATCAATTTATCACATACATACGCACGATGGGATCTTCATTATTCAAATTTTTTTTAAGCCAAAAAATTTCTCTCCTCCAAAAAATCAGTGTAATATTTTCATTTCAACGAAAGTTATTGCAAAAGCTCTGTAGTGGAATTCAGTAACTTTAAACATATTTTAATCAAAATTTTGCAACTTTATGCGTAAAATTTTTGGATTATTTTCGAGTACGCCGTTTATTTATAAAAAAAATAATTTTATTTTATATTTTTGTACGTCATCAAGTTTTTTGAAAGCAAAACAAAACTAGATCTAATGAAAACAAAATTTGACAAAAGTAAGTAAATTGTGGCATAGTTAATGTTCCAATAGGTCATAATCAAAAATGCTAAAACCGTTTTTACCCCGAGACAAATTTTGCATTTTTACGATTGGTCATAAGAAAAAATAGGAAAGTTGAAATCCATTTTTTTGCCTAAAATATTCAACGGAACTTGCAGAGCAAATGAGTTTTTGCTGAGAAGCTTCTCATGGAAGAAATTCACCTGGAGAGTTTGCCAAACTAAATAATACCCGAAGATACCCCACCCTCAAACTTGCCACTGCTTCATTCGAATCATATTTAGAAAATTTTCGTTGCATAATTTTAGACGCTTTATATTGACATATTTTCCGAACTCTTGTTATGTGCCTACGAAATTTCGATAACGTGGTGGTTTATTTCACTTTTCATTACCTTTCATACTAAAGACTTTATGAGCTCATAATTAAAATAACAACTATCAGTCGGCATATCGTTAAACAGTCATTTGTTAATTAATAGCATATTTAGCTTTAGTTCATAGCCCATTTTCTTTCTTTCTCCCTCTTTATATTATCAACCTGCCAATATAGCATGTCTGGGTGTATCATTTATGTACTTGAAATTGTTAGCCATTATATTCCCGTCAATTTGTATTGCATGTCTATGACTTTTATTTCCTTTGTGTGCATTTTCATTTGGTTATATAGATTTTTTTCTGATTTCCCCTACCCATATATGGGTGTTTCCAGCGTTACGGACGTTCCATGCTGTCACACTAGTTTAAGTATAAAACCTATATTAGGCTTTGGATCAGAATAATTTTTTTGTGGCCTTTGTACTTATCTTTTCAATGCTATCATTTTTTTTTCTATGTAGAGCTGACACATTACCACTGAAGAAGGGTTTAAATCTACCCTGAAAAATCGACAGTACTATTTTTCTTATACAAAGAGTACTCCAATTAGAGCATCAGAGTACTCCAAATGTAATCCTTCTTCATATAAAAATTGTGCTCCAATTAATATTGCGATGTTCTAGGACCGGACCACCTACTCCAATCTTCGCTTTTTTCTGCTACTCCATGGATTACCTACAGTCAGAGTACTTTGCAATGTACTCCAATGTTGTTACTCATTGGAGTATATACTGCCAGAGCGATAGTGTCGTGATTTTCGTCGATAAGGCACGAGCAATGATCGACTTTCGTAAAGCTGAAGGTGATCCGATGAGGTATACAAAGGATTACTATTGGAGTACTCCAATATCAAAAAAATTGGAACACATAATCCAACGATTTTTGCGGGGTACGTTCGGACGTTCCTAATTTTTTTTTTGGTCTTTCCCCTCAAAAATCATCTAAGTGGTTCGAGGAGGAGTAACGGTGTCGGTTTAGGAGTTTCAGTCCCGGGATTCTGCTATGTGGAAAGCCCAACAACTCAGGGATTTTCCATATGGCCGGGTCCCGGGACTGACTCTCCTTTACTGTTGATGGTATCACAACGGGCCTTTCAAAACTGGCCCAAGTGTGCCTCTGCGGCAGCCACTTGAACCTAACCTAACCTTTCCCCTCAAACGTTAGTCCAGAATTGAGTGCGAGGGTTAAGTTAAAGCGTTTATTTTTTGCAAGGTTTTCTTATCATTTACTAACTTTTGAGGGGATATCACCCAAATAACCTAATATACATACATAAATTAAAATGTTTGTATGTAGGCCTGGGTCAAGTTGCTTCCTAAACGGATAGACCGATCATATCTAAATTTAGAATACTAACTGAAAGTTTTTCATACAATTATCTTAAGAAAAAATCTGTTTCGTTCGAACACTCCAGTAATTGATACACTTAAATTCGGGAATCCTGCTAACTTCGGGAAAACATTTTTTACGACCGGAAAGAGCATCAAAAACTGTTTTTAGAAGGAAAAAACTAAATGAAATTTAAAAGGTACATATCGCCGGTTCCAAAGTAAAGAGAAGTATTTCAAAATTTAAATTGTTTTTGAAACGGCATTCAAAATTTCATTTTTACAATGGAGTTCTATGAAAAAATAAAATTTTGAAATGGTGTTTTCCCAAAAAATTTTAAAAAGTAAATACATCTGTTTACTTTGGAACCGGCGATATGTATTAGACTCCTGCATGATTGGATTCAAACTTTGAGTACAATAGAATACAGTAAATTTGAATTTTCCATTTGAAGAACCAAAAAATTTAGCCTTGAATATTTTATATTTTGAATATTCACTTTGCCTAAAATTTTCAAAATTAAAAAAAAAGAATATGAATGAATGAATGAAAATAATTTTTATTCATTCTGATTCAAAACAAATACATATATTGGCTACACAGCTTACAATTTTACATATTTTTTTTTATAAAGGTGTAGAGTATTAGTAAAATTGGCTTTATAGAACATAAATGGGTGTATTTTATTTGTAATTGTAGAGTTTTTAGTTTTGTTAGGGTTAGAAATACATCTGGTTAAAAGTTCTTGGTTAAGTTGGCTACAATAAATACCACTGCTTTTGGTTTTCAATCCTGAAATATTTCAGAAAAATTCTTGAAAAAACCCTAGTAAAAGTATTTATTATAATATGTATACAAATATGGGAATATACAAATATGGATATCGTCGGTGATTATGCACAACCACTCATCGGGCATCTAAGAGACCGCGTAAACGACGTTTGTGATAAACACTTTTATAGCCCTTGCAATTAAGACGTGTTCCTTTATTCTCAAGAAAACTACATTTGCGTTGAAAAATCATTAAAAGAATCGATCTTGATCGGAGTTGTCTTAAAATTTTATAATTTGTAGCTGCAAACTCGCCAAACTTAAATATCGCATACTACTAATGGCGGCGATATACCAACAGGTTATCATAACCTCTAACGAGATTTTTAGCCGAGCTTCTCTTTCCAACTTGTGGTGTGTTGCTTTTTGAGTTTTCCTACAAGTTGGCGGGACCTACAATTTTTTGGCGACTCCGAACGGCACTTGCAAAGCAAATGAATTTTTTGCTGAGAAGCTTCTAATGGCAGAAATACACCCGGAGAGTTTGCCAAACTACTGCCGAGAGGCGACCCCGTTTAGAAAAATTATTTTTCTAAATCATTTTTGATGTTACTTTTGCCGGGCATCGAACCGCTGCGATTTGGAGTAGAAGGCCGAACACTTAACCGCTACACCACGGCGGCCGTTACGGCCCGTTACGTCGTTTGCAGAATCACCGACGATATGTTTTTTTAACAGAAAAATTAACAACTTTTGTACAGACTGGACATAAGTCCATTTTGCAGATATATGTATGAAATGCCCATGTAGCGTTCAAATTTACAATCCAACATTCAATTCTACAAACTTTCACAGAAATGATTGTTGGGATATCTTCATGGATTTAAAAAAAAAATGTCAAAATATGAATTCAATTTCGTTTGAAATTTTTTGAATATTCAAAGTAGACATTTATTTCAAACAGCCAGATATTCAAATTCAAAGCAAAGCAAAGCCAATTCAATTCAATTCAAATTCAATATGAATGATTAATTTGCCGTTTTGGATGGAGTCATGCAGAGGTCTAATATGTATGTTTTTTTACTACAAAGTTTATTTTGCGTCCGAGCGGAGTAGTTTTCCAGATGTGCATAGGACCGACTTATGGCTAGATACTTTTATAAGACATTTTTTGCCAGGCGCTTTTGTAGAAGTCATAACTATTCAGCTACAAAAAAATAAATGATTCATGATAGTCGGAAGCACCTAGTTTTGCAAGAATCGGTGTCCCAATATCAATAAAATTTTGCAAATTGGTATGCTACATAATTCCTTACATGATGTTATCAAAAAGAAGATTTATTTTAAAATTTCAAATTTCTCTCTTTGGTTGACACATTTCCGGAAACACCCATATACAACATTATTTTGCTTAGTTGGTTTTTGTGATTTGCTTGTTCCAAGTATTGCGTGTCATCCAACTTGGTATCGTTATGTCATCAACCGAAGTCATTGTTATACACAATGACCGAAGTCAATTAGTCTGCACTAGCGCTGGGAAAACATCGATGGTCACGCACATTTATGTTTTGATGTGTTTAAATTTGTTCAGCATTTCCAGACTTTATTGAATTAGTTTGACTTGCACTTTATTTTCCAAAAAAAATTTAAATACGAGATGTAAACTACATTTTCAGTTAATGAATACAGCAATTTATTTAAAATTTTTGGTTTTGCAGTCGTGATAATTTATTTATTTAATTAAAGTCTACAAAAAACTATCCACTATTCAAAATGAAAAATACAAAATATAAATGAGAGCTAAATACTTAAAAATATGACGATAATAATAATAATAATAATACACTGACGAAAAAACAGCGTTGTAAAATTAGATTCGATCGTTGACAATATTACATTTTCCAATACTGAATAATTTTGAGTTAAATTGAAATTTTCACACTTCAAGGTGGACATTTTCTTGTTGTGCTAAAACTAATATAGTAGTTTTAACAATGATTCATTGTGAAAACCACTCAACAGTGCTAAAGATTTAATTTCAGCATCAACTTTTTCGAAGTGATTTGGCAACATTGTAAAATCAAAGTGGTGATAATTGGTCTGACACTGAAAGTATTCAACTCATCTCAAAGCAACACTGGTTAAATCAACAATTTGCACTGTTTTTTCTCTCAGTGTTTCCTTGTTTCCTCTAACCCTACCCTGCAACAAATCTTGTCACCGATCTCTAAAAAAGTGGCCTTTCCGCTAATTCAATTCAACTATTCCCATATGCCCACAGTTGGGATATGTCAATTTTTATTTGCGTGAAAACGTACCCGTTGGGGTAGAAAGGTGTTATTGTATCAGTTCGGTTATAAAATTACACGTAAGAGTACCTACTTTTTTCATTGCAGGATGTACTACGACCGCAGTAGTAGTGGTTTAATCGTAGTCCTGCAAAAATGCGTTTAGTGTATGGTTAATCCGAGATAAGTTGTAGGGAAACATGCGACTAGTGCCAGTTCTAATCTCTTTTTGTAAGTTGAGCTGTTCACGTTTTTCTCCAATATAAAAAAAATCGCTCTATCTTTCCTGTAGGGAAAGGCGCTGGGTTTGGAGTGGTGAGCTACGTGCTCTATATGCGAATTAAACATGGCGATGTTCTGGGCTGTGGATACTTCCTTTCGAAACTTTACTAACTAGTTAAACATTCTAAAGCTTTGATGTATCTAGTTACTTTAATGCTACTATTCAGAGACTAAGGCCTAGCCACTTTGGCCTTGTTAAACCCTAGTCAACGGTTAAACTTACACTGAAAAACTAAGATTTACATGACCTTTAAATTATAGAAATTAGGGCCATTCGAAAGAGATCGCGATTATGGATATGCAATAATCCCGAAATGCCAAAAACTCACATGCAACATTCGTATTCTGAGGTAGCGATATGTACACTTCCATAAAATATATACACCGATTTAACAAGCGAGGCAAGAAGGCCATGCCCACATTTTAGGTTAGGTTAGGCTCAAGTGGCTGCTGCAGAGGCACACCTGGGCCAGTATTAAAAGGCCCGTTGTGATACCACCAACACTAGGTAAGTCAGATCCGGGACGCCGACATATGGGAAATTCCTGCATTATCGGGATTCTCCACATAGCAGAATCCCGGGACTGACGCTCCTAAACCGACACCGCTACTTCTTCTCGAATATTTAGATGAAGGCCATCAAGTCCTTTATATCCAGATCCGTGGCCTGGCGTAGGCTGGCCAGGAAGGTCACTCGCAAAAAGCGCATTCTCGCTTCACTTAAAGCCGGGCTGTTGCAGATGAGGTGCTCCACCGCTTCCTCATCCTTGCAACTCCTAGCCTTTCTGCGTGACTACCGGTTAGTACCCCTATTAATATGGAGATTTCTCTTCTCCTTAGGGCATAAATGTGTATTGAACTTTTATGATCCCAATTGGGCCAGGTTTGTTTGGATGTCCGGCACCCTGGAGATTGCAGCCATCTTTCTTTGGCTTGGCGGAGTGCGTAGGTACTCTTTCAGCATTATCTCACGGAGGGATATCTATGGATCGAACATCCATAATTATTGATATCACATTAAATAAAAATTGATAATCCTGTCCCATCAATGAATATGGATGTTTCATCAATGCTTTTTTGATAAATCACTATTGAAATGGTATCCATATAAACTATTGATAAATTCTAAATAGTTTAAAAAAACAAAATTTTATATAATTTGACATCTGGCTTCAGTAAGATTCGAACCCTGCTCCTCTGGCTCGTTAGCCCAGTATTCTACCATTCGGCTACGGCATATTATAATAGTTTTAGAAAAATGTTCAATCATAAGAAATTCAAAAAATTTTGAATAAAAAAAAACGCTCCAACAAGTTGTAATATTGTTAGGAAATCCATAGTGAAAATTGTTGAACTATTAAGGATATTCGTGTTTTGTCTTAAGTTTACGAATCTCGTATATTTACGAGTTTACTACAGTTCTTATACGAACGCCCTTGCTAAGCATTTCTAAAAGATCTAACCCAAATAACATTTTTAAGGTTGAATTTTGAATTTTCCTTTATTTGAATTTTAGTACAATTTCCCAGGAATAATCAAATATGCTTCTTTTTCATGATCAAAATTAATTTTCGAAATCATTTTTGAATCATTTAGATTATTAATTTCTGAGACTCAAATAAAGTTGAACATAAGTTTTACTTGTGATGTAAATATTTAAATGCTTTGAATTTATGTATTTATTTATTTTATTTATTTAAACTTTCATAGGAGGTACAGTACTGACATGATCACAGGTAGGTACATAGGTAAATGGAGATTACACAATTTTAAACTTAAAACTAACTAAAATCATATTACATTCTCAGTTTAAAGTAAGAAAGGGGGGAAAAAAGGGGGGAAACCTGATAGGGAAAATGGTAAAAGAGATGAAAGTGGGAATAGGAGGTTACTAACCAAAAAATGATTTGACTGCCTTTTCGAAACATCCTATCGATGTGATGCTTTTAATTGCAACTGGTAGCAACTTCCAGATTCTAATAGTGCTAACAAAGAAACATCTAGAGGCAGCTAGTGTTGAGTATCTAGGTACTATGATATCGTGGGTCCGTGACGAACGAACAAACGTCAACTTTTCAAAGAGGTAGCCCGGCTGATGACTGCTCATAATTTTAAATAGGAACATTAAATTTCTAACTTTCAGATAGTTGACCAGACTTAAGTTTAAAATGTTGATGGTGTAAGTTGAAATATGGTCAAACTTCTTTTTACGGTAAATAAATCTAGCAGCGTTATTCAGAGCCAAGTTCAACTTATTTCTAGAGTTACAATCCAGATCACTATACACAAGTTCAAAGTATGATATATGGGGGACAATTAGTGGCTGTACCAACGTTTTGTATGTGTTGGAAGATCAAAACATACATGCCACAAATTCCTTAAAGTAAAGTAAATTTTTGATAAACTGTAATTAATGTGATCTGAGCAAGTTAGTTTCGAGTTCATTTTAAAGCCGAGGTTTTTTACAGCCGTCTGGGGTGCTATGACTGAGTCATTTAGAACAACAGCCGACATGTCTTTTAAGTCGAAGGAGGCATGCGATATGGGGAGCAGTTGGGTCTTGGCCTTATTTAAGCTAAGTCCATTCGCCATGGCCTATATAGATATCCTTTTTAGGTCCGCATTTAGTCTGAAAACTAAATCCTCGCTAAGACCAATTGGGCGTGAAAGATAGATTTGAGTGTCATCGGCATAAAGATGTACAGAAGCATCATAGCAGCAGTGAACAATATCATTAATGAACGCAGAAGCTTTTCAAAGACTTTGGCAAGTACAGGCAAAATACTAATAGGCCGAAAGTCTTTAGGGGATTCAGGTTGATTATTTTTAGGAATTGGAATGATGTTAGCAAGTTTCCATTCACTTGGAAAACTAGAAGTAGTAATAGAGAAGTTTAGGATGTGTGTGAGTGATGGAACTACACATGGGGCAATAAGTTTAAAAAATCGTAAGCTTATATCATCCACGCCAATCGCATTCGATTTAATGGCAAATATACATTTTAGAATTTTCGCTTCAGTGGACACCTCGAAACCAAAAGAATCGGGAAACTTACAGATTAGCTTTGTGTCTATATTAAAGCTTGACATAACAGTTTGGGAATTTCCGCTAATAAAATATGTGTTCATCTCATCCGTATTAATTTCACAGACATTGACATCCTTGGAACCTACACCAAACGACTTCAAATTCTTCCACAAGACCTTTGAAGGAGCGTCTTTACTAAATTTAGCTTCCAGGAACACTTTTTTAGAGTGTCGTAGTTCAGTTGTGACCTTAATTCTAGCTCTTTTATAAGCATTCCAATTTTCAGAAGTAGGGCTTGTTTTCCACATTTTGTACGCCTTGCTTCTAGCTTTAATCCACTTTAGATTTTCTTTAGTGAACCAACGCTTAATATTCGAGGCCAATTTAGCATTACGAAGATGTACATGTTTGTCGAACAAGTATTTTATAAACCTTGTTACGTGGTTCAGTTTAAGATCTATAGAGGAAAGAAACCAACATGCATTCCAATCCAACGAAAACCCCTCATTTATTAGCGCAGGAAAATCTATATTTTTAAAATCACGAAACGTGAGAGAGTTAAGACAATTTCTCCTGCCAAAATCTATGTCATATGATAAAAACACCAGCTCGTGATCAGAAACTCCATCGAGTGCGAATTGATGAATATGATTGATCACACCAGTCACACTGGCACCAAAAATATCAAGCATACTAGGCTTACAAGACGGTCCAAACCGGGTTGCATATTTGTTCACAACTGTAATGCCACAAGAGGTAAAATAGTTAAAAAATTCCTACTAAGAGAGTCATCAGCTAGGAGATCCACGTTGAAATCGCCACAAACTAGTACTAGTTTTTAATCATATTTTATGATCATCTCGGAGCTCTTTATTTTTAACAGCCTCATTCTCTTTGGCGAACGATAACCAAAACGAACGATAGTTGGACTTGACGGTTCGCCAAAGAGAATGAGGCTGTAATTATCTGGAGAGTAATATTTGAATCTTTGTTCAAAATTTTCAAAATATGCTGGCTGGGTAAGTACATACTCGTATATCAGCTGTTTGATAAATAAATAATAAATAAATCAAACGGCAGAAGAAATTAAAAAAAAATTTAATTTTGAAAAATTCTAAAGCAAAATTCTTTCTACAATCTACACCAAGATCGGCGCAGCTTATTAACCTAAGAAGGGAGAACCTAAGAACCCTCTCTGGGTGTTATGCTGGACAAGTAGTCAACGTTGTCACCTAAGAAAGCTAGATCTGCCACACACTTCCAAATTCCAACACAATTTAAAAATTTTTCGTGAAATTTTCAAAATTTTTCAATTATTTTATTTGAAATTTAATTTAATTTATGAGATGTCAATCATTCATTTTGACTTCATATATTTAGCACGTCGTTTACGAGCCAAATTTCATGCTTAAATTTACGATGAATGTGCTAAACATTTTTCATACAAATTTTGACACATGATATACGATGTCGTAAACTTAAGAGGTATAGCATAAATAAGATGCAAATAAGAAAATACACGAATACCCTTATTATGATTATGCGTTCCAGAAAAAATTACATTTCACCCATATATATTAATACGCTGTCTCTATCATTATTACTATGCAGGAAATATGGATATGGATATACCGACAATAGAAATTCATATCACGACCATAGATATTGACATGCCGTTCAAATATATTAGTATTCTATCCATAAATATAAAAAAGAGTACATCATATCGAAATGGTTGACATGCCATTTTACTTTTTATTGGGAGCAAATAACATTTAATAACTCGCTCATTCTGAATGAATATTGCATCAAACTCGTCGCTATCAATAGTGATATTGTCACAACATTCAATGCATTTCTCTCAGTGCTTGCATGTGGCAAACGGCACACCTAAGCGCTCTTTATCCCGAAGAACCTGCTTGGTCGTCCCCTGCCTGGCAAGTTCGTCTGCCCTACAATTTCCTTCAATGTCCCTATGTCCTGGAACCCATGTGAGGTTCTCGCGGTTCTGTTGGGCCATCTCTTGTAGAGAGCGACGACAGTTGAGCGTCAGTTGGGAGTTGAACGAGTAAGAGCCAAGGGATTTGATGGCCGCCTGGCTGTCGCTGAGGATAATAATATCCTGTCCGATAGTGTGTTGACCTATCCAAGCCGCGGCAAAAATATATGAAATTGAGAAACGGTTTGCAATGAAAAATTATTTAGAATTTCCCTTATTGTGTGAAATACTTCTACAATCATCACTAGGAACACTTGCGAAAGAAATATATGGGTGTTTCAAAAAAGGTGTCAACCAAAGAGAAAACTTTGGAAATGGATCTAGACCCAACTTTTCCTTTCATTTGATACACATATTGACATATCTCGCTCAATATAAAAAAATTTAGATAGCTGGCAACCCTGTGAATGACCCAAATTGGCAAAACCCATGTACATAATCTTATGCACCAACACTGCACCAAATTTGGCGTATTCAAATGAGCCAGTTCGACACCGTTTACATTGGCAAACTTGCCTTCGGCTTCACCTTCCCTGCTAGAATCTTCTATCAGGACAAAAAGCCACCAAAAGAAAATGCACTACCTTGATGTTTCAAACACCTGTAGAGTAATAATAAAAGAAGTGTCAAGAAGGCGTCTGTCTTTTCCTGGTAGAAATGGTCCGTTTTCTTAAAAAAAAAAAACTAGTAGAAATTATTATTTACACACGGAGGGAAATCTATGGATCGAACATCCATAATTATTGATATCACATTAAATAAAAATTGATATTTCTGTCCCATCAATGAATATGGATGTTTCATCAATGCTTTTTTGATAAATCACTATTGAAATGGTATCCATATAAACTATTGATAAATTCTAAATAGTTTAAAAAAAACAAAATTTTATATAATTTGATATCTGGTTTCAGTGAGACTCGAACCATGCTCCTCTGGCACGTTAGCCCAGTATTCTACCATTCGGCTACGGCATATTATACAATTTTTAGAAAAATGTTCAATGATAAGAAATTCAAAAAATTTTGAATTTAAAAAAACCGCTCCAACAAGTTGTAATATTGTTAGAAAATCCATAGTAAAAATTGTCGAACTATTATGATTATGCGTCCCAGAAAAATTTACATTTCGTCCATATATATTAATACGCTGTCTCTACCATTATTACTATGCAGTAAATATGGATATGGATATACCGACAATAGAAATTCATATCACGACCATAGATATTGACATGCCGTTCAAATATATTAGTATTCTATCCAGAAATATAAAAGATAGTACACCATATCGAAATGGTTGACATGTCATTTTACTTTTTATTGGGAGCAAATAATATTTGATAACTCGCTCATTCTGAATAAATATTGCATCAAACTCGGCGCTATCAATAGTGATATTGTCACAACATTCAATGCATTTTTCTCAGTGCAGCTATGCGTAGTGCATACTTTATCACACGTCATTAAACCATTAAGGTTACTTTTTTGAGGAACTGTGGTTTGTATTGTTTGGCAAATGAGGCCAAATATAATGGAATTCCAAATTTGAAAATGAGATTTGTATGGAAAAAAGCGCCAGATTTGCAATTTTTCGCCAAATTTGATGCAGTGTAAATGTACTATTAGAATGATTTATGCTATCTTTATACCAAAAGTTCCCGAGCTATAAGGAAAAATAAATAAAATGGGGTTAGGTGGTAACCCTATGTGACAATCGTTCTTGAACATGTCACATTTGAAACTCCGCCGAAAATGCCTTTCATTTGATACCCATATTGTTATATCTTGCTCAATATTTAAAAAAAAAAAATTGAAATTAGGATAAAGAAAATAGTTGCGTTCGCCATGCAAATAATTTGTACAAATTTGTACAAATTATCTTCTTTTGTGGTAAAATCGCGTTCGCGATGAAAAATTATCCAGCAAGGAGAGAGGAATTGAGAGAGCAAAATGACATTTAATTTCGAGAGAAGCAGATAATTCTTGCTGGACAAATTTGGTCCAGCACGAACTAGCAATCACGGAAATCAGCTGATTTTGATTTTTCGCGCCTATATTTTGTATGACATGGTATCAGCTGACAGCTGAACTTGCAAAATTTTTGTACATTTCGCGTTCGCGTAAAAATTATCAATCATCACTCATTGAGAGAGAATGTCACAGAAAAGAGAAACATTTCGTTGCTGGATGATTCGTACTGAACTTTTAGACGAACACACTTAATGTGTGTCTAAAATGTGCTCATACTTTGCATTTACTTTATTTTCAAATATTGTAATAGCTGATATTCAAGGAGGCTGAACTTAGTGAAAAAACTGCGTTCTAAGATTTTAAAAATATTTACAACAAAAAAAGTTAGGCGGTTTTTTTTGTCTCCTGAACAATTACAAAAAACGGACTTGGTACATTTGCTCACGAAGCCAGCGATATGTACATATCTTTTAAATTTCACTCAAATTTTTTTCCCCCAAAACAGTTTCTGATTCTCTTCAAGTGTATCAAATACTATCGCGCTTTCAGAGGTACTTCAGATTTGCACTTTGTTGGACTAAAAGCAAGGCCTGAAACCGGAAGCGAAACCGTAACCGTAACCGATTAAAACCGATTAATTTTTCAAACCCGAAACCGAAACCGTAACCTTTATTTTGATCTGAAAAAGAACCAAACCGAAACCGTTTCAAAAGCCGGAACCGGTTGCAAACGGTTTTGATATTTTTTGGTATCTTACTTCTTTTAGTGGGCACATAGGTATTTGCTTTTATAAAAAGGTACCCTGAAAAATATTCTTGCAGGATTGTCGAGCAAGGTTAAAAATGACACGTTTTGACATCAATATCAAAATTCTGAAAGAGGAAGTTTGACTATAGTTGAATGAAGCGATCGAAAAAAATTTACGAGATCCGAAAAAGAAATGTTCAGGCTTGTCTCAGAAAGCACCACTCATATTAATGTTTTTGACGATTTATAAATTTCATTTAGCTTCCATTCTAATATTTTTCAAATAAAAAAGTAATTAATTGTAGGAATGTGTTTTGCTGAAATTTCATCCATAAAATTTATTATTATATTGGAGAAGTTTCATCATGGCCGCAAAAAAAGTTATGAAAATTCAGACCTATTTCGAAGCTACATAGGTACTTAAGTATTATAGTAGTAAAATTTATTTTGTTCGTGTTTTTATTTGCAAACCGAAACCGGAACGAACCCGTAACCGAAACCGAAATAAATGTTGAAGAACGAAACCGGAACCGAAACCGAAACACTTTGCAAAACCGAAAGCGAAACCGGAACGTTATTTTAATCTGTTACAGACCTTGACTAAAACTGAATGGGCTGCAAAATCAGATTTTTTCTAAAGAACCTGAGAAAAAAGTTTGAGGACATCGATTTTAATGGTATTCGTTAGGTCTTAAACGATTTTTTCAATTTAAATTAAATTAAAATTTATATAACCCTTTCGAAACTTCTTTTTTGTTTTTGGCTTTAAAAATATGTTTTTGCGTTTTTCCTACTGTTTAAGCCATCGTAATGAACAATTAAAAAGAAATTTTAAAACTTTTTTTTTCTAAAGTGGTTTTTGAGGACCATGCCATATGGCATGAAATTTTACATACGTGCGTAAGTAGTTTAAGAGGTTTTATGCGTGAAATATACAAATAATGCCACATTTACTTAAAAGGTGAATTAAAAAAAATTAATTTTTTATTTTTGTTATCATAGTCATTGTTGAGATCCGATAACCCCTGCGGGTTAGGGGCTTAGCATATACCCGAGGAAGGTATGCCTCTCGTAATAGGCGACTACAATAAACAAAAGGTAATGACGTGCGACAATCGCGCAAGTACCGCAAGCTGCTAGTACCGGAGCATACCGACTTCATAACCGGCTAAAAACTGCCACTATTGACAGTACTCCCCAAAACTTATGGGAGGGTTTTGTTTGATACAGCAACAACAACAACAGATCAAGTCCAAGTCTTCCAAATTAACTAATCTTTGTTTAGCTCTTTAGACATGGCAATTACATACTAAGGCATCGATTCCCGAAGCTTTTTGACAATCCCGGGATTTCGGGAATTCATAATGACAATCCCAGGGTCCTGGGACTTTCCGGAATTATCCCAGATACCGTCAAAAAGGTCGGGAAAGGTATGCAAAGACGCGGTTTGTCCTATAATGCATAATTTTAAAGCGAAACCCGATATTTTCTGTCAAGAGATATTTCAACCGCCGTGGTGTAGCGGTTAAGTGTTCGGCCTTCTACACCAAGTCGTGTCGGTTCGATGCCCGACAAAAGTAACATCAAAAATTATTTTTTCTAAACGGGGTCGCCCCTCGGCAGTAGTTTGGCAAACTCTCCGGGTGTATTTCTGCCATGAGAAGCTTCTCAAGTGCCGTTCGGAGTCGGCAAAAAACTGTAGGTCCTGCCAACTTGTAGGAAAAACTCAAAAGCAACACACCACAAGTTGGAAAGAGAAGCTCGGCTAAAAATCTCGTTAGAGGTTATGATAACCTGTTGGTATATCGCCGCCATTAGTTTTTAGATATTTCAACCCAGGGTGCTCTGTACTTAATACAATGGATCACACTCAAATTTTGGAATCGGACCAGGTAAAACTATTGGATTTTTGCCAAAAACTTTCCTCAGAAACAAAAACTTTTACTTTCGATTTCTGATTATTGAAATTGAAGTCAGTTTAGAAGAAGTTGATACCTCTCCCGTCATTTTTAGACGTGTTCAAGCAGTTTCGTGGGATTATATTATTTAAATCCCGGTATTTTAGAATTTTCCGGGATCTCGAAAGCCAGCGGATTTCAAGAAATATGGTGCGGGAGGCTTGGAATTCGAGATCGGGATTAACCCGTCTCGATGCCTTATTACATTCATTTTAAATCAAGTCAATCAAGTTTATCAAACGAATGCGATATTGTGGTCTATCAGCTATTACTGCGGAGCTAACGACCGAGGAAAAGCTACCACTGCGTGTAAGGGGTTTAGAATATGCCCAAGGTAGTTATGCCGGTCGTAAGAGGTGCCTAAAATTCATTTGAACTACGGCTACGGGGTAAACGAAATCGTCTAGGACAGTCGGGCTAGTACCACAAGTGGCTATTCACCGGAACGTATAGGATCCATATCCGGAAAAGCAGTGTCAACATCAGTACAACCCTGTCTGGTCTGTCAAGTAACTTTTTATAAGTTGATCTTCCGACTAGACAAGGTGAAGTAGGGCCACAACAACAACGACGGAGGAAAAGATAATGGATCTATCAAAAATTGGGATGAATTTCGATGAAGTCGATGCAACCTCTATCGAGTCTCCCGAATTATTTCCGACTGGAGCTCCGCCGAAATAGCTGATCGACCTTATTGTTAGAGAAATTATAAAAAATTAATGCAGACTTTATTTCATCAAATACATTTCTTTATTTCCGTTGGGTAAAATCTATGCCGTATGGCATGGTATGAAATGAAAAAAACATAGAGGCTTACTCAACTGTCTTATAGTCTTATTTTTTTTTAATCTTATTTAGGACATTTATTTTTTATTAAACTGAATTTAAAAAGTTGAAAAACGAAAGTATTTTTATTGTTAAATTATTAAAATTATGAAGTAACTTTTTCTTGCAAAAAAACGAACTCAATAGAGACACTTGAGTTTTTAATAAAAGCAATTTACTGGACCCAGCCCTCAAAATTTTTATTATTTATTCTTAGAGATAAAGCCTCAAAGAAAAATACATAATTAAAAAAAATTGTCAATTCCTTAATTTAATGTCACAAAACAGCCATTGAAATGCGACTATGCCATATGGCATATAATATCCGAAAGGGATAAAAGAATGTAAACGTAAAAAACAACGTATTCGGTGGTCCAAAATGTTTTGCCCAGACCTGTTAATAATTGATTAGTAATCGGTAATGATTAGCATTTCATTGATTATTTTTTGAGAAGCCACCTAATGATTGATTACCAATTACTTTCACTTTTTAATGATTATTTTTCAATTGATTAAAAAAAAAATAAAAAATAAATCAAAAGTAATGACTAATACTATGAATATTTTTTTGAATATCTACAATACTCAGACATCGACCTTTTACAATTCTATTAAAAAAGTAGAGATGTTGAAAGTTACAAAAAAATCGCCAAAAATACAGTTTTCCTAGATCTTGGTAATATTACGCTTAAAGTGTTTGCAATTATACACACTAATTTTCGAAAAAAAAAGGGCTGATTTTCACAACTTCGCATGAAAAAAACATTTTTAAAATCAATTTTTTTTCAAAAATCGTAAAAATTCGACAAAATTTCGACTTTGGTCATCTATTGCTCAGCGATGGTTCGACCCACCCTTACATTTTATATGTCGTTAGAATGGCAAAAAGAATTTTTGAATAAAGTGATACCTGAAAACACACAAAATTACCGATATCTGGAAAACCTACCCATACAAAAAAATTTTAAAAATATGTTTTGTGCTTGGCATATCAGTTCCAATTCACCCATATACATGAATACCATGGTATTTTTTCAAATTAATTATTTGTAAACTAGTGTTATCATCACTCCAACCAATATAACCATTAAACCTGGCATTTTTTCTCATATGTACATATACTTAGCAATCAAGGTTCATTCTAGAAATCCATGAGCCCCAAAGTGTAAGTAGGTGTATATATTTGCATACAAAGATACACAGATGTTTATACTTTTAACAACAAAACTTTAAAATAATCAAAAAAAAATCAAAAAAAATTAAAAAAAAATCAAGAAAAAATCAAAAATAATCAAAAGTAATCAAAAACGGCTTTTTTTTGATAATTTTTGATTTTTTTGATTTTTTCTTGATTTTTTTATTTTTTTTATTTATTTATTTTATTTTTTCTAATCGTAATCAATTAGTAATTGCTTTTTCTTGAAAGCAATTAAAATAATCATTACTAATTAAAAAAAACCTTCTAATCAATCAATTACTAATTACTAATCAAAATTAACAGCTCTGGTTTTGCCCGACACTGTATATACTCATATACATATGTCTGTACATAGGTATGTATGTATATTTGCTGCTGTTAACGATACCGATTGTACTGGACTCACTACTACTATATTTATTACTCTAGCTGTTGCTGCCGTTATGACTGTTTACTGAGCAAATCCATGCCGCTAGTAATAAAATTGCAAAATTACTTATAAATGAGATGTATAGCATGGTTGCCTGAGCGTCAGATCCTGCTGTTACCAAAGTTACCATTGAACAAATACTCCTACCCGACCGGGATGTCAGTTATTTGTAAAAATTACTTGGTAACACCGCACCTGCGAACAAATTTACTGTAATGCTAGTTGCTCCTTTTAGTACTTCTATCTGCAAAGCGACGCGTCGTTGTGTGCCGATGTAATAGTGCAATTAAGTTCTTACTTTCTTTGAAGAGTTGTAGCTTCACTTCCCACTTTTAACTCGGCACATTATGTTTTAAATGTTACTTTGCGTTTTACTTTTATTAACCAGCGTAAGCAGCTGTCACTGATGTCGATTCCGTATTTACTTTATTCAAAAAATAAACCCAATCTTTATATCGTTACCTTAATTGACAAAGGCCCTAATTAACACATTTTTCGAAAACGACTTTTTCACATATTCAAGTATGATTTAGTAAAATACACACTCACTACAAATTGTAAGAAGTTACTAGCCGTAATAACGGATATATTCCACATTTACAAAGCAATATTTGCATGCCTTCAATGTAAATTTTTTTTTGTTTAGGGCCTTTGTGAATTAAGGCGATATGTAGTTTTGGTTGTGTATTTGGAAGATGGCCGCAAAAAAGATAATACTATTAGATTTGTTGATTATTTAATTAGCAATAGTTATTTCAAAAAATAATGATTATTAATATTGACTAAATAACTCCGTTCTCGGAAGTAGAACTAAAATTACAAACCTAGTTAATCTTCCGTGAACCGGAAGTGCTTTATGCTATGGATACACACACGGAGATTATCGCGTATAAATCTTCTTTTATCAGATCCAAATTTTACCTTGATACACACAACATTGAAGATTAACAATCCACCATCTCGGCGCCATCTAGTGTTTTGGTTGTATTTCTTGCGGTTTAAAGCTAAATGCCGCCAGTAGCGGTGAAATCGTTATTGTGGTTTCTCAAATCTGCTCAAATCTTTTTCATTTTAGGGAACTTGTAATGAAGACTATGCTCAAGTTAATTCCCAAAAACGGAGGTAATTGGGAATTTGCGCTAATGTATCCGCCCTATTACATAGCGGTGAAGTACGTTTGTCACCGTTATTGTCACAACGTTAGAGAATTCAATCAAATCTACTTCAAATTTCTTTATAGAGTCTATACACAGTGCGTCTGACTCGCGACTAACTACTACATACACATTTTCACTAATACACTTCAACTGTCTCTTGACTCAGACGCATCGTGTATAGGCCCTATTAGAAAAACGATTTAGACAAATCCAAAAAATATAAATAGTCAAGAATGGACAAAAGGCCGGAAATCTTTGAAACTCAAGTAGAATGAATTGACCGCAACATTTAAAGAGTTTACAACAAAGCGGTGCCGCTAAAGACGATGAGTATAGCGGCACCGCTATTCGAGATAACCAGCGCGTAAGTGTCATAGTCAATATTACTTATGATTTTAAGTCAAAGCATTTTTGACAGATAGTTCCTGGCAAGTTGAGTCAGGAATATTCCACGCTTAGGCAGCAAAGGTGCTAAGGCCACCTTTTGGATTTTTTCAGGTTTTGATTCAAAATGCTAGAAACAGTTAATATACACTATTTACATCATGAATTGCGTAACTATTCTGCTTTTACACTTAGAAAAAAAAAAAGAATTTTGTACTTTAATCAAGCCCAAATCAAGGATTTTGGTCACGAAAGTACGGTAATACTTATACTTCGTATACGAAGTATGTACATAAATCTTATATCAAGAAATTTTTTCTTAGATCGAAAATTCTTTTCTCACGAATAATTTTGTCTGAATTTATTTAATGAAGTCAATATAATTTTATTTTTTTCTAATTAAAAAAAATATTTTTCAGAGTTCTTATATTGACTTCACCGAGAACCGAACTCGCTCACGAACGATGCCTTCGTTTACTTAAGCTCGCTGGCGTCTAATAACAGCTTTGTTCTAAAAGAAGATTTCCCACGTTGCTTTGTTACCCCCACCGAAAATCGAACTCACACTGCTTGGACTGCTGAAAGGAGATGGTAACCATCAGGCCAACACGTTCTTATCCCTCGTCTAATTGCAGCTTTTTTCTTATACTTATTTATTGATATGACTACTTCATAGTTTTGTTTTAAGAACACTCTTTCTTAATATACTCGTAAGTACTTTATTCTTATTTGAAGCTTTTTGCATCTCAATTTTAAAAACAAGAACGAAAACTTCTTATTCTAAGAATATTTAAGACCGAAAAGTTCTTAAAAGGTGCTAAGTCCACCAATGAAATGAAAAAGTGCTAACTCCATACGAATTTGAATTTTGATTTTTTTTCCATATCAATTTACGAGTAGAAAAGTAAAAAAAATTATAAATGGGACCATTTACCTGACCTGACCTCAATTCTCCTTAGTAATTGGCACATAACTTTTTGACCTTGGATGGTAAAGACAAATGGGCTTTCATATCCAGAATTCCAAAGACGTATATCACATTTACTTGTCGATTTATGGACCTCGCAAAATGAGACAAAAGTCGATTTTGGTCAAATGTTGTACAACAAAATCTGCTCGTGCTTGTCTGCTATGAGTTTATCCAAGTATTGCTTCTAATTGCAGAGTAACAGAGCTCCAAAAATAGGTCATTTGAGCTTTAAGCGTGGATTGTGGTAGAACTTAGCTCAATATAAAAATTCTAAGACTACGTAAAAACCTTTAAGAACCCTCATACTCAGAAAATTGCTTTGGTTCAGTCACAGATTTTTTGATTTTGAAAAAGGTGCTAAGTCTACTGAATTAAATAAAAAGTAGCTGCCGAAAGGGTGCATATAAGTCGGCGAAAGTTATAAATTTTTATTTTTTATGAGCGCCCACTTTTTATACTCTAAAATTGAGTAACCGTAAAAACCGAAACACCGAAACATTTTTGCCCTCCTGTAAAATTTGAAAAAAGGCACTTAGCACCTTTGCGACCTAAGCCGCCGATTTGTATATTACCCTGTGCTTCAATATGTTGCCTGGGCTGCCTGTGGCCTTTTCTATTTACATTCATACAAAAACATAAACAAGCATCTCAAAGCCGGGTCTGAGTTTTTTTTTTATTTGCAAGTTCCGCTAATATTTGTTTGAGTCATTAAAAGTTTTTAATGAGTTTTTGTGCATTTAGTGTCTAAAGTTCAAGCAACTTTTTAAAGTTTTTTTAGAGTATTTTAAACCTTCCAAATACCTACAAAGATTTTCAATTTCTTTTGGTTTTGATTTAAGCTCTAAATGAAAAGCTGTCTTCATTTTTTTTTTTTTTGAAAGTCATTGAATTTTGCTCACAAAAGCTTTATGACAAGCTTATTCAAGATTGAATTTTGCCCACAACATTTATATGTGCGATGTAGCTCAGTGGTACAGCAGACAGGCATAATGCGGGGAGTCTTGGTTCGAATCCCAGCCCAAATTTATTTTTGTCTTTAAAAAATTGTTAAAACATTTCTGGTTTTAAATTGAAACCCAAACCATTTAGCCAATTTTCTTGAAAACTGGCCTAGATTGAATTTTAAACTAAATTTGTTTTGGTCATATACATATGTAGTACAAAAAAGTTTCAAATTTAGGCTCAAATTTTTAACCGTGTACTTAAATCTGTGCGGCATTTTAAATTTTTCCAGGCTTTTCGTATATTCGAAGCCAGTGGCTATTTTTTTGGATTTATTTGGGTAATAGCCAGTGATGCCAAGTTGCGGGGAATTCCCAGTTTTGTGTTTTCAACAAGTCCGTAGAATGCGTTCATAAACTTGCTTGCAAAAAACTACAGAAGTTTCTTAGAAAAAAAGTTACCAAAATTCAGAAAAAATGTGTCACGAACTCAAGATTAGCACAGATTTCGAAACAGCGATATCAGTACATTGGGGTCTGGACATCAGGAGAAAATCAGTACCAACATTTTATTAGCAAAAAAATTTCAATACAACACACAATGGACTAGATTTTTAAAAAAAATTGGCCAAAAGTAGGTTTAGGCATTGGGACAAATGAAGTACATTTTTGAAATCTAGATATTTAAATTTTTTTGTTTAAGTATTCTCTGAAAGTAGATTCTTTCTTCTGTTAATGCGCAAATATTCATTTCTTTGTATGTGCTGAAATAACGGTGCAGGGAAATAACGCTATTTCTTTTTCAAAAGGAAATAGCGCCCGCGGGCGATACTTCCTTTTTTTGGAAATAACGCCCGCTTTCAAAAGTAAATAGCCCCTTGTGGAAATTTAAATTTTCATTTTTTATTTTGATACAAATTTAAAATATTTAGTCTTATTAATTTAACAATAATTGGAAAAAATTATTTTTTTTTTTCATAAAAAAATCGCGCGATTTTTAATTCCAAATTTTCATTTTTTATTTTAATAAAAATTTATTAATTTATCATTTACTCAAAACTGAGTTAAAAATACTGGGTCTATTAAAAAAAGCGTCACAGGCGAAAATTTGGAATAAAAAATCGCGCGATTATTTTAATAAAAATTTATTAATTTATCATTTACTCAAAACTGAGTTAAAAATACTGGGTCTATTAAAAAAAGCGTCGCAGGCGAAAATCTGGAATAAAAAATCGCGCGATTTTTAATTCCAAATTTTCATTTTTTATTTTAATAAAATTTTAAAATATTTAGCCTTATTAATCTAACTTTACTCAGAACTTAGTTAAAAAATTAAAAAATTTTTATTTAAAAATAAATTATTCGATCGGTCAAATAGTCCATGAAAATTTTCTACTACATGACCATAATATCAAAGCTTTCAAAAAATTTTAATTTTTTATTTTAATAAAAATACTGGGTTTATTAAAAAAAAGCGCCGCAGGCGAAAATTGGGAATTAAAAACCGCGCGATTAAAAATACTGGGTCTATTAAAAAAAAAGCGGCGCAGGCGAAAATTTGGAATTAAAGATCGCGCGATTTTTAATTCCAAATTTTTATTTTTTATAATAAAGGAATGGAAAGATTTAATAATCTATTATATTATTTTTTTTATTATTCGAGAACGTAATAATTTTTGTTGAGCTATAGGCCAGGATTTGAATAAAACTTCTTTTCCTTAGTGTTATTCAAATTTTTATTTAATCGATATTTCGATTTCAATCTGATATCGATTAAATAAAAATTTGAATAACACTAAGGAAAAGAAGTTTTATTCAAATCCTGGCCTATAGCTCAACAAAAATTATTACGTTATATTATCAAAGGCTACTAAATTTATCAAAATTATTCGAGAACTTTAAATTTCCGCACGGCATTATCTCCTTTTGTCAACACGGGCGTTATTTCTTTTTCAAAAGGGAAATAACGCCCTCTACAAAAGGAAATAGCGCCCGCGGGCTTTATTTCCTTTTTAAAAAGGAAATTACGCCCGTGGGCGTTATTTCCAATTAAAAGGAAATAGTTCCCGCGGGCGTTATTTCTCCTTCAAAAGGAAATAACGCCCGTTATCAAAGAGAAATAGCGCCCGCGGGCGTTATTTCATTTTTATGCCCCGAAATAACGGTCCACAAAGGTCAATAACTGAAATTTTCTGTTCTAAATTCAGTAAGCCTTTATTTTTCATCCGATTTGAACAAAATTTTTGTAAATGAAAGATTTTGAGATTTGCAAGAGTGTACTTTAAACTGATTTTTAAATTATGGTTTGTTTAAATTTTTTGTTTACTGGGCAAAGTGTGGGGAAATTGCAAATTTTGAAAACGCCATTTTATCCTGCTCCAGATGGCACACTTTAAACGGAAAAACTACCTCAAAATAGGTTTAGAAGTTATCTTAAACGATAAAAATTATTATTTATAAATTTCTAAAAAGTTCAAAAAAAATCAAAATGGTCTCCTATACGAGAATGTAAACGAAAATAAATTATTAAAAATCAACCGTAATAGTTAGCTTCTTAAAATTAGTACTTTATTATACTAAAATTTTATGGCCTATAAAATTGCGTACTCAAATTATAAAAAAAGAGTTAAAAACTACTTTGCAACTAGTCGGTGCACCGGGCCCAACTAGTCAGTGTTTTGTCTTTTTTCCATATAAGCAACTGGTATTTTTTACGTGTTGATGTCCTACGAAATGTCAATTGTCAGATTTCGACCAGAACAAACCAGTCATCTACTAGTCATGATATACTATAATTATAATAGTTGTAAAATACCAGTCCCATACTAGTTCAACCTGGACTAGTATGATTTCCATAAAATGAACTAGTCCCCATACTAGTCCAAAAAGCATTGAACCTGGACTAGTAAAATTTCAACAAGAATTTTCATGACTTACCCTTAATTTTATCATTTGCCTTTATTTTCATGTTTATTCTTAAGAAAGCAGCGACTATTTGTATTTACCCTATCACGAAAATGCTTCTGTGAATACGAGAAAAAAAGCAAACGAAACGAATGAATTTTGTATTTTTTAACTGGTATGATTTCATCGAGAAAAATCTAATTGTATACTAGTATGAAATGGATATTTCCTGACTAGTAGGAGTTCTGCCAGAAAATTATAGTTGTACACTAGTATTTTTCTGACTAGTTTGAGGTTTCGCTGCAGGGTACTTGAAACTTTAGTTCAATTCTGGGTTATTCAGGTAAATATCACCTTTTAAAAACAAGATTATACATTGTATTTAAAAGAAATACGTTTTTTGTCTTCCTGTAAAATTTGATTGCTTTCAGATGGGTGGTTTTGCATAGGCATTGACGATATGTTTATTTAATAATAAACAAGTAAGCGAGTTGTATGCAGGATGCGGCTTACCATTACTCTTCCCGGTCTTCGAATTTGCTCTCATGGCTGAGTAGAGTGCGACTAATTAATTCGCTGTCAGTTACCGTTTGCATGAATGACAGCTGCCATTGTTGTCATCCTTGCATTGAATGGAAAAAAGAGGAAATACGAGTCTGTTGCTCCCAACAAATGGTGGGTACCTTATAAATTGCTAAATTTTCATGGGCAGTAGTCGTAGTCAAAATTCAATTTTGGGAGTATTCGCGGTGTTTTGGAGGCCCGTTTGGGGGTAACTTCTGGGACAACCGGAGGATTCTGCCGGGGTTATTTCGGGATGTTTTAGGGCACTCCCTCGGGATCATTTGAGGCCCATTCTGGGATATTTTTGGTGACTCGCTCGCGGTCCTCCCAGAGTCATTCCGGGATGGTTTTGAGGACTGCCTCGGGGTCATTTGGGGGTCGTTCCGGGATATTTTTGGGGACTCCCTTGGGGTCCTTCCGGGTTCATTTGGGGGTTGTTCTGGGATATTTTTGGGGACTTCTTCAGGGTCATTTGTGGGTCGTTCCGGGATGGAAGAATCCAAAACCGACACGACCACTTGTAAGGGGGCCGTTCAAGTATTACGTAAGCACTATTGGGGAGCGTGGTTTCTTTGTTTTGCTTATTTTCGATGACGTGGGTGGTGGGAAGTCTTGATGATGATTACGTCACCAGTAGTTATTTACTTATTTACACGAGTGGCAACCTCCACATTGTCTTTGCTTGAAAACGAAACGCATTTTCGGGGATTCCCGCAAATAATGAATACGTTGGGGGAATTGCCGCGCGCTATTTACTTGCCTAAATTTCCTCTGTCAGTGTATTGTTTCGTTTGAATGAAGTAAACGTATTGCAAGCATAGCAAAGGAAGTTAACATTTGTGTTGCCGTTGAAATTGAAAAATATTTACGTAAGCATGGGGGAAGGGGGTAACGGCTTTGCCTATTTGCGATGACAAGGGGGATGGGGTTAAATAACTGTAGTAAATCTGCTTACGTAATACTTGAAAGGCCCCAAGGACAAAAACAGCGACCTGGAAACCAAAGTACAGAGAGTGCTTAGACCATAGCACTTATATATCTTGCTTCATGTGCTTACCCCCCCCCCCCCCCCCCTCCCCCCGACTATAGCGAGTTAGAAGTAGCAAAGTCGCGGTTAAAAAACAATAAAGCCGCGGTCGAAAGCGAACAAATTCTAAATGGTAGGTAAACCTTCAAGGACATTATAGTTATTATAAACTATTTAAATGCTGGCCTGCCCTGAGTATGCCCCTGAAGGCGTTTGAATAAAACACCGAACTCACTGTCCGCAAAACGTAAACTTAACTAAAACAATACCAAATACAATGTCGAATATAGCTTTGTTTCACTTAAAACGATAGCTGCTAAACAAAACTAAAACGAACTTAACAGACTTTTTGCCACACTTAAGCCCGCGGCAGTTTATCCAGCAGTTGTCGCATTTAATGGTGGGCGAATTTGTAATTAAATTTTTAAGCCACTTTTTGCCACAACTACACCCTAGCAAAGACATCCAGATTCGTTGTGGTACTGCAGTAAAAGGTAGGAACAGAGTCGCGCACAGCATGCTGCCAGCATTCACCTTTTTTGGAATGGGAAATAGGAAATTCATTGTGGAAGTTAGTTCCCTTTCTGCCGCGGCTTAGCGAAAGAGGCGAGAAGAGAAGGGAATAGTACACTTGTAAGCGTACCGTCAACTCGTTTCAAGTTGTTCTTGCTCTCTTTCACTCCTCCTTGTACGCTCGTATTTTGTTTCACAATTGCTTTCAAGAAAAATTGACAAGTGTGGACACGAAAAGGAAAACACAAAAGAAGACGCCAGCAGAGTTGAATTCAAGCATTTGCTCGTGTAAAAGGGGACTTAGGTACTGTTGTTGTACGAAGATGAAAACAGCTGTTGTTGGTTCAAGATAAGTACAAGCAACAACTATATATAAAATATTGAATGGTAGAAATTGAGAACCGGCGCACTATAGGGTATTTTGGGAAAAATCCTTCCAACAATCAAATTTCCCGGCGCTTGCTGAAGCTAGAGACATAAAATCAAATGTGCTTGAAACTTCGTTGTACATATGAGAAAAATCAGATATTTCGAAAAATTTTAAAACTAAGTTTTGAAAAACATCATTTTTCGTTTTTTTTTTGTCGTTTTTTGGTAATAAAAAAAGTAAATGCGTGTTTTTAAAGAAAACTGATTTTTATTACAGATTTTGGGATGCTTAAAAAATTATGTTTGGTTTTTTAAGGGTTACAACAGAATTTTTTAACTTAAAGACCTCCAAAATGCATGCATTTTCCTAAATAACGTTTTTTTTTGTTTTTTTTTTGGCTTTTTTTTTGGTTTAGGTACCGGTTTCGGTATTTAAAATTTATTTAGTTTTCGTTCTTTGATATATATTTGTTCATAAATTAAAAAAAAAAAAAATTTTAATCCAGACCTACTTTTAATCACCTGAATTTCGTAGCTTAGTGATAATCTTAAGAAAAAATATTTTTTTGATCACGTTTTTTTCGTGTTTTTGTTTGAAAACTTAAACTTATAGCGTTTTCTTTTCTGCTCGAAAATGTCGCCCTCGGCTCATGCCCATAAAAGCCATGTTCTGTTGTAAAATAGGCATTACCCTCATAGAGGGCATCATTATCTTTTCTCAACCACCCTCCCCTATAAAACTGAAAAAAGGCAACATTTCTTGCCCTCGCTGTAGTAGATGGTGCGGTTATTTGCCCTGATAAATGGCAATAACCAACAAAAACAGTATACTATCTGTCACTTTCTAACACATGTATATCAGCCACGATAAAGCAGCATCATACACTATTTTGACATTTCATGTGGCGGCGGTGTTTTCTTCTTCTGAAGACATGCAGGATGACACTGAAAATTTTAAGTGTGCAGCAATTTCACAGGGCGAAGTTAACATTATAAAAATGTTGCTCTACGAAATGGCAACATTTTGGTGGAGAAAATAAAACGCTATTACTCAAAGTAAATGTTGAAAAACGTAACTGGAACCTATACCGAAACAAAAAAAGGCAAAAACAACCCAAAAAATCGATTTTTAGAAAAATGCATGCACTTTGGAGGTCTTTAACATGAAAATTTCTGTTGTAACCTATAAAAAACTAAACATATTCCTTTAAGCATATCAAAATCTGTAATAAATGTAATTTTTCTTTAAAAAAAAAAACATTTACATTTTTATCTATGTATAACCAAAAAACGGTAAAAGAAAAACGAAAAATTACATTTTCCAGCTTAGTTTTGAAATTTTTTGAAATATCCTATTTCTCTCATGTATGTATTGAATTGAAGTCTCAAACACATTTTATTTTATGGGACTTTAGCCGTTGCTGAGAAATTTGATTTTCCGAAAAATTTTCCGAAAATACCCCATATTGCGGCGCTCAGTGTGGAGTACTTTATTACCCCGATTTGGACTAGTATACTACGAACTAGTAAATTTACTAGTTTGATAATATTTGTTATCCTAAGTAGTATGCTAACTGCTATGAATAGGTATGCAGAAGCTTTGACTGCACGAACGGGTTAGGGGTTAAGGATAAGCCCGAGAAAGGTATGCCTATCGTAAGAGGCGACTAAAATCTACAACGACCCCGATTGCGGGGTCACGGAAATCGTTCCCAAGCCAGTCGCACGACACAGTACTACTGCTATTCACCGGACCATATCGTATTCATATCCGACAAAGGTCTGTTGAGCTATACTCCCACTTACGTCGATTTTGTTGGAAAATTAAAGTGTCGTTAGAGCAGGCGGTAAGAGCCTAGACTTAATATCAGTACAACCCTGAAAGGTTGCGTTAACCAAGCGGGGCAAAGTTTTGTAAAACAACAACAACAAAAACTGCAGGGAACGAACAAATGCAGGAAATGTGAGTTATTACGATGAAATCAAACCAATTATTGTGAGAAGGGAATAGTCAACAAAGTGCCTTCGGCATAGACAAGTAACCTTCGTCGCTTTCACACAAACGAAAAAGCAAAGGAGTAAAAGCGCCAAACATAGCAAAACAAAAAATAACTGGAAAATAGGGTGCGGAGCAAACATAATAACTATAAAAATAAAATTTACATCTATATGAACAAAGTAAGTAAAAACATCCCGTTGAAGCTACCCTGCAAAAATCGAGTGAGGGATACGAATACACTCAAACGAATTTTTTTTTATTGCAATATGAGATAGAAATAATAAAATGTATATATTCCAGTCGCAACAAGTTGCCGTGCCGGTCATTTGAGGCATCATTTGAAACTCATTGTTGATGTATTGTATGAATGTGTCAGCAATACTGAATTATAAGTATTTCTTTTTCACTCTCACCCATTGTAGTGCCTAACATTTGAGGCATCACTGGGCCCTCATTGTTGATGGAAATTGCCATGAAGACTTAAATAGTGTTACCAATCTGTTAAATTTTGGAAAGCAAAAAGCTAGGCCCTGTATACTATTCTCAAGGAAAATCGAATAAAATAAATCAGAATAGGATATTTTTCTCCGCTATTTATTTAATAAATAAATGTCAAGTAACTTTTTTTGTACAGTTATACACGCCAAATGGTTTTGAGTATAAAAGGTCTGTCTTTATCAACTTTATTTGTCAGTTGTATCCAAACCCAGACAATTTGCTAAAGCATAGCATACAGGCCCTTAGTTTTGTGATTTCAAACAGTGGCAGCACTGTATATATGCTTTTTTTTCTAATTGTGAAATAAATAGTGCGCATATTTAAAATCACGCGGGTTTTCTTTGATAGAATAAAGAAGGCGGAATAATAAAAAATAAGTTTAAAAAATGAACAAAAGAAGTTTACAAAATAATCTATATAAAGAAAAAAAAGCTTTCGAGACCAATGTGAAAAAATACAAAAGATTAATGGAAGTGGAGTGCGCGGTAAATGTGAAAACTCAAGTGCCGAGTGAAGTGACTTCAGCTAATTTAGACTCTGGTGAAGGTCCGTCCACTTCAGTTGGTGCCCTCAATACCATAGAACAGGATTGCGACTCCCTTAGCGAAAGTGATTGCCCTTTTTTTATGACCAAGAATGGCAGGAACATATTCTAGATTTTGACGAAGAGTGCGAAGTTGAAGAAGTGCAACCCAGCAAACAATATAGTGCGGAAGAGAAGTGGAAGTTGTTGCAATTTTGGGAAATACAGCATACCATTTCTCAAAATGCTTTAAGAGATTTATTGAAATTGGTGAGGAAAATGGGTGTTAAAAATTTTCCTTTAAATCCCAAAACCCCAAATACAGATAAGATGAAAATTTCAAGAATGGCTAATGGGGAGTTTTTATATCTTGGGATACAGCATTATTATTATTATTATTAATAGATGTAGGAATCGACGGTCTTAATCTTTACAAAAGTTCCAACAAGGTTTTGTGGCCTATTCTGGGTTCCATTGTAGGTTTTCCAAACGTAAGTCCCTTTATAATTGGCTGTTATTCAGGTTTAAAAAAGCCTGATAACCTGGATAGTTTTTTAAGAGAATTCTGTAATGAAGTGAAACAGCTTAGAGAGACTGGTATAAAAGTAGGTAATAGGCAAAAATTTTTTAGTTTTAATGTAAGGTTATTTGTTTGTGATTCTCCAGCAAGGGCTTATGTCACTGGAATCGTTTCCCACAATAGCAAAAATGGCTGTCCCAAGTGTTGCCAGGAAGTTGATTATAAAAACAGAAGGGTATGCTTCTCAATAGAAGTCGGAAGCCTCAGGTCAGACGTGTCCTTCAAAATGAGATGTAATCCATGCCATCATATAGTTGAGTATAGAGAAAAATTAAGTGTCATGGAAGAAGCAGATTTTGGAATGGTGTCTCAATTCCCGTTAGATAGTATGCACCTAGTTGACTTGGGTGTGACGAAAAAACTGCTCAAATTTCTAGTAAACAAAACGAATTTAGCAGAAATAAATCGAAAAATGAGTTTGGTGGCCGGGTGTGTTCCATCAGAGTTTTGTCGTGTTCCTAGAAATTTAAGCGAGTTGAATAATTGGAAGTCTACCGAGTTTAGGCAGTTTTTGCTTTATACAGGTATTTTCATTTTTAAGGATTTTAGCTTCTTCATTGCGCCATAAGACTTCTATCTAGTGAAAAGTCACACATAGCTGAAGCAGATATTTCGCAAAAACTTTTTGAGGATTTCGTTAGCTTTTTTGCTATTTTATATGGGAGTGAATATGTTAGCTTCAACGTTCATGGTTTACTTCATTTACCGGATTGCGTTAAGCAATTCGGCCCTCTCGATTCTTTTTCCGCATATAAATTCGAAAATTATATGCAATATATTAAAAAACTTATTAGGAAGCCCAACCAAATTTTGCAGCAGCTATTTCTTAGGACCGAAGAGAGGCAGGGGCTACAACTAGATTTGATCAAAAACTGAAAGATGGGAAGTTTTACCCTAAATAATAAAAAAGATAAAGACAAATTTGGTTTTTGCAAAGGTAGAGGGCCATTCAAATTAGTTATAGCGGGCCCCGGACCTCAAACCATTGTTAAATTTTTCAAAATTACAGAAAATTATTTTGAACAACCATTTCCATCGTATAGTAGTCTAGGTATAGTTCTTTCTAGTGAGTTAACAAGCGACAATGAGACCATATCAAAGGACGATATTGATTTTAAATATTTTTGCATTCCCCAAGACAATAAATTTCTTCTTATTCTTCTTCTTCATCATCTTTTTCACGAGTTTTCACACTAACCTATGCATTCCACTGCATTAATATCAACAATAACATAAATATTCTATTACAATAATAAAAATATGTATGATAATAGTAATAAACAACTAAAATAACCAAATTTAATATTTTACATGAGTGAATTTGAGTCCGAGTTGCCAAGCACTTCAAAAGGTTATATCTAATAAATAATTTTATGAACATCATCGTAATTTATACTTTTTTATTTGCAGAAAGTCAAAAGAGTTTGCCAAGACGGCTTTTCCAACAGCCGTCAAGCTTCATTGAGTCACCCGCCTCTCCGGAAATTTTTGGGACTGATAAAACAGACTACCACACATCACCGCTCCCCGAGAATGTCAGGGAAAATAAAGGTAATATTTCCACAGTAATAGTGAAACAATACAATATGTTTTATATAATATAACTTAAAAAAATATATTTCCAGACATTACTACGTTACTAAAGGAGTTGATTGATGGCCAAAACACCATTATACTTAACCAGACCATTCTTAGCCAAAATATGGACAAACTTTTGCCAGTAGCGTTTTAATAAAGCGTAGAGTTTTAATAAATTTTTTTAATGAGCTATTCTACTAGTGCGCCGAAAAGAGCGAGTTTATGGCACAGTCGCAACTCCTCCGAGAGTGTAAAGTGGCACTCAAAAAAGTGCAGCGCTCCGTCTCAATAATGACGGGTGAGGCCACTGAACCCTTCTAGATGAAGTAGCGAGCCGCTTTCCACTCCAAAACGAAATAATGGTGACCGAATTGGAAGAGAAACTGGAGTCTCCTGAATACCAGCAAGCAGTTGTAATAACAAAACATTAATTAAATCGTTTATTTTCTAATGCAGCAACATTTACTTGTAGAAAACATACCTCATCAAGGTGAAGGGCTTGTCCGAAGACGTAAAACCTCTTCTTCGTCAATGTTTTACGGATGCCGCAATGTTCAAATATAACTTGGCGGGGGTGAAAGAAAAAAAATCATTAGCTAAGCTAAAGCTATTTGATATATTGACTGGTACGTATTTCAGAGCATTGTTGTATTTATTATTAATTCTATAGTTTTTTTTTAATTTTTATTTTAGACGTTTTCCCAAAACATAGCTCTTCGGAGTTTCAAAAGGAAGTGAGAAAAGCTGTGGAGTTTAGCCATCACAGAGTTGACCAAAAACGGTACAACAAGAAAGATAATGCGGATACCGCAAAGGAATAATTTTATATAAAATAGTCAATTAAAATGTTTAGTCTAAAATGGTCTCCTAAAACTAATCGTTTATCGTTTATCTAACGTAAAAAACAATGGACTGAATTACCAAAATATTGATTTTATTTATTATTTTTTTTGTTTGGCTATCGGCTAATGAAATTAATTTAATTAATTCAACTCAATTCCTTATCGATGAAATATATTTAAGTTTATAATGAAATACATTAAAGTATAATAAAAATCATTTTATAACGTTTAAAAAAAGTATTTTTATTTCAATTGAAATTTTATCTATAAATTGTGATACGTGATGACATCAACTATGAGGGATCACTTGTGAAGCATAATGACATAAAGCTTGAGGGATTAAGTGTGAAATATAATGACATCATATATGAGGAATCGAATGTGATACATGCAGACACCAACTTTGAGGGATCAAGCGTGACACACGTAAGGATCAAATTGTATACAGACATCAAGTTTGATGGAGGAAACCCTTTGGAGAGAAGAGTACAGATATGTTACTTATTGAATGGAGAAATACGTAAGTGGGAAGAAGATGCAAGATTACACGTATACTCCTCGATCCCTAACTTTTTACACATTGCCTTTAAGAAAGTGATGTATGCCTCAAGCTAAAACCTCATATGAGGCATCAAATAAGGGTCACTGTGTTTGCAGGGTATCTGTTAGGATGATGCGGGTTGTTCGCAATTAAACAGGAACTGCCTGCTCAGTACTTCATTATGCTTTTTTACAGTAGGCATTTTGGCCTGGTGCTGCAAATGATGTACCAGAGAATAAGGAGACAGCCAGTGGCAGTCCTTAGTGCTGTGTTCTGACAGGCTTGAGACTCCTGTGTGTATCTTCTAGCCACGGCGGCCATATCAGCGACGGATAGTTTAGGACCGGCTGATAAATTCAGCTCCCATAGTGTGCATTATAGTGGTATAAAAAAAAAAATTTGGAAATTCTGAAACGCTTCCCCGAAATATTGTTCCTTATGACAAAAAAAGATGCTGCCATTTTTTATTACAAAAACAAAGGTTTTAAATGCTTGCAATTTTCATTTTATTTTAACGGCGTTTCATCGCCCAGTTCGCATAACCGACAAATTGTTGTATCTGACAGATTCAGCTTACTCAGGTGATTACGCAGACCGCAATGTCCCGTTTAATACACTGTGAGGGTTCATAGATCCACCCTTCTTAGATTATGGAGTCTGGCGGGTGCTCTTTGTGAGGGTTCTATAAAGAGTCTGGCCTGCTAAGCCAATGCTGCCTAAACTGTTTGTTTTCCCAGTTTCTTATGGTCTCCATTACGTAGGCCTTGGTGGGTCCGCAAAAGGACCATAAAATGCCGCTCGAGCACCAAAAAACTTTGTTTTTGGCTCCCAGATCATTAAGGCCTGCGATGCACTCATCGAGAAGCTTCAAAATTGTAGTGTAAGACTGCAAGGCACGTAGGGCGGCCTGACTGTCCGGCATAATGTAGATTCGACTAGAGGATAGTCTTCTTCGGAGGCATTATCTGCCACATAATTCTAATGTATGGATTTCCGCTTGAAAGGTAGTGGGGACTTGCCCATCGGTACCGATTTTTTGTAATTTGGTCCATAGATACCACCTCCCGTTTTACCATCTTCCAGTTTCGATCCATTCGTATACCAAATCTCCGAATCGAATTCAGCATAAGGGTTCCCTGTGTCCCAGAGCACTCGATCTACAATTCAAACTTCAAAGTTTCGCATTATACTGAGCGTAGCAGTTATCGCATCACTTATTTGCAATATAGGACTATTTATGAAATTCTTGACTATCTTCATATGTTCTGTCATATTTCCGACTTTCAGTTCGGAAATATTTTGAAGTTTTAACGCAGAAAGTGTGGCCTCCTTCTCTATCAGAATAGGGAAATGAGGTATTCCCACAAGGGCACTTAAAGCATCAGCAGTAGTTGCCGCTGTTCTTTGAGCAGTCTTAGGCCACCAGACTAGAGAAGCGTACACAGTAAAAAATTAGAGTTTACTTTTAAAGCCAGGCGCTATTGAACGTTTAAACGTTTTTGGAATTAAATTTGAGTTTTAATACTAAATAGTATACATATCTTCTCGTATTACTTTTTATAGTTCATACACTGCGTATGAGTAACATTTAATAATTCAAGTGGTAAAAACTAAAAAAAATTATTTTCTCCATAGCTACCAAAGATACTGAATTGTTGGCTGTGCTGCTGTTCGGTTCATGTTTTCGTTGATATCTCCGAAAAGGGTTTGGTTTTTATACAAAAACGCGCATTTTTTAATATTTTTTATAGAATTTTTAGGCCCGGTTTTTCAGTGCAGGTTTAAACCACAGACAAAGTTGACAGGAGTTTATCCCATACAAATTGGTCGCTTAAACAAAGTTTAAAATTGCTTTAACTTACTAACTTAATATGTTCTAAGATCTGTAATTTTTACAGTAATTTTATTTTACCTTTCTGAAAAATAAAATCAATATAATTTTTGAAAAAAAAAAAGAAAGTTTTTTGGCCCAGTCTAGTGTACAGGTTTTAAATAACATGACTAATATTCCACACTTGTGTTTTTTAAGCTATTGCCTAGATTTTATCGGGGGCTTTGAGCGTGGCGACTGAATAAAAAAAAAACCGTAACGGATATTTATCGCTAACAGAAAGAGGTTCGGTGTTAACAGGCCTGTGTTGTTGTTGTTGTTGTTGTTGTTGTTGTTGTTGTTGTTGTTGTTGTTGTTGTTAACAGCAAAACACTCCGCGAAGGTTTTGGGGAGTGATGCCGAAGTTGACAGTCCTTGGCCGGATATGACCCCGGTACGCTGCGGTACTCCCTTGCGGTACTGCCCGACTGTCGTGGTAGCGATTTGGTATGACCAGTGGAACCTTCTAGGTCATGTCATCCCTCCATCCGTGAGGAAGAAGAAGATGGGTAATGAGAGGTGAGAGGAATCATATCCGTAGATCAACCATCGAGTAGCACGTCATTACCTATGTGCATATTAGTCGCCTCTTACGACCGGTATGCCTACCTCGGGCACATTCTAAACCCCTAACCCGCAGGGGCAAACAGGCCTGTAAGCGTTGCCTACTTTTAGGCTATATAAGGCTGTACTGCTATAGTCATAAATATGCGTATGTACATATGTATGAGCATGTAGTCATGGTGAAAAGAACGGATTCCCCAAGTTTTTGCAAGGTGCACGATTACTACATATTCCTCAGTGAATTTCTACTTTATTCAATAAAAGTAAAACTTTGTTTTCTTATCGGTCACCACGCTTAAAAAGTGGATTAATATCAAAGAAAATAAAATGTTGCATAAATATTATAATTGCATAAGTTGATAAAAAATGCTATCCAATAGCTTTTCCGCGGCAGTCCCCGAGTGCCACACGTCTTATATTTCAAAATATTACGGAATGGATGCTCTAATGGGCGGTGGAAAACTCTGTGGCAATGGAAGCTATGGGCTATTTCAAACTATTTTGCTAAAAAGTGGCACTCTTCTTTACAGACATTCGACCCATTCGCCTCGCAGCTCATAAACCTTATTAAATTCTAAGCCAAGAGAATGCATTTAAGTAAATTTGGGTTCAAATTTTAAAACCTCGGGTCTAAAATTTAAGCCAGTAGACCCGAGGTTTTAAAATCTAAGCCACAAGATTTTGAATTAGAACATATTATTCGCTTTAAAAAATGGAGGATTTCAATCCGAAACCAGAAAAAAATACATTTGAATAATTAATTAAGTAGTTTCAATTTTTGGGTTGGTCATATATGTAGTCCAAACAAAGTTTTAAATTTAGGTCAACATTTTTAACCGTGTATTAAATTCCAGTACAGGCTGAAGCAATTTCCCTTAAGCATTCTGCCAAATTTAAAACCCGATTTTTACTTTGCCGTTCTACAACTCCTTACTAGATATTAGCTCACAAAAAAATAGTAGCGAAAATAACAACTAAACTAGCTGAAAGTGTTAAATACAGTTAGGGAGATTTGCCCAGAATTAAAAAGCACTTAATTATTGAATAAATAAACATGCCATTTTCACACTTAGTTGTTTCCTTCACCTGTCATCTTTCTACTATTTAAATGAGTAAGAAGTACTTCTAATTTACTTTTCCTTTTTCTGTTGTTCTTTCTTTATCCATAGGGTACCTTAGCATAAAAAAGAGCAAAATGTGAAAGGACCAAAAAGGAGGTTCAAGTTCAGGTGAACCGAACATTACATATCCAGCGTTAGTTTTCAGAAACGGATAACAATTATATAGGCCCTTGGTGGTGCCACGCCCACTTAACAAAAAATCATAATAGAATGATTCACCTATAAAATTATATCATTTTAGCCATTTCAGCTACCGAGATATGTCGATTTATGTGATTTTCGAAATTTTCGATATCGAGAAAGGGGCGTGGTTATCATCCGACTTCGCCCATTTTCAATAGCAACCTACCTTAGCTTGAAATTCCACTTCAGAGAGAATCGCAAATTTACAGATGAGGAAAAATGATAATGTGGCTTACAAGGTGAGGGAAAACGGCAAAATATTCTTCGGAGCGATGAGACCGAAATACATTTACTTGAGAGTGATGCCCAAAGAACGGAGTAATATTCTTCATAGCGCTGCAAAGAATTTTCCGTTTTGTTTTACCTTGAAACCACGTTAAGACTCGCGAACGAGTGCAACATCTTTTCTCATCCGTAAATTTGCGATTCTCGTCATTGAAACCTTGCAAACAACTCTACCCTGTAGCTTAGGGTATGCAGAAGAGAATTAGTCCTTAAGTATACAACTATTAACTCCCACTCACTTTTTTTACAATTCTCCAATGATGAGAAATCGTGCTGCTTAAGCTACAAAGCTGAAATTAGCAGGAAGAAACACCGTAATTTAAAAAATCAACTATCAATAAGTGGCATTACCCAAACCATTTTTAGGTTTAGATTCACAATTTCTTACTTCCGAGAAGTGGACCAGGGAACCGATCAATTGGAAAATATTTTATACATAGTGCGTTTTCCTTCAAGTTCAGTACGTGGGTAGAATATTCCTAAATTAACAGGGGCAAATACGGAAGAGGAACGTGGTAGAAGGAAAAGGAGAATGAAGAGAAAAAGGGAGAAAGATATGAAGGAGAATTGTAAAAGGGGTTGTAAATTGCGGTTAGGTGGCCACCTTAAATGGCAACTCTGCGTGAAATTGTCATATTTAGAGTACGGCCGAAAATACCTTTATTTTTATACCCATCTTGGCAAATCTATCTCTATACCTAATTTAAAAAAATGGGGATAGCTGGCAACCCTGTAAATAAAAAATAGATTAAAAATAGAATAAATCAAATTTTATCCAAATCGGTCTCGAGATATACGAAAAAATAAATTAATTGCGGTAAGGTGGCGACCCTAAGTTGCAACCCTGCTTCAAATTATGATATTTGGAAAAGGCCGAAAAGACCTTTCATTTTATACCCATATTGGAATATCTAGCTCTATATTTTAAAACAAATTGGGATAGGTGGCAACCCTGTAAACCACCCTAAGTGGCAACACCAGTTTATATAATCTTAGAATTAATCAAATTGTCTATATGCCAAAATGTATCCAAATCGGTCAAGCAGTTCCCGAGATATACGAAAAAAGAAAATTACGGTTAGGTGGCAACCCTAACTGCTAAAAATTATCTTATTTGGAATACGGCCGAAAATACCTTTCATTTAATACCCATATTGGCATAACTAGCTCTATATTTAAAAAAAGAAATGGGATAGGTGGCAACCCTGTAAACCACCCTTAGTGGCGACACCCATGTGTATAGTCTTAGAATGAATCAAGTTGTCTAGATGCCAAATTTCATCCAAATCGGTCAAGCAGTTTCCGAAAAATACGAAAAAAATAAATAAATTGCGGTTAGGTGGCAAGCCCTAAGTGGCAACCCTGCTTCAATTATCTTATTTGAAATACGGTCGAAAATTTCTTTTATTTGGTATATCTAGCTCTATATTTAAAAAAAGGGATAGGGGGCAACCCTGTAAACCACCCTAAGTGGCAACACCCATTTATATAATCTTAGAATAAATCAAATTGTCTATTTGCCAAATTTTATCCGAATCGGTCAAACAGTTCCCAAGATATACGAAAAAATAAATAAATTGCTGTGGCACCCCAAGTGGCAACCCTGCTTGAAATGATCTTATTTGGAATACGGTCGAAAATACCTTTCATTTAATACCCATATTGGCATATCTGGCTCTATATTTAAAAAAAACTGGGATAGGTGGCAACCCTGTAAACCGCCATAACTGACGACATCCGTGAATTCTGCTCGGGCAACTATTACAACTTGTGCAATGTTAGCTAGATCCTGGAATTTCACCTCTTATTTGATTTGCATAGCTAAACATCGTGGTGAAATCGCCTGCGCCTGAAAATCTGCAACATACGCTGAAAGTCAGCTAATAACAGCTAAAATTATGGAAGATAGCTCAAAAGACGAGGTTTGGCCTCAGGATCACGAATCCGGAAGCGCTTTTTTAATATTTTGCTTTGCTGAATTTTTAGTTCTAATACGGCTAAAAAAAAAAGAAATGTCAAAAATTGTATGGAACGCAGTTTACACAAATTTGATAAACTTCCGCGTCGATTTTGGTGTGTAAAAGAGTGCGTAAATTTATCCAAGGCAATTACGACGTCCGACATGTAATTTTTTTAATGCATTCAATGCACACTGGACAAAAGAATAGAAGAATATGCTGAAAATGGATCGAAGATTACTTTTTAATGAGAGTTTTGAAATAAAAATTCTTTGATTTTACATCAAGTAGGTACCTACACATAAATTTATCTAGGGCGTTCATCTAACTGAGTAATTTGTCAAGCCTTTCTATATTAGGGTAATGCTATACATATCGCCGGTTCCAAAGTAAACAGAAGTATTTCAAAACTTAAATTGTTTTTGAAACGGCATTCAAAATTTCATTTTTACAATTGAGTTCTATGAAAAAATAAAGGTTTGAAATGCTGTTTTCCCAAAAATTTTAAAAAGTAAATACATCTGTTTACTTTGGAACCGGCGATATATAGAAGTACAAAGGATCTACATATTACTACTCTCAACTATAACACAGGATTCAATTACTTATGTATGTTTATCGCTCAGCAGAAAGCAGGACTACCGTTATGTGCCATATTTGATGCAATGTGGACAGGATTACAATTATGAGCGCGAAATATCCAACACGTAACAAGTTATGTAGGTACTGCGTTTACATATCTACATATTTTTTTATTTATTTGTTCAATTGGCTGCTTCGTCAATAAAGCACTTAGACTCTTGCTTCGAGCAACAACTTGCAGCTCAAGTATCGAAATATGCACATCACTAATCAACAAATTAAACCATAGAATAACTCAAACATGCATTTTCACGAAACAACGAATAAATAGCACATGCACAACTTCGAAGGACTGTCTCTCTCGTACTTTGCCCATACATATGCAAGTACATACATCTGGTATGTACAGACCCATTCGTATAGTTATAATCATTTATTTTTAAATACTTATTCTTTTTCATTTTTTATTTTTTTTTTCTAAAAACTTGAATTATGTACAACTTTTTCACTATGCGAAACGTTTATTTAATGCGAAAATAATTGAAGTTTTACACCGCGAAAAGACGTTAATACATCCGGACCGTATGAATGCACAATTTGTACTAAACGTTTTCCTTTACCCAAAAATCGGATAACACCTTAGCTTTACGTTTATGTTTATTCAATGTACTATTTTTATACTCAGAAACCAAATGAATGATCCTCCCTTAAGCCCTCTCAAATGCCATATCCCTTTATTGACATGGTAATTTTCGGCAGCTATCAATAGCAAAAAGGGAAATTATTCAGTGTGTGTCAATTGATATCTTTTCTCGTCAGAGTAAAATTAGGTGAACAAATTTCCTGTGGTGTAAAAATATTTTCCATTTTGCTGTGCCAAACAAAATGGTAAGTTTTGACATATGCAAACAACACGTTCGAAAGCAGATCTTTTGTGAATAAATTTTCATTTTGAACTAGCCCCCTGGCCTAGGGTATATTCTGGAGCTCATATTCACCAAGATAACTGTCAGAATTTACCATCGCTCTGTCAAAACATACGATTTTTGACCATTTGGCACACAGCCTTTACTGTATAAAATTCGACAGGGACTATTCTATGCCCGCTTCTGTAAGAATCGAGTTATGTACTTCTCGACGTCACAACGGCTCGAAGAAAACAATTCAAAAATATTTAATTTCTCATTCGTCTCTTGACATTTCGTCTAACAGCCGCATTCTAACTATTGTCAAATCAAGAACTTATAAGAATCTGCGAAATCCTTTTTGGCTGACTGACACAATAATTTCGGACTCTAATAAGAACGTGACTGCTAGACAAAACGTCAAAACAAAACGTCAAGAGACGAATCGAGGAAAAGTGAGTGTGAAGTTAAATGACGTCAAATCGATTCGTTTGACCGCTCGAACCTTCGGCTCGTTGATTTTAGTCGCCTGTTACTTTGCTGTATCTGGAAATTTAGAAATTTACCTGGCAGCTGTCGGACCAAGATATTAATATACTTGACAAGTACCTATAACACTTTCGTTACCATATTCGTTGTGAAAGTTAGGCTAAACTGCCCGATAAATTTATAGAGAACTTTAAAATTAAAGAGTAGATGAGAAAACGGCCATAAATTGAACTGAATCCTAAAAATCTTCCTGGTCTAATATTCACATCCTTAAAGAGAAGCACCAAATGACTTATGCGCATGTCCTTTTATTAACTCTTACATGCCGAAATTTACATTCATCGTTTACTCAATATCTCTCTGTTTACTACTTTCACTGTTATCGTCTCGTCGTTTTAGTACAAAATTTTGTTTACACCGACATTTGATTTGAAAGGCTGATGCTCTTGCATCGAATGTTTTTTTTTTTGTTATCAGCAACTGCGGCATCAACGAGCACCTGTTAGCCATGCAGACCATGTCGAGCCGAAAGCTTTATGCTTGACTCGGTTCAAACGCACGTGCCCGTAACCCGTAAAGGTGGATGTTGGCGGTTGGTAGGGAAAAATAAGAAGCACACGAACTAACAAAGAAAATAACAAATACAAATGCGAAAATTTAATTTCGGACGAAACCGAACATAATATACTCAGTCGTACGTTATGTCAGTGTTTTTGATGATTGTATTATTTTTTTGATGAATGTAACAAAATTCGAAACATCGAGGTAACGTTATATAAAGTTAGTTATCCCTTTTTAGTCGTTTCTTATGGCACGTAGTCATAGTCAAAGTTAAGTATGATTTGAAATTAACAGCCCTATGCTTGAACTATAAAAAAATCCGCCTCAATGACTATTGTTATAATCAGGGACGTAACTAAAACTAATGGCGGCGATATACCAACAGGTTATCATAACCTCTAACGAGATTTTTTTAGCCGAGTTTCTCTTTCCAACTTGTGGTGTGTTGCTTTTTGAGTTTTCCTACAAGTTGGCGGGACCTACAGTTTTTGCCGACTCCGAACGGCACTTGCAAAGCAAATGAATTTTTTGCTGAGAAGCTTCTCATGGCAGAAATACATCCGGAGAGTTTGCCAAACTACTGCCGAGGGGCGACCCCGTTTAGAAAAATTGTTTTTCTAAATAATTTTTGATGTTACTTTTGCCGGGCATCGAACCGCTACGACTTGGTGTAGAAGGCCGAACACTTAACCGCTACACCACGACGGCCGCCAGGGACGTAACTGTTATAACAAATATGAAAAAAAGGTCCCATTTAACCATTAGTACTGATGTATTAAAATATTGGTTATAATTAACCATTACCGTAAGATATACTTTATGATGGTCACCATAACCATTATAAATGGGAGAAACATTTTTTGGTTACGAACCATTAAGTCCAAAATTTTTTTGGTTGCCAATAAGAGTTACTAATATAAAATTATGTTGCTATGTTATGTATTAAAATATAACTCTTATCAGAACATAAATGTTTATTTAAATACATAATACATCGAGTGGGTCACCTATAACTAAACAATTATATTAGGTGCGATAATGGTTATTTTTGTTGACTTAATGGTTATTAATAACCAAAAAAATATATCTCTCATTTATATTGGTTACGATGTCCAAAATAAAATACCTCTTACGATAATGGTTAAAAATTCCCTAAAACATATACAGGGAATTTTCGCGTAACCTTTTCGTTTGAATAACAATTATTTTCGGTCCCTGGTTATAATTATGACAATAAGTAGTTATGTTTCGGTATGCTTGAATAAAATTAAAAGCTATTTCTTAACAACCCACATGGAATTTGAATGAATAAATTTTGAAAATGTCTCAGTTTTAATACATTTTGATTACTTTCAGTGACGAAATACTGTGTTATCATCAAAATAAAGAGGAGGAATAATAGAATATGATTCCAATTGATTAAATCTTATAATAATTTTTCAGTCACCATTATGAAATCCAAATAACGAAATTTCCGTCGAGGACTCCTTTAACAATAAACTAGCAAAAACTAGAGTTCATCCAAAAAAAAAACAACTAAAATACATGAGACATTCCATATGAAAACGTCTAATTCAAAAAGCTGGTTAGTCTCGGATTTCGCTCAAACTTTGAGGGACACTTCTTTAGGGTTCTATCGGATCAAATTTACACATTTAATTTTTATAACCACTGGTTTCGGACTGATCGAATTTCAAAGTTTGAAAAACGTCGTTTTTAGGCTTACCCTATTATTGCTGTGCTGTGTTTAAAGGTAAAAGAGGGTAGTTTTTTCAAAAGTAAATAATAAATCAAACAGCGAGTACTTGGTATTATAAACCTGGAAGTTATAATTCATCATTTTATCCTTTTTTTGTAAATTTTAGCTGGCTCTGGCGTCTTCACTGTTTTAAGTAGCCATGCAATTTTTTTCAGAAATTAAGGGTACATATCCTAGAAGAAACTAACCCATACATTGGCCAAAAAAGCGGGTTTTTCTGGCTCTAAAACGGACATGTTTCTCAGAGATAAAAAAACGAATTTGTTATGGACTCCAGTACTGAACTTTAGCTTCTAATACCTCAACATTTTGTTTTGTTATATTCATACTAACGTGGGCTACCCACCTGCCAAGAAATGCCTCAAGAAAAAAACGAGCATATTAGGGTGATTCAAAAAAAATGTCGACTTGGTCTTACCCCTTAAAAAGTTAGGTATTGATGAGAAAATAAGCCTTGCAAAAAATCAGCGCTCTAACTTAACCCTTAGGGGTGGCTATTTTTTTCGCCCTTTCCCATACATTTTGTATGGGAAAAAATGGCTGTAATTATTTTAATAGTTGAGATATTCGCACATGGCTTACCATTTTGGAAGCTGTCGTATAAGTTTTTCAGCGGAAGCAAAATACCTACAATTCACGCTGGAGAAAACCCTGTTGTTGTTGTTAACAGCAAGTTGACAGTCCTTGGGGGGATAAGAACCCGGTACGCTGCGGTACTGCCCGACTGTCGTGGTACCGATTTGGTATGACCAGTGGAACCTTCTAGGTCATGTCATCCCTCCATCCATGAGAAGATGGGTAATGAGAGGTGAGAGGCATCATATCCGTAGATCAACCATCGAGTTAGCACGTCTTTACCTAAGTGCATGCATATTAGTCGCGTCTTACTACCGGTATGCCTACCTCGGGCATATTCTAAACCCCTAACCCGCAGGGGCACTGGAGAAACCTCTCACTGGAGAAAACCCTCACATGGAATGCTCATTTGGAGGCTACCATAAATAAACGAGATAGTCAAGAACTACATAAACAGTCCTATATTGCAAGTAACAGTCCTATATTGCAAGTAAGTAATGCATAACTCCTACGATCAGGATCACGCGAAACGGAAGCTCCGTCGGAATAGCTGATAGACCCCAATATTAAATAATGTGTAGTATGGCCATAAACAACCACCCTTTTAATCGCAAATGATTGTGTACTCTCATGAACCTTCATTAGCTTTTCAATTACTTTTGCAATTCCTTTGAGGAATTGGAAATTTTCAAGTACATTTTCCATTCCTTGTAATGTAATTGAAAAAATTTCAATTACATTTTCAATTCCTTTCAAAAGTAATGGCGCGGCAATTACATTTTGTACTTGAGCCTCAAAACGATCAAATACTTTTGGTATTTTTTTTTTAGGAATTTCTTTTCAGAAAAGGAATTGATTACTTTTCCCAATTACATGTAATGGGGAATTGGAAGTAATTTAATTCCTAAAGTAATGATTACTACCCAGCTCTGTTTAAGAGTATGTAAAAATATTTTCTAAAAAATTTCAAAAATTGAAAGAAAATTCACTTTGTAAAAAATACCATTTTTCCCCATACAAAATGTATGGGAAAGGGCGAAAAAAAATGGTGGCTAAGGGTTAAGTTAGAGCGCTAATTTTTTGCAAGGCTTATTTTCTCGTCAATACCTAAAGTTTCAGGGGGTAAGACCGAAAAAAAAACCAAATTTTTTTTATTTGAATCACCCTAGTGCATATATTTCTTACGGAAATTTTTTATTTCAGATTACTATTTTTTTTGCAGATTACTATTACAAAAATGTATAAAACAAGTGCAGCGAAGTACATACTCATCTTTGCCGTGAATCTGCACGTTTACCTCAAGAAATATATACGAGCATATTTATTTCTTGAGGTAACCCGGCGTTGCCAACCATCGAAAATTGTAGTATTTTTTCTTATGAGTTGAATTTTGGCTCAAGAAAATTTGATGTGTGAAAACAGTTCTTGACCATTTCTTGAAAGTTTTTTATATGGAGTTTGTCATTTCTTGGCAAGTGAGTAGCTCGCCTAAGGGTCTCTGCTGATGGATCTCCTAAACCAATATAAACTTTTTTTCAAAGTAAATTTTCGTATAATTTTTGAGCCTTTTCGTCAGGCAACCTTTACCAAACTACTCTCTTTTACCTTTAAAACGCTGTATCAAATGCAAGGATATCTCTGATAGAAACAAGTGTACAGCTATAATAGGGTAAGCCTAAAAAGGACGTTTTTCAAACTTTGAAATTCAACCAGTCCGAAACCAGTGGTTATAAAAGTTAAATGTGTGTAAATTTGATCCGTTAGGACCCTAAAAGAATGTCCCTCAAAATTTGAGCGAAATGCGAGACTAGCCAGCTGTTTGAATTAGACGTTTTCATATGGAATGTCTCATGTATTTTAGTTGTTTCTTGGATGAACTCTAGGTTTTGCTAGTTTATGGTTAAAGGAGTCCTCGACGGAAACTTCGTTATTTCCCCTATTTTTTATGAGGAATATTTTTCCCGAAGGTATCATAAAGCGCCGTAAGCGCTGCCTTCTCTGGACTGGATAAGGAAGCGAAAAAAGTGGGTCTTGCCGTGAACGAGGACAAGACGAAGTATTTGCTGTCATCAAAGAAAGAATCGGCGCACCTGCGCCTTGGCAGCCATGTCACTGTTGATAGTTACAAATTTGAAACTGTGAGAGACTTCGTCTATTTGGGAACCAGTATTAACACCGAAAATAATATCAGTCTAGAAATCCAGCGGAGAATCACTCTTGCCAACAAGTGCTACTTTGGACTGAGTAGGCAATTGAGAAGTAAAGTCCTCTCTCGAAGAACAAAGATCACGCTCTATAAGTCGCTCATCATACCTGTCCTGATGTATGGCTCAGATTCATGGACAATGTCAAGAGAAGATGAGATGGCCCTTGGAGTATTTGAGAGAAAAGTTCTCCGGAAGATTTATGGTCCTTCCCGTGATGCCAACGGCGAGTATCGAAGGAAATTTAACGATGAGCTGTACGAGCTCTACGCAGATCTGACCATAGTCCAGCGAATTAAAGCCCAAAGACTCCGCTGGCTGGGCCATGTTATGCGAATGGACAAAGAAGCTCCAGCACAGAAGGTTTTCCTATCGTTGCCTGAATTCGGCAGCAGAGGAAGGGGGAGGCCTCGACTGAGATGGAAACAACAGGTGGAGGATGACTTGAACTCCCTTGGGGGTTCCAATTGGCGTCGGTTATCGCTAAAAAGGAATGACTGGCGTGCTTTGATACGAAACGGCCAAAATCGCTTAGGCGGTTAAGCGCCAATAAATGATGATGATGATGATCATAAAGATATTATTGGATCTCATTGGAAGTTTGTTTTTATGTGGTGGGTCCCAAAATCCTACGCACAACCCGTTTCTCGGGGGGTTGGATTTAAATTACACATTTATATAGCGAGCCGCTTGGTTCAAGACAGACGCCCGCTTGCAGCCGCACCTCATGGTGACAGACGCAGCTGATGAAGTCCCCTGGCAAGCCCTTAAACCGATTATGTCGGAGTGGCCTTGTCAGGTTGTCGCCTTCTCACTTTAGTTCACCACCGAACGGGTGTTCAGTGGCTATCCAGAGATACGTGGGCTTTTCCGGACGTAGTGAGCTGCTTGGACCGCACATAGAAGAATCGCTCTGGCCATTCCCAGTTGAATGGCGAACAGAAGCTTTCCCCACTTGCGTGGACTTCTACATTTATTATACATTTTATCAAAGAATTCGACGAATGACGGAAGGTTTTAACCCCGGGCCAAAAAAAAATGACAACGGCGACCTAGTGACAGATGTTCAGAGAGTACTAGGGTAATGGAGGGATCACTTCTCTGCCCTTCTAAACGGAGGAACGGAGCAACAATCCAGAGAAGAGGACGAACCCGACCCCACAATCGAAGACGATGGCGTAGCTATATCACGGCTAAAAAACAATAAAGCGGCGGGTGCTGATGGCCTGCCCGCTGAACTATTTAAATGCGGCGGCGAGGAGCTGGTAAGGTGCATGCACCAGCTCTTGTGCAGAATATGGTCGGATGAATGCATGCCTGAAGATTGGAACCTAAGTGTTCTCTGCCCAATCCATAAGAAGGGTGATCCCGCAACCTGCGCCAACTATCGTGGAATCAGCCTTTTGAGTATCGCATATAAGGTCCTATCAAGCGTATTGTGCGAAAGACTGGAGCCTGACGTAAACCGACTGATTGGACCTTATCAGTGTGGCTTCAGACCTGGTAAATCTACCATCGACCAGATTTTTACAATACGCCATATCTTGAAAAAAACCGTGAGAAAAGGATCGACACACACCATCTCTTTGTTGATTTTAAAGCCGCCTTCGACAGCACGAAAAGGAGTTGTTTGGTATTTGTACCATAACCATATGAATTTGAAGAGCTGCAGCTTCGGTGTCAAAGGGAAGGTTGTTGGCAATAAAAAGACTAACATTTTTCTCCTAGACATTGTCCCGCTACGATTCATGGTTATGCCATTTCTTAGGTTTTTGTAAAATTTCTTGAAAAAATGTCTCCCCTGAGTCTACTGTTAACAATATCTTTACGATCTTTTCTTTTCTTTCTTTCTTTAAAATATCCTTTAACCGCCTAGGCGATTTTGGCCGTTCAACATGTTACGCCAGTCGGTTCTTTGTTGAGCCAACTGGCGCCAATTAGAGACACCGCGTGCTCGCAGGTCTGCCTCTACTTGGTCCTGCCATCGAAGTGGTGGTCTCCCTCTTCCTCTACTTCCACCGGCGGGTGCCGATAAAAATACCTTCTGGGCCGGAGCGTCCTCGTTCATTCGCACCACGTGTCCTAGCCAGCGGAGCCGCTGGGTTTTAATTCGCTGAATTATGTCCACGTCTGCGTAAAGACAGCTCATCATTATATCTTCTTCGGTACTCGCCGTCGCCAACTTTTAGGGGTCCATAAATCTTTCGAAGAATTTTTCTCTAGAATACTCCCAGAGCCGCCAATATGACCCCCTTAACCTTTGGGTGCAAATAAAAAATAACTGTGACGTGTTGGACTATAAGTTTGTTTGGCAAAAATTATCCACGCGATGCCGCCTTTCTTATGTTTACCCTGTTGCAAAATGGCTGTTGTACAGTGTAATACGGCTGATACATTAGCGCAAATTCCGAATTAACTGCGCTTTTGGGAGTTAACTTGAGCATAATCTTCATTATAAACTCCCAAAAATTAAGAAGATTTGAGCAGTTTTAAAAAATTTGCACTGGCAACACTCTGTACATAAATAGACAACAACACCAAGAAACACTAGGAAATTAAGGGCAGCTGACAGATAGGCGTCGCGCTGGTTTCTAAGATCCGACTTTCGACAACTAGATGTCGCTGAGGTAGGTAAGAATATGGTGCAATAACAACCAAAGTAGTAATTCTCAATGCTGTTAATCTTCAATTTTGTGTGTATCAGGGTAAAATTTGGACCTGATTAAAGAAGATTTATTGGAGATAATCTCCGTGTGTGTATCCATAGCATAATTTGAGAAATTTTATAAATTTAGTTGATATACACTGGAATTAGTCAAAGAAGTTTACTTGAAACAATCAAGTTATTTTCTAGAGCTCTCGAATTGGTTCACACATTTTCGAGTAGCCCGGGCATATGTTGAACGGGTACTCGAATACTCGCTCAATGCTCAATACTCGAAAATTGTCGAGCATGAACTCGAGCATATCGAGCTATTTCGAGCAGTTTGAGCAATGCTTTTATTTATTATTTTGATTATTTTGTCAGAACTTTTTGTTCAGGTGTTAGCTAAGAAGTTTGTGGACTAACACGAAGGGTGCAGAATTCGCGAAAGATTTGTGTAAAGCTTTCGTTTCGCCCGATATTCCTTTGTATAAAATAAGAAATGACCTAAGGTGGTCATCATTTTTAAAAAATATATTAATATAGACTTGCCATCAGAAACCACTTTGAGATCTAGAGTCAGCAGTTTATACGAACTTATGCTATGGATACCCACACGGAGATTATCTCCAATAAATCTTCTTTAATCAGATCCAAATTTTACCCTGATACACACAAAAATGAAGATTAACAGCATTGAGAATTACTACTTTGGTTGTTATTGCACTATATTCTTACCTATCTCAGCGACATCTAGTTGTCGAAAGTCGGATCTTAGAAACCAGCGCGACGCCTATCTGTCAGCTACCCTTAATTTCCTAGTGTTTCTTGGTGTTGTTGTCTATTTATGTACAGAGTGTTGCCAGTGCAAATTTTTTAAAACTGCTCAAATCTTCTTAATTTGTGGGAGTTTATAATGAAGATTATGCTCAAGTTAACTCCCAAAAGCGCAGTTAATTCGGAATTTGCGCTAATGTATCAGCCGTATTACAATAAATAATATCAAAAGGGCTATAAAAAAACCAATATCTATGGATCTCAATGAACGAACCTACAGACGACTCAGGCGGATATGTCCTGCCACTCTGACATAGGTTTAAAACTAAAAAATCTGATGCTCCTTATAGGGCTGATACATTTGCGCAAATTCCGAATTATCTCCGCTTTTGGGAGTTAACTTGAGCATAATCTTCATTATAAACTCCCAAAAATGAAGAAGATTTGAGCGGCCACAACAAAATGTTCGCTGGCAACACTCTTCAGATAAATAAACAAAAACTGCAAGAAAACGCATATTTCCGCTAGAAATACCCTGCAAAAATCGAGAGTACTCTATTTCCTATCCAAAGAGTAGTCCAATTGGAGCATCATAGTACTCCAAATGTAATCCTTTTTCATATAAAAATTGCGCTTCAATTAACATTGCGATGTCCTAGGACTGGACCACCTACTCCAACCTTCGCCTTGTTTCTGCTACTCCATGGAGTACCTACAGCAGGACCCGGCAAAATTGGAAGTGAAGGGTTGTTAGTGAAAGAGCGGTCATCGCATCTGTTTGCTCCGTCGCTCACTAGCAAGTACCGAAACCGTGTATAACCAACGACATCCATTGATTGGTCAATGCGATCATAGCAACAATGTCATTGCTCGAGAGGCCAAACAAAGAGCGTAATAATCTATGTGAATTTGGCTCTCAGATTTTCGGACAATTGTCCCACTAAGTGCCTAGGCCTGACCTACAGTCAGAGTACTTTGCAATGTACTCCAATGTTGTTAGTTCTTGGAGTATATACTGTCAGTGCGATAGCGTCGTGATTTTCGTCGATAAGGCAGGAGCAATGATCGGCTTTCAAAAAGCTGAAGGTGGGATTACTATTGGAGTACTCCAATATCAAAAAATTGGAACACATAATCCAACGATTTTTGCAGGGTAGTAAGGCAACTGCCAAAATTACGATTTACCATTACTGCACACTAGAGTCGCTATAAAATAAGTAATTCCCAGTGACATCTAGTTTGAAATAGCAAGTTATACAACACAAAGCACTAGATGGCGCGATTGTTAATCTTCAATTTTGTGTGTATCAGGGTAAAATTTGGATCTGATTAAAGAAGATTTATTGGAGGTAATCTCCGTATGTGTATCCATAGCATAAAGCGTTCAGCAGAATCAATCCGTCAGTACGTCGAAATAACTGACAGCAAAGTAGACTGCGGTTGTTTGTATGCGTAACGCCAGATACGACGGATACGTCAAAGTAGAATTTGCTCTAAAATTGACACACGTCACGAAACTGACGTATTGCCCGAGTGATTCTGTTTCCCGCTTAAGTTGTTACAATGAGAATCATTAGGGGTATTCGCTCTTAAGTGTATGTGAAGTTACAAGGGTCTAGAAAGTACACAAAATACAATTGCAATAACAAATCACTCAGAAATGAATGTTACACTATTATCACAACCTTACATCATTTGCAGATGATTGTAGAAATCAAGTGGTGTAAGTGTAAGATCAGGGTAAGCTTTTGACAGTTGAATTTGAGGTTATGTTTCTCAAATTGATAGATTTTTTGTTTATACATATGACAACTACTCTTTTCTGTGCTTCTTGGCATTTTGCGTGCGCAGTTTTTTTTATCAAAATAAAAATCAGCTGATTGTTGTAACCCCATGATAACAAGGTGCGCTCACGCTCATCTAAGTTACACTTACAATTGTACATTGCATACACTAAAGAGCGAATACCACTATTAATAAATACATTTTAATCAATTTATTGATATGTCATTCAAATATGCAAAAACCTCTTTTTTCTATTTTATTGCTCAAGTTCATTAACGAATATTTGGGTAAGTATTTGAAAATCACCAAACTTTTTTTTTGGTTTATACAATACAAGGATATGCAGCCACGTCCCATACTATAAACACAAATAACCCATCACGTTTAAAAAATTTCAATAATATGAAGCATGGTAGAAGAATATAGAGGTAGTTCTACTTCTTCTTCTTGGTCGCCATTGCCCTCATTTGACATAAACCGTGTTAGTGACGTTTCGTTTTGAAAATGAGCTACCATATTTTCATACCAAAAAAGAACCGATTTAAACTTCAAACGGAAAAAATTTTTAAGTTTATTGAAATAATTTATTAAATTTCTCAATGTAGTGTGTATCTAGAAAAAATATTTTTCTAAAATAAAGCGAAGGTAAGTAAAATACAAGTCTAGTTTTTGCATTTTGGCATAGATACTAATAACGCATTTATTTAATTTCATACATAGATGAGCTGCATATTTAGAAGCTGCAAAAGCGAGATCCCAGAGCCTAAAAGCGTTACTTATTTTATAATGGATGAATGGATGATAGTTCTCCCCGAATATAGAAAGAATGTAAGCTCTCCCTATCACAAGGGCCTAGGAATCGGGGGTCAAAGTCGCCAAAAAATGGCCCTAACTTCACTTATTTTATAATGTATGATTTTCACATATTTGACGTAGATTACTACCCCGCGTCAGTATCAAGTGTTGTTAGACCCGTACCAGTGACAAGGCTCCAGCCAGACACCCACAGTCTGCGGATTTTCCTAAGGAAATTTATTCTGTTTTACCAATTTCACGTATTTGGGCCACTTTGGCTGCTTTTAACTACCCAATATTTTCCCATTTTTAGTAGAATACTACCCTCAAGTAGTATCAGGCATTTTTAGACTTCGTCCCATGGCAAATACTTCAGCCAGAACCCTCCAAACTCGGGAAATTTCACTACTTTTCACTGCGCTTTCACATGTTTAAGCGGGTTTTACAAACTTTGGCTACTTTTAAATAGCAGATCTTCACACATGTGTCGTAAAATGCTATCCTTAAGTAGAATCAAGCATTTCTAGTCATCATCCCATGGCAAAAACTTCAGCCAGACACCTCAAGGTTCGGGAACTTTTATTTTCCTATTAATTTGCTTTCTCTTGTTTGTCCCACTTTTACTGTTTTTAAATGACGGATCTTTTCACATGTTTCGTAGGACACTACGCTTAAGTAATTTCAATCATTTCTAGACTTCGCCCATGGCAAAATTTTCAGCCATACACCTCAAAGCTCAGGATTTTCACTAATTTTTGAATAGGAAATATAATATTTGAATAGGAAATATAATGAAAAGAAAAATGAAAATGCATCTAAAAAAACTAAAAAAAAAAATTACAACATTTTTAGTATTATGTATTTTAAGTGTTGTTATTTGGTGCTTTTGCTGATGGTAAGTTATATCCGAACTTTTTTGTTTACAGGTGTAAGAATAAATCTATAGGGCCGATTTCACAATCTATGCTTAACGCAAACTGGGATTTAATTGTCGTATTTTTCACGTTTACAAATTTTAAAGCAGCTTTATGGATCCTATTTTATAAGTATTTTTACCCTACCAAGCATGTTTTTTTGTCCAAAATTTAAAAAAAAAAAATTACCAAAAAAAAATTATTTGTTGAGGTGGCAGCGCTCTGTGATCAACTGGCAAAAGATACGAATGACAACTAACACAGTTTCTGTCAAAGTGAAAATACCTTTATTTTTTATATCATGATATGAAGTATATCAGAATTTGCTCATATATGATAGACGAGCGTATAAAACACGGTACAAAATTGAAAACGTGTATCATATATGATTACGGTGACCATAAATTTTTTTTGAAAAAACAGAACTGTTTTTACTTAAGGCTTGGTATTGCCTTCACGTGAAAATTTCAATACGCGGCTATAAACTATTTTGGGGTTACACTCTCAATATTTGGAATCAAAAAGTGTTTTTCATGGCGTAATCATCTCTTTGCAGTAAAAAATGTTGCCAACGTCTGTGAAACATTGAAATTGCAATCTCAAATAATTTCAGCCAAAGTGCATCAATTGAAACTTATTTTTTAAGTATATTTTTCCGTTTTGTGAATAGTATTTCTTGATGGTGAGAGACATTTCCTTGTTAATTTAAAACCTATCATAACCACGGTTGCCGTTTTGGCCGAAATGTACCATTTTTAGTACGAATTTTTTCCCGAGTACGGAACTTCCAAATTTGGTACGTTTTTGCCATATAACATTCTCAATTTTTGATTTGAACATAAACTAAATTATTTTTAAAATATTTTGAAAGGTTTTTCATAAAGTTTTGAAATTATTGAGCAAACTAACTTTACAGAGCTACTCATTACATTTGTTAAAAAAGGTTGCCGGCCCAAAAAAGCAGAACAAAAACAGAACATTTGCTTAAAAACAGAACATTTCTGTTATTTTCCTTAGAAAAAAAAATACGCAGAACAAGCTCCTTAAAAACAGAACTGTTCTGCCAAAAACAGAACGGATGGTCACCGTATATATGATACATAATGCCAAGAAGCATCATAGTACTCCAAATGTAATCCTTTTTCATATAAAAATTGCGCTTCAATTAACATTGCGATGTCCTAGGACTGGACCACCTACTCCAACCTTCGCCTTGTTTCTGCTACTCCATGGAGTACCTACAGCAGGACCCGGCAAAATTGGAAGTGAAGGGTTGTTAGCGAAAGAGCGGTCATCGCATCTGTTTGCTCCGTCGCTCACTAGCAAGTACCGAAACCGTGTATAACCAACGACATCCATTGATTGGTCAATGCGATCATAGCAACAATGTCATTGCTCGAGAGGCCAAACAAAGAGCGTAATAATCTATGTGAATTTGGCTCTCAGATTTTCGGACAATTGTCCCACTAAGTGCCTAGGCCTGACCTACAGTCAGAGTACTTTGCAATGTACTCCAATGTTGTTAGTTCTTGGAGTATATACTGTCAGTGCGATAGCGTCGTGATTTTCGTCGATAAGGCAGGAGCAATGATCGGCTTTCAAAAAGCTGAAGGTGGGATTACTATTGGAGTACTCCAATATCAAAAAATTGGAACACATAATCCAACGATTTTTGCAGGGTAGTAAGGCAACTGCCAAAATTACGATTTACCATTACTGCACACTAGAGTCGCTATAAAATAAGTAATTCCCAGTGACATCTAGTTTGAAATAGCAAGTTATACAACACAAAGCACTAGATGGCGCGATTGTTAATCTTCAATTTTGTGTGTATCAGGGTAAAATTTGGATCTGATTAAAGAAGATTTATTGGAGGTAATCTCCGTATGTGTATCCATAGCATAAAGCGTTCAGCAGAATCAATCCGTCAGTACGTCGAAATAACTGACAGCAAAGTAGACTGCGGTTGTTTGTATGCGTAACGCCAGATACGACGGATACGTCAAAGTAGAATTTGCTCTAAAATTGACACACGTCACGAAACTGACGTATTGCCCGAGTGATTCTGTTTCCCGCTTAAGTTGTTACAATGAGAATCATTAGGGGTATTCGCTCTTAAGTGTATGTGAAGTTACAAGGGTCTAGAAAGTACACAAAATACAATTGCAATAACAAATCACTCAGAAATGAATGTTACACTATTATCACAACCTTACATCATTTGCAGATGATTGTAGAAATCAAGTGGTGTAAGTGTAAGATCAGGGTAAGCTTTTGACAGTTGAATTTGAGGTTATGTTTCTCAAATTGATAGATTTTTTGTTTATACATATGACAACTACTCTTTTCTGTGCTTCTTGGCATTTTGCGTGCGCAGTTTTTTTTATCAAAATAAAAATCAGCTGATTGTTGTAACCCCATGATAACAAGGTGCGCTCACGCTCATCTAAGTTACACTTACAATTGTACATTGCATACACTAAAGAGCGAATACCACTATTAATAAATACATTTTAATCAATTTATTGATATGTCATTCAAATATGCAAAAACCTCTTTTTTCTATTTTATTGCTCAAGTTCATTAACGAATATTTGGGTAAGTATTTGAAAATCACCAAACTTTTTTTTTGGTTTATACAATACAAGGATATGCAGCCACGTCCCATACTATAAACACAAATAACCCATCACGTTTAAAAAATTTCAATAATATGAAGCATGGTAGAAGAATATAGAGGTAGTTCTACTTCTTCTTCTTGGTCGCCATTGCCCTCATTTGACATAAACCGTGTTAGTGACGTTTCGTTTTGAAAATGAGCTACCATATTTTCATACCAAAAAAGAACCGATTTAAACTTCAAACGGAAAAAATTTTTAAGTTTATTGAAATAATTTATTAAATTTCTCAATGTAGTGTGTATCTAGAAAAAATATTTTTCTAAAATAAAGCGAAGGTAAGTAAAATACAAGTCTAGTTTTTGCATTTTGGCATAGATACTAATAACGCATTTATTTAATTTCATACATAGATGAGCTGCATATTTAGAAGCTGCAAAAGCGAGATCCCAGAGCCTAAAAGCGTTACTTATTTTATAATGGATGAATGGATGATAGTTCTCCCCGAATATAGAAAGAATGTAAGCTCTCCCTATCACAAGGGCCTAGGAATCGGGGGTCAAAGTCGCCAAAAAATGGCCCTAACTTCACTTATTTTATAATGTATGATTTTCACATATTTGACGTAGATTACTACCCCGCGTCAGTATCAAGTGTTGTTAGACCCGTACCAGTGACAAGGCTCCAGCCAGACACCCACAGTCTGCGGATTTTCCTAAGGAAATTTATTCTGTTTTACCAATTTCACGTATTTGGGCCACTTTGGCTGCTTTTAACTACCCAATATTTTCCCATTTTTAGTAGAATACTACCCTCAAGTAGTATCAGGCATTTTTAGACTTCGTCCCATGGCAAATACTTCAGCCAGAACCCTCCAAACTCGGGAAATTTCACTACTTTTCACTGCGCTTTCACATGTTTAAGCGGGTTTTACAAACTTTGGCTACTTTTAAATAGCAGATCTTCACACATGTGTCGTAAAATGCTATCCTTAAGTAGAATCAAGCATTTCTAGTCATCATCCCATGGCAAAAACTTCAGCCAGACACCTCAAGGTTCGGGAACTTTTATTTTCCTATTAATTTGCTTTCTCTTGTTTGTCCCACTTTTACTGTTTTTAAATGACGGATCTTTTCACATGTTTCGTAGGACACTACGCTTAAGTAATTTCAATCATTTCTAGACTTCGCCCATGGCAAAATTTTCAGCCATACACCTCAAAGCTCAGGATTTTCACTAATTTTTGAATAGGAAATATAATATCTGAATAGGAAATATAATGAAAAGAAAAATGAAAATGCATCTAAAAAAACTAAAAAAAAAAATTACAACATTTTTAGTATTATGTATTTTAAGTGTTGTTATTTGGTGCTTTTGCTGATGGTAAGTTATATCCGAACTTTTTTGTTTACAGGTGTAAGAATAAATCTATAGGGCCGATTTCACAATCTATGCTTAACGCAAACTGGGATTTAATTGTCGTATTTTTCACGTTTACAAATTTTAAAGCAGCTTTATGGATCCTATTTTATAAGTATTTTTACCCTACCAAGCATGTTTTTTTGTCCAAAATTTAAAAAAAAAAAATTACCAAAAAAAAATTATTTGTTGAGGTGGCAGCGCTCTGTGATCAACTGGCAAAAGATACGAATGACAACTAACACAGTTTATGTCAAAGTGAAAATACCTTTATTTTTTATATCATGATATGAAGTATATCAGAATTTGCTCATATATGATAGACGAGCGTATAAAACACGGTACAAAATTGAAAACGTGTATCATATATGATTACGGTGACCATAAATTTTTTTTGAAAAAACAGAACTGTTTTTACTTAAGGCTTGGTATTGCCTTCACGTGAAAATTTCAATACGCGGCTATAAACTATTTTGGGGTTACACTCTCAATATTTGGAATCAAAAAGTGTTTTTCATGGCGTAATCATCTCTTTGCAGTAAAAAATGTTGCCAACGTCTGTGAAACATTGAAATTGCAATCTCAAATAATTTCAACCAAAGTGCATCAATTGAAACTTATTTTTTAAGTATATTTTTCCGTTTTGTGAATAGTATTTCTTGATGGTGAGAGACATTTCCTTGTTAATTTAAAACCTATCATAACCACGGTTGCCGTTTTGGCCGAAATGTACCATTTTTAGTACGAATTTTTTCCCGAGTACGGAACTTCCAAATTTGGTACGTTTTTGCCATATAACATTCTCAATTTTTGATTTGAACATAAACTAAATTATTTTTAAAATATTTTGAAAGGTTTTTCATAAAGTTTTGAAATTATTGAGCAAACTAACTTTACAGAGCTACTCATTACATTTGTTAAAAAAGGTTGCCGGCCCAAAAAAGCAGAACAAAAACAGAACATTTGCTTAAAAACAGAACATTTCTGTTATTTTCCTTAGAAAAAAAAATACGCAGAACAAGCTCCTTAAAAACAGAACTGTTCTGCCAAAAACAGAACGGATGGTCACCGTATATATGATACATAATGCCAAGAAGCATCATAGTACTCCAAATGTAATCCTTTTTCATATAAAAATTGCGCTTCAATTAACATTGCGATGTCCTAGGACTGGACCACCTACTCCAACCTTCGCCTTGTTTCTGCTACTCCATGGAGTACCTACAGCAGGACCCGGCAAAATTGGAAGTGAAGGGTTGTTAGCGAAAGAGCGGTCATCGCATCTGTTTGCTCCGTCGCTCACTAGCAAGTACCGAAACCGTGTATAACCAACGACATCCATTGATTGGTCAATGCGATCATAGCAACAATGTCATTGCTCGAGAGGCCAAACAAAGAGCGTAATAATCTATGTGAATTTGGCTCTCAGATTTTCGGACAATTGTCCCACTAAGTGCCTAGGCCTGACCTACAGTCAGAGTACTTTGCAATGTACTCCAATGTTGTTAGTTCTTGGAGTATATACTGTCAGTGCGATAGCGTCGTGATTTTCGTCGATAAGGCAGGAGCAATGATCGGCTTTCAAAAAGCTGAAGGTGGGATTACTATTGGAGTACTCCAATATCAAAAAATTGGAACACATAATCCAACGATTTTTGCAGGGTAGTAAGGCAACTGCCAAAATTACGATTTACCATTACTGCACACTAGAGTCGCTATAAAATAAGTAATTCCCAGTGACATCTAGTTTGAAATAGCAAGTTATACAACACAAAGCACTAGATGGCGCGATTGTTAATCTTCAATTTTGTGTGTATCAGGGTAAAATTTGGATCTGATTAAAGAAGATTTATTGGAGGTAATCTCCGTATGTGTATCCATAGCATAAAGCGTTCAGCAGAATCAATCCGTCAGTACGTCGAAATAACTGACAGCAAAGTAGACTGCGGTTGTTTGTATGCGTAACGCCAGATACGACGGATACGTCAAAGTAGAATTTGCTCTAAAATTGACACACGTCACGAAACTGACGTATTGCCCGAGTGATTCTGTTTCCCGCTTAAGTTGTTACAATGAGAATCATTAGGGGTATTCGCTCTTAAGTGTATGTGAAGTTACAAGGGTCTAGAAAGTACACAAAATACAATTGCAATAACAAATCACTCAGAAATGAATGTTACACTATTATCACAACCTTACATCATTTGCAGATGATTGTAGAAATCAAGTGGTGTAAGTGTAAGATCAGGGTAAGCTTTTGACAGTTGAATTTGAGGTTATGTTTCTCAAATTGATAGATTTTTTGTTTATACATATGACAACTACTCTTTTCTGTGCTTCTTGGCATTTTGCGTGCGCAGTTTTTTTTATCAAAATAAAAATCAGCTGATTGTTGTAACCCCATGATAACAAGGTGCGCTCACGCTCATCTAAGTTACACTTACAATTGTACATTGCATACACTAAAGAGCGAATACCACTATTAATAAATACATTTTAATCAATTTATTGATATGTCATTCAAATATGCAAAAACCTCTTTTTTCTATTTTATTGCTCAAGTTCATTAACGAATATTTGGGTAAGTATTTGAAAATCACCAAACTTTTTTTTTGGTTTATACAATACAAGGATATGCAGCCACGTCCCATACTATAAACACAAATAACCCATCACGTTTAAAAAATTTCAATAATATGAAGCATGGTAGAAGAATATAGAGGTAGTTCTACTTCTTCTTCTTGGTCGCCATTGCCCTCATTTGACATAAACCGTGTTAGTGACGTTTCGTTTTGAAAATGAGCTACCATATTTTCATACCAAAAAAGAACCGATTTAAACTTCAAACGGAAAAAATTTTTAAGTTTATTGAAATAATTTATTAAATTTCTCAATGTAGTGTGTATCTAGAAAAAATATTTTTCTAAAATAAAGCGAAGGTAAGTAAAATACAAGTCTAGTTTTTGCATTTTGGCATAGATACTAATAACGCATTTATTTAATTTCATACATAGATGAGCTGCATATTTAGAAGCTGCAAAAGCGAGATCCCAGAGCCTAAAAGCGTTACTTATTTTATAATGGATGAATGGATGATAGTTCTCCCCGAATATAGAAAGAATGTAAGCTCTCCCTATCACAAGGGCCTAGGAATCGGGGGTCAAAGTCGCCAAAAAATGGCCCTAACTTCACTTATTTTATAATGTATGATTTTCACATATTTGACGTAGATTACTACCCCGCGTCAGTATCAAGTGTTGTTAGACCCGTACCAGTGACAAGGCTCCAGCCAGACACCCACAGTCTGCGGATTTTCCTAAGGAAATTTATTCTGTTTTACCAATTTCACGTATTTGGGCCACTTTGGCTGCTTTTAACTACCCAATATTTTCCCATTTTTAGTAGAATACTACCCTCAAGTAGTATCAGGCATTTTTAGACTTCGTCCCATGGCAAATACTTCAGCCAGAACCCTCCAAACTCGGGAAATTTCACTACTTTTCACTGCGCTTTCACATGTTTAAGCGGGTTTTACAAACTTTGGCTACTTTTAAATAGCAGATCTTCACACATGTGTCGTAAAATGCTATCCTTAAGTAGAATCAAGCATTTCTAGTCATCATCCCATGGCAAAAACTTCAGCCAGACACCTCAAGGTTCGGGAACTTTTATTTTCCTATTAATTTGCTTTCTCTTGTTTGTCCCACTTTTACTGTTTTTAAATGACGGATCTTTTCACATGTTTCGTAGGACACTACGCTTAAGTAATTTCAATCATTTCTAGACTTCGCCCATGGCAAAATTTTCAGCCATACACCTCAAAGCTCAGGATTTTCACTAATTTTTGAATAGGAAATATAATATCTGAATAGGAAATATAATGAAAAGAAAAATGAAAATGCATCTAAAAAAACTAAAAAAAAAAATTACAACATTTTTAGTATTATGTATTTTAAGTGTTGTTATTTGGTGCTTTTGCTGATGGTAAGTTATATCCGAACTTTTTTGTTTACAGGTGTAAGAATAAATCTATAGGGCCGATTTCACAATCTATGCTTAACGCAAACTGGGATTTAATTGTCGTATTTTTCACGTTTACAAATTTTAAAGCAGCTTTATGGATCCTATTTTATAAGTATTTTTACCCTACCAAGCATGTTTTTTTGTCCAAAATTTAAAAAAAAAAAATTACCAAAAAAAAATTATTTGTTGAGGTGGCAGCGCTCTGTGATCAACTGGCAAAAGATACGAATGACAACTAACACAGTTTATGTCAAAGTGAAAATACCTTTATTTTTTATATCATGATATGAAGTATATCAGAATTTGCTCATATATGATAGACGAGCGTATAAAACACGGTACAAAATTGAAAACGTGTATCATATATGATTACGGTGACCATAAATTTTTTTTGAAAAAACAGAACTGTTTTTACTTAAGGCTTGGTATTGCCTTCACGTGAAAATTTCAATACGCGGCTATAAACTATTTTGGGGTTACACTCTCAATATTTGGAATCAAAAAGTGTTTTTCATGGCGTAATCATCTCTTTGCAGTAAAAAATGTTGCCAACGTCTGTGAAACATTGAAATTGCAATCTCAAATAATTTCAACCAAAGTGCATCAATTGAAACTTATTTTTTAAGTATATTTTTCCGTTTTGTGAATAGTATTTCTTGATGGTGAGAGACATTTCCTTGTTAATTTAAAACCTATCATAACCACGGTTGCCGTTTTGGCCGAAATGTACCATTTTTAGTACGAATTTTTTCCCGAGTACGGAACTTCCAAATTTGGTACGTTTTTGCCATATAACATTCTCAATTTTTGATTTGAACATAAACTAAATTATTTTTAAAATATTTTGAAAGGTTTTTCATAAAGTTTTGAAATTATTGAGCAAACTAACTTTACAGAGCTACTCATTACATTTGTTAAAAAAGGTTGCCGGCCCAAAAAAGCAGAACAAAAACAGAACATTTGCTTAAAAACAGAACATTTCTGTTATTTTCCTTAGAAAAAAAAATACGCAGAACAAGCTCCTTAAAAACAGAACTGTTCTGCCAAAAACAGAACGGATGGTCACCGTATATATGATACATGGGACAGGGAACCTGCTATTCTTGAATGGACTGACCTTCAAATAACGATTATTTATTTTTATGAAAAAGGTATCACCGTGAGTGATGAGTAATTCGAAAATTATTATACCTTCAATCATTCTTGGATATACATAAATAACGAAGTTTTAAAAGAAAATACCATGTTGCAAAAAATGGTTATATTTTTTTCAACAAACTTCTGAAAAAGAACAAAACAAAATTTACTAAAGATGGTACAATATTTGTACGATATTCCTAGTCATAATGCTCACGTAGAGCGCTTATGTTCCATAATAACTGCACAATGGACCAAAGAAAGAGACAAATTGAAATGATTGAAAGTATTATTCAGTGCACTGAGAGAAATGCCTTGAATGTTGTGACAATATCACTGTTGATAGCGACGAGTTTGATTCAACATTCATTCAGAATGAACAATTTATCCATTCGCTTCCAATAAAAAGTCAAATTACATGTCCACCATTTCGATATTTATGGATAGAATACCAATATATTTGAACGGCATGTCAATATCTATGGTCGTAATGTGAATTTCTATTTTCGCTATATCCAAGTTAAGATATTGCCCGGCACCCAGAGCGCAACGTTCCCACACTATAAGGAACACGTGCCGCGTAGTCAGCATAAGTACAAAGCTAACGACTGCTGAAACCCTACACCTGCATTTCACCATGCTACGCAATTGAACACCTATGGGAATGCAAGTGCATTGTTAGTACCACGGGCTAACGCTTACGCAACAAGTGCAGCGTTAGCATAAACGTGCCAAAGCTAGACAGAGAGTCAGCATAATTGACCATGCGAGCAAGGCATGGCTATCGTGGTAAGGGCTGCAACCGATCGAAGCCTATAAAGGGAAGTTCAACGGAAGCAGCAGGCAGTTGTGTCGGGGTGCCGCTCGTGGTTAGATATACTTACTTTAAGGAACTACCTAATATCGAAATAAAGTGTACTCGTAAATATACCTTAAATTGCTCTTTTATATATATTTACTGCATAGTAATAATTTTAGAGACAGCTTATTAATATATATGGGCGAAATATAAATTTTTCTGGAACGCAAAATCATAATAGCTCAACAATTTTTACTATGGATTTTCTAACTATGTATATTACAACTTGTTGTAAGTTTTTTTTTGGATTCAAAATTTTTTTAATTTCTTATGATGGGAAATTTTTCTAAAAATTGTATAATATGCCGTAGCCGAATGGTAGAACACTGGGCTAACGAAAAAGTGGAGCAGTGTTCGAGTCCCACTGAAACCAGATGTCAAGTTGTATGAAATTTTAAACCAAGTATTTAGAATTTATCAATAGTTTATATGGATACCACTTCAAAAGTGATTTATCAAAAATGTATTGATGGAACATCCATATTCATTGATGGGACAGGATTATCAATTTTTATTTAATGTGGTATCAATAATTATGGATGCTCCATCCATAGATTTCCCTCCGTGTGTAAATTCAATTTATATATGACATACTGTGAGTTTATAATTATAGCTTCGTTTCTTTAATGCTAATTATGAATTATTATTCCTGAAAAAGCGTTTCTTGAACAAAAATAGCAGCGAATTCAGCAGCTTTTTGACATTTAATTGAGAGAGAGAGCGCCAATACGCTGCAAGTTATTGCTGGAGATTTTTCGTCCAGCATAAACTAGCAAGCAGGAACAGCAGATCGGTGACATAGCAAAACAACAGCAAAAAATGTAAATTCAAATTGTTAGCCCATCATAAACGTAACCGCTGTTTTGTCTGCAAGTTTCTACTGATTCCTGTTCGATGAAAAATTAGCAGAAATGAGATTTTGACAGCTTTTTACAAAAATCTCTTCTGCTGGATTTTTCAAGAAACATACCTTTTATAAAATAGAAAAAACGAAGTTTTGCAAAAAGAGCGAACTTCAGAAAAATACAGAGATCTCAATGATAGTTCGTAAGTTTAAATTCTTGTTTCTTTGCTTAAATATTGAAATGAACAACAACATACATATATTTTACCAAATACCTACATACCTATATGTGCAAATCAATTTTTTAAGTGAGATATATAAAATAAAAATGAAGTTTTACACAAAGTGGCAGCTTTACAAAAAATCCAATTTAGGTGAGCCTCGAAGCGGAAAATATAAATAAGGCCAGAGCAGTCGTTACGGAAGCCTCTATACGTGAATGGTTTTCAGAACTTATGGCATACCTTCGAAGTACCGGGCAGGATGATGTTATGGAAGATCCATCTCGAATATTCAATGGGGACGAAGCAGGCTTTTCACTGTGCCCTAAAACTGGTAAGGTCATTGGACCTAAGGGGTATAAGAAAATGTATTAAATTACTTCGGGTAACGAAAAAGAAACCGTTACCGTTTTAGTAACGTTTACTGCAGCAGGAAATATGGTTCTACCAATGGTGATATTTCCTTATTTGAGGCCATTGTCAATGACATGAAGGACATTGCCAATAGTATGCCTGAAAAGGGGTTCTTTGGTCGTACGGAAGGTGGGTGGATGAGATCAGAAACTTTTTTTTTTGAATATATTGTAAATAGGTTTGACAAGTGTTTGAAAGCAAACAACAAATCTCATTTAAATATAGAGTTGAGTGAATTTTGCACGAGAAGATTATTTTATATACACTGCCTCCAAACACTACTCACATCATGCAACCTGCAGACGTTAGTCTTCTCAGGCCACTCAAAATGAATTAGAAACAAACCGTACCCCAGTGGCAAATGCAGAACTTTGGTAAAACTTTAACAAAGAAAGATTTTTGTCCGTTATTTCAAAAAGCGTTTCAGGACTATTTCAACAATGTGGACTTTTTCCGTTAGATCCTGACGCTGTCGATTACTCAAAATGTGTCAAATCGTATAATCAAAAAGTTTTGAGTAACTTAAGTTAATAATTATCAAGATAATTATTACCGCCAGATCTGAAAATGTGTTTTTTTTTGAGAAAAATTTACCTACGCGCTGCAGGAACCAGACAAGCCGACATATGTTTCGATGATACTGGAGTTACATCTCTTCAAGGACTTTTTCTTCCCGGCATTGTGAGAGTCGAACTCACAACACTGTAGTGACTTGTATGCTAGAAGGTCTAGCACCTTAGGCCACTACCCAGCTTGAAGGTAAACCCTTCTCAGTGTCCATTTATGCATATATATATACTTCCATATAGAACATTTCTTTAATTTCAATGCTAACTTATATGAAAGATTTGCGAATTTTTAGGACTTGGTGTGAAACCTATGAAAGAATTTTCATACTTAATTAAGCACGAATATTTTTCCATTTATAACATTAAACTCTTTGTTGCTTTTTTGACTTGTAGTCTATTGCTGTAAATACCGACGGTATTTACAAGCAATTTTCGGGATTGTATGAAAATGTGTTTTTTTGAGAAAAATTTACCTACGCGCTGCAGGAACCAGACAAGCCGACATATGTTTCGATGATACTGGAGTTACATCTCTTCATGGACTTTTTCTTCCCGGCATTGTGAGAGTCGAACTCACAACACTGTAGTGACTTGTATGCTAGAAGGTCTAGCACCTTTGGCCACTACCCAGCTTGAAGGTAAACCCTTCTCAGTGTCCATTTATGCATATATTTATACTTCCATATAGAACATTTCTTTAATTTCAATGCTAACTTATATGAAAGATTTGCGAATTTTTAGGACTTGGTGTGAAACCTATGAAAGAATTTTCATACTTAATTAAGCACGAATATTTTTCCATTTATAACATTAAACTCTTTGTTGCTTTTTTGACTTGTAGTCTTTCCAAAATATCTTTAATTGATGAATCTTTGGGGGACATAGAAATTCTCTCAGGTATATTTACCATTAACGATGAAGGATTATATCGCGGCTGCCGGATTCCGTGCAGGAACTGCGGCCATTCGATGGCAACCCGGTATGCTATGTTTCATGGGTGAACGCGGTGGAGAGTATCCTCTCCGATTTCAAAGTAGTGAGGGATAAGCCAATATATCGGGCCATCCCTCAGCACATAAGGCAAAAGATACGGGGTAAGGCCGACGCGGCCTTAATATCATATAACATCTTTGACTCCGATTGGCCGGCAATGAAGGAGTGCCCGTCGCTGCATTATGCAGACAAGCGGGATGTCCGCTCCTTGGAGTACCAGCTCCACCAACTTTCCCAAAAGGATTCAAAGGTTGACGACTTCTTCGCGGCCGTCAATCACCAGCTTTCGCTGATAAATAATAAGCTAAAGACGGAGTGTTACTCCGAAGAAACGATCAGAGTATTGACCGAGACCTATCGAAATCGTGCCCTGGATGTGTTCATCCGGGGATTAAATGGAGAACTTTCGAAAATGCTTCTCATTCAGCGTCCGAAAACATTACCCGAGGCATACTCAGCCTACCTCGAGATACAGAATACCAACGTTAGGAATTCCACACTCCACACGCCACGGGGCAACTAATCGTATCGCCGCACCAATAAATAACATTCCAGACCGTATGCACGGTTTTGCAGCCAATCAGACACCTCCGCTTCCACAAAGGACTTGGCGTCCTCAGGAGCGGCGGTTCCCTTTCAATAAGCGGGATCGACCATTTGTCGGGATTCCCCTTCAACCTCGCAGCCAATCGCCGAAAGAACTGACGGAAGTCAGTCTACCCAGACCAGGAAATTTAATTTTTCAAACAATCCCAACCCTTTCAAACGCGGGGCAAAGTCCGAGAATTTTCCTAGGAAACAGCAGAGGCTGTCCAATATCGAAACGGCGGGTAGCAAAGACGAGGAAGCAGCCTACGGGGACGCCGTACAGGAAGAGGATTTTCTATCGGGCGGCCATCTAGCGTACCATACCTAGTGTACCTGCTCCCCGACGGCCGCAAATTAGATTTCTTAGTGGACACCGGCGCTAACAAAAACTTTATAAAAGAAGCGGTCGTCAAGTAGGGCAAGCCGGTCGATAGGTCCTTCGCCGTTCGATCAGCTGGTGGTAGTGTGGACATAAAACAAAAAACCAATTTAAATTTCTTCAAAGATATCGGTATAGAGTCCGATATAACCTTTTTTGTGCTGCCAGGGTTGAATTCCTTTGACGGCATTATAGGGGATGATACCATGAAGGATATCGGTGCTGTGATCGACAGGAAATCTAATGCCCTGGCGGTCAACGAGTATAAAATCTCTCTTAAGGCACGGGTATCCAGTCAAGTGAATTACACCCTTTCCAAAAACCTACCTGTCGAAATGGAGGGAATGGTACGAGATTTAGTCAACAAGTTCGGCGACCTCTTATTGCCCATCAATGGAAAGGAGCTTGTTGACACCTGCGTTCGCGCGGAGATAAAGACATCCACGTGTGACCCTATTTATAGCAAAAGCTATCTCTACCCGTCTTGTATGAGAGAAGAAGTTGACCGGCAAATAAACGAATTGCTGGATGAGGGCGTCATAAGACCATCCAAAAGCCCCTACAACTCTCCCATTTGGGTGGTTCCAAAAAAAACCTAAGCCCAATGGTGAAAACCAATACCGTATGGTAATTGATTACAAAAGGCTTAACGCTGTGACGGTATCAGACACTTACCCTATTCCCGACATCAACGCCACCCTGTGCAGCCTCGGTAAATCGCGTTATTATACAACCATCGACTTGACGTCCGGGTTCCACCAAATCCCCATGAAGGAATCCGACGTACCCAAAACCGCCTTTTCTACCATGAATGGGAAGTACGAATTCCTGAGATTACCCTTTGGTCTGAAGAACGCTGCAGCCATCTTCCAAAGGATGATCGACGATGTACTTAAACCTTATATAGGTAAAATCTGTTATGTGTACATAGACGATATCATCTTCTTTGGAAAAGATGCCGACGATCACCTGAAGAACGTGGAAATGGTATTTTCTAGGTTGATAAAAGCTAACTTAAAAGTGAACCTAGAGAAGACATGCTTCCTTCAGACCGAGGTTGAATTCTTGGGTTATATCATTACTCCCGAAGGCGTACGGCCTGATCCTAAAAAGGTCGAGGCAATGAACTCGATTTCGCCACCAACTAATCTGAAAGACTTAAAAAGTTTCCTCGGCATGACGTCGTATTAGCGCAAATTTATTCGCAATTATGCAAAAAATAGCCAAGCCTTTGACGAATCTGACTCGCGGAGAAAACGCGCAAATTAAAGCAAATGCGTCAAAGAAAGTGGCTATACAACTCGATAGCCCGGCCTTGCAAGCCTTCGAAGATTTAAAAGGGATGCTCACTTCCGCGGATGTCCTGGCTTTCCCAGACTTCGAAAAACCTTTCAATTTGACTACTGACGCTTCGAATTATGCTATCGGCGCGGTGTTGTCTCAAGGGGACATCGGCAAAGATAAGCCTATCGCAATCATTTCCCGTTCCCTCAACAAGACGGAAGAAAATTATGCGACGAATGAGAAAGAGATGCTCGCTATTGTATGGACTCTCGATAATCTAAGATCCGATTTGTACGGTGCAAAAAAAATCAGAATATATACCGACCATCAGCCGTTGACGTACTCCTTGAGCTGCCGAAATTACAACGCCAAATTAAAGCGAGGAGTATAACTGTGAAACAATATACAAACCGGGAAAAGCTAATGTGGTCGCCGACGCACTTTCTCGCCTTAAAACTGTAGTCAACATTCAAACGGATTCTGTGGTAGCTCAACCATCAGCAAGCCAAATGGGAAACAATAATGGGGACGCAGCCTCTGAAGCAACGAACAGGATAATTCCGACCTCATACCACATGTAGAGGCCCCCATAAATGTCTTTAGGAATCAAGTAATATTCAGAGTAGGTCAAGAATATCGATGCCATGAGCAACCGCTACCGCAGATATTTTGTTTCCCTACCCAACCTGAACAGCTCTACCATTATTCCCATTTTGAAGGAATGCCTTAATCCCAATGTTGTAAATGGAGTAAAAATTCCAGAGGAATTTATCCAACTCTTGCAAACTGTGTATGCTAATAATTTCCACAGGTATAGGATAAGGATAACTCAGCGAATTGTCGAGGATGTCACCATCCCCGACAGAATGTTCAACATAATCGAATAGGAGCATCATCGAGCCCACAGGAATCCGAAGGAAAATAGGGAGCAGATTTTGGAAAAATGCTACTTCCCAGGCATGTCAAAGCAAATAATGGATTATGTTAGACAGTGCGAAGTGTGCAAACTTAACAAGTATGACAGGCATCCAGCGAAGCCTCACCTCCAGCCGACACCGATCCCCAGCTACCCCTGTGAGATCATCCACTTGGACATCTTTGAAATCGAGAGACAGAAGTTTTTGAGCTGTGTGGACAAATTTTCTAAGTTTGCAAAACTATTCCCTTTCAAAAATAAATCGTCTGTTTACATCCGAAGGAAACTAACGGACGTTTTGCATTACTTCTCTGTGCCAAAGGTTCTGGTCATGAACAACGAGAGAGGGTTCCGCACTCCTCTCGTACTCAATTACGTTAGATCCCTCGGAATCGAAATCTACCAAACGCGCACCCAACGTAGTGAAGCCAATGGCCAGGTCGAAAGGTTACATTCCACCCTCATAGAAATTTATCGTTGTATATCCAATGACTATCCTAGGTTGACCCCTAAGGAGAAAGTAGCCATAGTCTTGGATAGATACAACAATACAATCCATTCCATGGCAAAAAGGAAGCCTGTAGACATTTTTTTCAACAGAACGGCCAGGGTAAACTACCAGGGCTTAAGAGATTTCAGGGATCTAGCGCATGAAAACATCAAAGCTCTGTTGTTACATGAGCAAGAAACCAGAAATGCGAGAATGAATGCAAAGCGCTCTACCCCTAAGGATTTAAATGTTGGGGATACTCAGTTCATAGCGAACAAACAAATAAAGGGCAAACATAAGCCCATTTATAAACAAGAAATTGTCGCTGAAAACAGGGGCGTGACAATTGTTACTGAGAGTGGAAAGAAGTTCCACAAAACGGACGTTGAAAACGTCTGAGATAACATCGGAAAGAAGGTAAATCAAAGTATAAGATTATCAGAAAGCGGGGGTCCGGTATGCAGGCGCAAAGCTTGTAGTCGATGAAGTCATCGCGGTTCAATTCCACCTTGCCACTGGTGTGGGATGACGAATTCGAGATGGTTCAACTCCTTCACGATAATCTTCTACCCACTTGCGTGAAGCCACCCGTGCCATGAGTAGGTCGTTTGCAATTATAAACGCTTATGAACAAAAGGGATCAACGCGGGCCTTCCACGGTCAAGTTGCACCTATATTCCGATGCAAATAACCAAACATAAAATTTGAAATCACTCTCAAACCATTAACAAACTGCAAAATGATGCAAATGGCCTAACACCAAATTTGAGATGAATCTCAAAGCTCATGCAAATAAATAAATTGCAAAAATTATGCAAGCAAATTGCGAATATGATGCGAACAAGCACCATCAAAAAAAAAAAAAAAAAGGGAGAATGAGAGTTTCTCACAAAAATAATGAAAAACACACAAACAACTAACTACTTCCATTTCCAATTCTAACCATGAAAAAAAAAAAACTAACTATTAACAACTCTTAAATTAACAAAAATAAACTACTTCACTACTGGGTTCCGCAACAAATAAATTCTCAAACACTATCAATACTAACCCGTCGCAACTCAAATTTAATTTAGGATACTTAAGTCAAATACTTTAGTTAACGTAATTTTTTAATATGAAAAACTAAAACGGTCACGGGTAAAATTAAGCTAATTAGGTAGTACTCAAAAGACATTTCATACCACATTTTATGCATTACTTGTTCAATGACCACTACTTACAAAACAAACATCTTAAATAAACAAGACGAAAAAGTGCGAATAATTTTTGATGTGAAAATTTTGTTATAGAGTAAAATGCGCCAATAAAATTCTATGCATGTAAAAATTCATTTGTAAAACGAAATACGAAAATAATTTTTGATGTAAAAATTCGGTTATAAAGTAAAATGCGCAAATAAAATTCTATGTAAAAATTCATGTATAAGACGAAATACGGAAATGATTTTTGATGAGAAAATTCTGTTATAAAGCGAAATGCGTAAATAAAATTCTATGTAAAAATTCTTTATAAAACAAAATACACAAAAATGGTTCATGTAAAAATCCGATTAAAAAACCAATAACGAATTTTACAATTAAGTCCTAGATATGAGAATATTGATAAAATAACGTATGTTTATTAAACCCAATCTAAAACCCCACAGCATCTGCCTCTGCGCAACCGCGCACACCTACGATGTCTTCAAGATTGATTCTCCAATAATAACAATCCGCGATGGCTATGGGTGGATCATCAATGGACAATTTAAACTAATCCACACTATCAACCTGGTTAGCTACCGATATACTTGACTTCCACCTGGATAAGGTAGTGAGAAACCTCCATGATCTAAAGGGGAAAGATACCACTAGACGAAGGCGATCAATAAATTGGATCGGATCCGCTTGGAAGTGGATTGCCGGCACGCCTGATGCAGCCGACTGGGATAAAGTACTCCAAGGACAAAATGACCTCATGAATATTGACGAGCAACAATATCAGGTAAACTCTGCTGTACAACTCACGAGCTTTTGCAGGCAATCAATGGCATTATAACAACCACCAATGACGTGCAAAGCCGGAGGAAGATGGACCAAACATTCCAGGAGATCCAAAACAAGATAATGATACTAAAAGAAGAAGGCGAAGGCAGGCGTAGTCAATACTCAGCAAGGAAGAAGTAAACCGTCTCATCAGCGAGATGGAAGTCCTTCCTTACAGTAATGTAGTGGAAGCCATTGAATACAGCAAACCATCAATCTACACCAATGGCTCCTTCCTACTGTACGTCTTATCCTTGCTGGGTCCCGGGACTGACTTTCCTTGTGTTGGTGGTATCACAACGGGCCTTTCAAAACTGGCCTAAGTGTGCCTCTGCGGCAGCCACTTGAACCTATCCTAACCCAAAAAAAGTTACCAAACGAAAATTAAAGTTACCAACGGCGAAAAAAGTTACCACTTTTGGTATCTAACTACCAGGTTCGGCAACCGTGCAAATGAGTACAATTGGTCTCTAAACAGTGCAAACATGCTTAAACAAATGTGAACAGTTCAGCACATATAAAGTCCTAAGTGGCCTTTTACACCAGGCAATTATTGAATTCAACTCTGCCGCGAAATATGCGAAGGGGGAACCGGCCGGACTAGTCGCATTTATTTAACGGTGGAGACATTCTAGACCAAGCATCGGCGCCCCATAGATCTTAAGATCAGTCAAACAAGTTGGATTCATCACACAGACACGTTGTGCTCTTTGTTTACCAAATGATTTAGCCGTCGCTGGGCAAGGGACGAAACCACATCGCGTGGGGGTGTCGCTTGTTTGGTCAGCGAATGTTAAAAATATAGTTCGAACGATCACAGCGCGTGTATAACCGTTCTCACTTATACACCTGCATTTACAAATCTGCCGACCCATGTTCTAGACTAATCGAATTTTGCAGGGTTGCCATCCAAAACTTTGGTTTAAACAGTTTTGCTGCTCTCATTTCAGCAGTATTACTCAAAACTTTTTAATAAAAACTTGATTTAGCCGTTTTTACTGGGGTAGCTGCCATTTGGTATGCACATATCGGTTCGTTTACAAAATCTACAGTCTATGGCGGGGTATTGTCAGGTGCACTGCAGCGAAGCCTACGGCCATGTCAGTGCAGCAGTTTTATTTTAGATCCAACTGATTGACCAAATAAACTTTATTGAATTAAAGATGGTAAAGAGAGAAAGGAATAAAGTATTTTTAAATTTTTCTCATCAAGAGCTGGTCATGCGCACAACTTATTAATATTAAAATTTAAGGGAAATTTTCTCTTAATACCTAATAGTATTTATTTTCACCTGCTGGATATCTAAGTTAATTAATTGTATGAAGTCTTATTCTTACATCTAAGATAACAAATTTTCCCGTAGAGCGGGAAAAAAAGAAAATCAATCGAATGAGGAAAGGTTTTGGGGCGACCTGGTAAGTAATGTAAAATCAAAACAAAATCGAAAAAAAATCAAAAAAGCGTTTTTGATTACTTTTGATTATTTTTAATTTTCTTGATTTATTTTTTAATTCTTTTTATTATTTTGCAGCTTTGTCATTAAAAGTACAGTCGAACTTCCTTATAGTGAATTTGCAGGGGACCTAAAAAATCACTCCACTATATATAAACTTCATTATATATGTAGAAACAAAGGCATTTTTCTTTGCTACACAGTTGCACTTCAGTGTCTATTTTGGAAACAGAGCTGTTAATTTTGATTAGTAATTAGTAATTGATTGAATAGAAAATTTTTTTAATTACTAATGATTATTTTAATTGCTTTCAAGAAAAAGCAATTACTAATTGATTACGATTAGAAAAAATAAAAAATAAATTAAAAAAAAATTAAAAAATCAAGAAAAAATCAAAAAAATCAGAAATAATCAAAAGTAATCAAAAACGGCTTTTTTTGATTACTTTTGATTTTTTTTATTTTTTCTTGATTTTTTTTAATTTTTTTGTTTTTTTTTTATTTTTTTTTTATTTTTTTTATTTTTTTTTATTTTTTTTGGATTATTTTAAAGTTTTGTTGTTAAAAGTATAAACATCTATGTATCTTTGTATGCAAATATATACACCTACTTACACTTTGGGGCTCATGGATTTCTAGAATGAACCTTGATCGCTAAGTATATGTACATATGAGAAAAAATGCCAGGTTTGATGGTTATATGCGTTGTAGTGGTGAAAATTTGTCCCTTTTATATCTAAACGGGTAGTGTCGTGCATTTCTCGGATGGTTCTATTCGAACACTTATAAGTATGCTACACAAAGTAAAACGTGGGCATACCAACTACATATGTATGCCCAAAAGAGACTAGTAATGATCAATTGATCAAAAATTAAGTGGTTATTATCCATAGAGAGAGGTCCGGGATTAATAACTTTCGGCCAAAATGGGCGACGTAGTCATTTTGTTGGAGTAGAGAATAGTAGAAGTAGAATCGTTTTATTTTTATTCATTTTTGTTTAAGTAATGCTATTTAGTAATATTTGTGAATAATATGTAAGTAATAATGTAATGACAATTAAAGAACAATAACACAAATAGTCAACAATAACGGTATTCAGTTTAAAAATAATTCATGTAGGTGGACATGAGTGCGTATCGACACGCAAATTTTCGCCGTTCACTCATATAAAGTATTTGTGTTGAGCGTTCGGCAGATACAGCACGCCAATACTTAGGAGTTAAAATTTGATTTTAACAATGTAAGTGCTTCAAAAGAAATGTCAGATAATGACCCACGCTTTGGGGCATTAATAATTTCAGCAAAAGAAAACAGCCTTTCAACCGGACCGGACGATATTAATGGTGTGCTGAAAAATAGTGCAGCCTCTTTTAGAACACCTCTTGTTTGCCATATGTCAGCTCCAGTTGCTGAATCACCCATATAACTATATAATTGTGTTTGCACAACATATTTCAACGCCTCCGTCGTTGTTGTTGGGATTACACCGTTACTTCTTGCTTCACCTATACATTTGTATGTTTGTGCAAGTGAATATTTATGTATGAACATATTTTTCTACAACAGCACTGGAAAAAAATCAAAAAAAATCAAAAAATCAAAAGTAATCATTACTTTTGATTATTTTTGATTACTTTTGAATTTTTGATTTTTTTTGGATTTTTTTAAATTTTTTTGATTTTTTTTGATTTTTTTGATTTTTTTTGATTTTTTTTTGATTTTTTTTTAATCAATTGAAAAATTAATCATTAAAAAGTGAAAGTAATTGGTAATCAATCATTAGGTGGCTTCTCAAAAAATAATCAATGAAATGCTAATCATTACCGATTACTAATCAATTATTAACAGGTCTGTTTGGAAAATAGTGATGTTCTCTTCGCAAAAATCAGAAGCCTACTAGGGCTTATTTCTGTAAGTGACTCTAGGTTGGGCAATTGTCCCTTTCCAAAAGTTTGAAGCCGTAGTCTGGACATAGCGGGGCATATGCACATGACATGCTCCACAGTCTCCGTCTCCGCTTTGCATTTCCTACACATACTGTCGGAAACAAGACCCATCTTGTGGGCATGACCTGCCAAAAGGCAGTGTCCTGTAAGGATACAAATTAATAGTCTGCAGTCATCCCTTTTTAGGGATACAATTTTACAGCCTTGCACTTCTTTCCATGCCTTTTCTGCTTGTTTAACCATGTGTAAATCGCACTTTCGTCTTAATTCCCTAAGTGGTATTGGTACTTCGATAGTGTTGTTCGCATCTAGTGCCACTCAACTCTTTGCTAGCTCATCAGCTTTCTCGTTTCCCTCTATACCTTTGTGACCTGGGGCCAGTAGATATGTATACTATGTTCTGCACTAAGTGTTTCAAGACTTCTTTTGCATTCCAGTACGCTGAGAGAAGCGCAACTATTTGAGGTAATGGCCTTGATAGCCGCCTGACTGTCGACGTAGAAATTCACCCGCTCTCTGAGCGCTAGACTATCTACCGCTATTTCTGCACCCACTTTAATGGCTATAACTTCCGCCTGGAATATACTGCAATGATCTGGTAGTTTCAACGATTTAGTGATCCCCAACTCATTGCAGTACACTGCGGCTCCTACTCCTTCCGTCATTTTGGAACCATCTGTATATATATGTACCGTGTTTTCCGTCATTTCTGCACCTCTCCTCCAGCCCTCCTCCTCTATAGTGGCTTCCAGAACCTCTTCGAAGCGCAGGCAAGGGACCGTGTAGTCTATTCGTCTTGTCAAAGAAGACGCTATACTACTGTGGCCAAATGATCTGCACTCAAACTGCCCCGTGGCATATAGCCTGGTAGCAGTTGTTAACGCTATGTTCTTCGCCATTAGGTCTGCGGGTGGTAGATGCAGAATGGCGTGTAACGCGGCTGTAGGTGTCGTTCTAAGCGCCCCCGTCATACTAATCATAGATATTCTATACACTCTCTCTATTGACTTCATATACGTTTTCTACGTTAGGGCGGTCCACCAGACCAGGGCCCCATGGAATAAAATCGGTCTTACAATCGCGTTGAAGACCCAATAGGATAAGGCAGGCGAAAGGCCCCAAGTGCAGCCCAGCATCCTCTTACAGATATACAGAGCAGCTGAGGCCTTTTTCGACCGTTCTTGTACATTGAGTTTCCAACTCAACTTGCTATCCAATATAATACCTAAATATTTGGTGCTAACCTTCGGTTCTAATACCACTTCTACTAATTTTAGCTTTACCCAACTTGGTACCTTGTATTTTCTTGTAAATAGTATTAGATCTGTTTTGTCAGCATTTGTACTCAGCCCAACCTCGCAGGCCCAGTCATGGATGACCTTAAGCGCTTGGTTCATCAGCGAGCTGAGCGTCGATAGACATTTTCCGCTTATTATGAGTGAAACGTCATCTGCATATGCTGTCAGTTTACTGGTCCCCCTTCGAGCTGCTTGAGCAGTTTGTTAAGGGCCAGGTTCCACAGCAACGGCGATAGTACTCCACCCTGCGGAGTGCCTCTATGTACTAGTTTTGTGGTTTCGCAACCGCCCCAGCTGGAAGTGATCTTCCTGCACCCCAGCCTGCAGCCGATCCAATTTTCCAAGGCGGGATCCACCTCTATGTGTCGTAGTCCGTTCATTATGACTCGCTTTGAGAGATTGTTGAATGCTCCTGCTATGTCTAAGAAGTTTAGTTTAAGTTACATCACTTCATTTTAAATTTTCAACAAGAACTTACAAATAAGTTTGAGAGTTGAAAACATTAATTACCAAGTACAACTGAACGTAAAGGAAAAATATTTACAGATAAAAAAGAGTTATGTAATCAAATCAAATCAAGTGGATAGCACTGGAGTACAAGTATGAAGGCACGCCGGTTCGATACCTGCCGAAACCTTTTCAATTTAAATTTTTTTATTTTTAACTACCGCGTTTGTTTCGAAAAATTCGTAACGAAGTCGCGTCAACCCTCCCCTACAAATTTCTCAGCAACTTCGAAAGGAAATCGGTAGTGACTTCGGAAAAAAACTTTCGTCGCTACGTAAAGACTTCGGAAAAAAGTTGAAATTAATTGTTTAGTGGGTAGACGCTGCTTTCTAAAGAATAAATAAATAAAATAAAATAAAGGTAAGTCATGAAAATAATGTATAAAATAATAAAATAATGAACTAGTATAGGGACTAGTATATTTTGTTGATATTATACTAGTCCAGGTTCAATGTTTTTTGAACTAGTTTGGAACTGGTATTTAAGAACCCGCATGATTCAAGTATATCATAACTACAACTCTTCCAATTGTACTTTAGAAATCATCAACTGTACTTCAGAATAGTCAATTGTAATTCATAATCTGTAAAATTTACTTCAGAAGAGTCAATTGGGCTTCAGAAAGTGTAAAATGTACTTCAGAATAGCCAATTGTACTTCAGAAAATTATAATTGTACTTCAGAATAATCATTTCTACTTCAGAAAACATAATTTGTACTTCAGAAATAGTAAATTGTACTTAAGAATGGTCAATTGGGCTTCAGAAAATGTAAAATGTGTCTCAGAATAGATCAATTGCTCTTCAGAGAACTACATACATTATTACAATTATTTTCCTAGGACCAATGGCTCCATATATTGAGCCCTATTCAATAGAATTCATGATCGAAACTGATACGGTTTAAAATGCAGCGGATGCTCTCTCTTAAGGCTTGGTTTCCTATAAAGCGGTGACGCTATATAGCGCTCGTTATATAGCGGTGAAGTACGTTGTCAAAAATACTGCCATATAAAAGTAATTGGGTGTAAACTAAGAACACCGTGAAGTTCACCTTAATGTAATATAGCGGCAACCATTCAAGCATAGCGGCCGGCACGACGGTGACAATTTTTCGTCAACGTTTTTTCCCACCGTCACTGTCATAACGGTGAGAAATATGTCAAATATTTCAATTCGATTTACGAAATGCCAGTTTATTTCTTGTTTATGTTTTAATCGTAAAATAAAACAAAAAAACATCAATCAACAAGCTAAATCAACGGTTTAATATCAACAGAGTCGACCGCTTCAGTTCTTAGAGTTTACATAAAAGCGGTGTTGATGGTGACGTTGATTGAAGCGGTGAGCATGTAGCGGTAGCTAGATAGCGGTACCGCTATTCGAGCAAACCAGCGCTTTATTCAGCTGTGACCGTTAAGTTAACGTATGACTAACATATACTATCTATGTACATAAAACACAGTTTTGTCTTTTAAATTGCATTACCGTAGTGCATTTGAAGCTTTTTTTCAGGTTTCTTAGATACAAATATCAGTTTCTGAAGTACAATTTACGGTTTCTGAAGTACAACTGACTATTCTGAAGTAGATTTTACGGTTTCTGAAGAACATGGTATGCTTTCTGAAGTACAATTGAAAAAGGTGTAGTAGATGACTGGTACCAGTTGCTTATAAGGTAAAAAGACAAAACAATGACTAGTTGGGCCTGGTGCACAAACTAGTTGTAAAGTAGTTTTTATCCACTTGCTTTCGCTGCAGGGTCTGTTTGTAGTTCAACCTTAATACTTTGGTCATTGCAAAAGAAACTTTCTCAACACATTGTTTGCATTTTTAGGAACATTCTAGATCATGGTTCAATTATACCAGGTTAGCTTTTCGATGACAGATTCTGTCAGTTGCGGCCATCTTCCTCCCTGAAAAATTGTCATTCACATTCTAGGTAGCCTTTTAGCAAAATTATGTAAAAAAATTAGTTAGAAAATTAGTTTAAAATAGTAGTAGTTAGAAAAATAGTAGAGGTTGGCTTTTGGAAAATTGATGAATTTATCTTTAATAGCTGACTTTAAAGATTTTTCTTCTGTGATTGGAGTATGTTATTTTCATTCTTAATCATCAGCCAAGTGTGCATGAAAGAGTTGGAGGTAAATTTATTGCAACTGGTTAAATTTGGTTAGTAAAATGGTAATACTATCCCTTTGGCACACTTTTTCCGATAATATTTATGACCTGAAAACCTTTCAAGGAACTTTTAGTAAAAATTTAGGTTAAGACGAAAAAAAAATCGACCAGGAAATCAACACTTATTTTGAGGCTATAATACTAGAAAACGGCTAGTCGGAGAAAATTTTAGGCTATGCAGCTTTTGAAGGGATTCCGAGTTCTTACTCTTAATATGAGGTAAAGTCTGTGAAATCTAAACTAGCGATGATAGACCTCTAGAATTTAATGTTAAGATCTGTAATTTTTACAGTAATATTTTTTCACCTTTCTGAAAAATAAAATCAATATAATTTAAAAAAAAAAAAAAAAAACTTTTTTTTGGCCCCGTCGAATGTGTTAGTTTACTTTGCAATTTTTTATTTTATTTCTTATAATTGAACCATGATTCTAGATATAGTAAGGTCCAGACAGCAAGGTCAAGAAAGTTTAAAATTGCTTATAAATAAAATTCAAATCGTGGATATAATTTCACATTGTTCCAACTCCCGTAATTAAATTTCTTCCGAATAATATTCCTTAAATGCAATTACTCATCATAACCACCACTGGTCGTAAAATAAACGTCTTTATGATATACTTAATAGTTGCCGAGAATTCGTGACTATTCTACTTCCTGGTTATTATTTACGCAAATTAAAGTAATAAATTACCATTCACGAGTCTACAAGATGACTTACCTGCACCGAAAAATTGGTATGTGTGTACTTCTAACACTGATCGTATACTATGGAATACTTTTTGATATTGTAAAACAATAGTTCGCATCAATTACTGTTTGGGTAATTAGCTATATAGGAGCTGATATGCCAGGGAAGTTCTGGTTCAACTTACACTTTTACAATATTTTTTATTTTTATTTTTTATTGAATTTAACTTTAAAAATTGCACATGCTAAGAACAATCAAATTTTGTCGGTAGTAAATGGCATATAATTGACTAAATTGTACACTTGACGACACTTAAAAATTTGGCTTTATTTGCAAGATGTTCCTAATAACTAAGAATATTTTTTTTATTAACTATACGTCTCTGACATGTTTAATAAAAAATTAAATTTATTTTCAAAAAACTTCAAAAACATCAACTTTCGTTTCAATGAAAATTTGATTATTTATACCAGACCTGTTAAATAATGATTACAAATTTTAATGTGTAATGGGGTGTGGGTGTATAGTTGGATAAGCAGCTCCAGCTTTACGACCTTGCTCATTCCCGACTCTTGTGTCCTCGTTCGTGCACTCTGTGCAACGTGAACTACACATATATGCTCGTGGCAGAAAGAGAGGGAGCCCCGGTGGGTCCGCTCTAGCATATTTGGTTTAAGGGCTCACAGAGGTCTTTTTCGCAGCTTATGTTCACCTCGTGGTGCGGCTGCGAGCGGGTGTCTATCTTGGAGCAAGCGGCTCGCTATATAAATGTGTGAATATTTTTTCAAAACCCCGGAGACCGGTTGTGCGCTGGGTTTGGGACCCGCCACGTAAAAACCACTTCCAATGAAAACTACAACAAAGCCTCGGATGAGAACTCACTTTAAAGTTGACGACCCGGCAAAACCAAGAAAGGATCATGAGACTAGGGCATGTACCTGGTATGTCCGGACCCTTTGAAGTCCTCGTTAATTCAAACGCTGACATCACCGCCCTACAGGAAATGCGATGGACGGGACAAGGCAAGACGACCATCGGACCTTGTGACCAGACACGTGGTACCATAGTGGCCAGACACGTGGCAAAGCGCGTGGTGTGAAAGATACTGCGCCGCAAAGTACTAGCGTTCACACCCGGGAGCGAGCGTCTAGCTGCGATCCGCCTCAAGGCGCGGTTCTTCAACATAACATTTATCCTTGCTCACGCGGCGACTGAGGAGACGAACGACGCACAGTGTTTCGACTGTATGGAGTTAGGTGGGAAAAAATCATGTGACCGATTTTTGAAAAAACCGGTTTCTGTCAGAGGGAAATTTTTAAAAGTCGTATAGGCAAATTTGCTTATCCCATGCATGGGGCATGTTAATTGGGGCATAATTTTTATATGAAAAAGGATTACATTTGGAGTACTCTTTGGATAGGAAATAGAGTACTCTCCATTTTTGCAGGGTCATTTTCTTGTATACTTTGTACGGAAGTTTTATAATAAGTACCTGGGTGACGGAGCTTGCTCGGTGCTATCAATTTAGCGCTAACTATATATACCCAAAATGATGCCAAAATTACCCTAAAATAATCCTTAAATGATCCCAAAAAGACCCTTAAATGTTCCCAAAATGATCCGAAATTTAACCTAAAACGATCCTAAAATTATCCCAAAATTACCTTTATATGATCCAAATTTATCCCAAATGTCCCCAAAAAGACGCTTAAATGTACCCAAAATGATCCGAAAATGACCCCAAAATTATGCAAAAATGAGCCTAAAATGACCCTAAAATAATCCCAAAATTGTCCCAAAACGACCGCAAAAAGACCCTCAAATGTTACTAAAATTGAACCCAAAATGATCCAAAAATGAACAAAAATGACTCCAAAATGATCCGAAAATGACTCCAAAATTGTCCCAAATTAATCCAAAATTTAACCCAAAAGGATCATAAAATAGCCCAAAAACTAAAAATATTTTAGTTGGTGGCATCTTACATTTGATACCCATATTGACAAAAAATGAAATAGGTGGTAACCCTGTAAACCGCTCCAAGTGGCAACCCCCAAGTGGATAGTTTTATAATCAATCATACCATCAATATGCCAAATTTCATCCAAATCGGTAAAGATGTTCCCGAGATAGTACAGGATATACAAATACACTTCCGCAAGGTGGCAACCCTACTTGAAAACATTTTAGTTTTCATGTCGCTGTAAATACCTTTCATTTAATATCCATATTGACATATCTTGCTACAAAAATTAATACAAAATTCTATAGGTGGCAACCCTGTAAGCCGCCCCAGGTGGCAACCCCCAAGTGGATAGTCTTAGAATCAATCCAACTATCTATATTAAAAATTGTATCCAAAACGGTCAAGCGGTTCCTGACATAGTCCGGATATACAAAAATACAAGTTTAGCTCTTTTAAAATAACAGGATTCTGCCTATTTTGAGACAATCAGCCTTGAAATTTTTGTTTGTATTAGAGGTGCAACGCCACCTTTTCATTTTATTTTGCCACCCGCCCTTTTCACATAACCCCCACTTTTATGTGTGAGAATGCTTTTGATATCATATAAAAAGTACATTGATGATTCGTAGAGCTCGAGCATTTATAACTTTAAATGTGTGTCACCAATAAGGAAATCAATTCGATTAAAATAGAAATTAACTTAATCGTAGTGACAAAAACATAGAAAGCATAAAAATGATCCAACTAAAATCATATTGGTGAATAAAAAGCATAGAAAGAGTCAAAGAATAAAAAGGAAAACTATAGAAATGGGGTAAATCATTAAGTCAATTCAGTGAATTTGGCGATTTGCCAGCTAACATTTATTTCAGGTATAAATTCATTTGGCCCACTGCCAGTACAAATAAAGATGAACCAAACAGAAGAAAAATAAAGGTGATTTTAATTAAATAAAGTCACAGAAAAGTACTTTACATATCGTTACCTCAATTCACAAAGGCTCTAATTGACACATTTTTCGAAAAAGAGTTTTTCACGTATATAAGTATGATATATTAAAATACACACTCATTACAAATTTTAAGGAGATACTAGCAGTAATAACGGAGATATTCCAAATTTACAAAGCTATACAGTAAACCCCGCTTAAGTACTCACCCGCTTAAGTAACCAAATTCTTGGGCACTGTGCTTTTTGTAAGAAATGGGAAGAAAATTCCCCTCTTAAGTAACTCCCCGCTTTATTACCAAACCGCTTAAGTGGCTCAATTTGTCGTGCTCTAATATAAATTTCTCATATAATGTTCCCCTCTTAAGTACCTACTTGGCACTTGCAAATTTTGGAGCTCAATGGTAGCCCTATTTGATTTGATTTCTAATCTAATCTTGGCTTGCGTCATAATGACGCTTAACCGCCTAGGCGATTTTAGCCGTTTCGTATCAAAACACGCCAGTCATTCCTTTTTAGTGATAACTTGGAAACCTCAAGGGAGTTCAAATCAAACTCCACCTGTTGTTTCCATCTCAGTCGAGGCCTCCCCCTTCCTCTGCTGCAGAATTCGGGTGTCGATAGGAAAACTTTCTGTGCTGGAGCTTCTTTTTCCATTCGCATAACATGACCCAGCTAGCGGAGCCTTTGGGCTTTAATGCGCTGAACTATGGTCAGGTCTGCGTAAAGCTCGCACAGCTCATCGTTAAATTTTTTGCTTACTTAGTCCAAAGTAACACTTGTTGATATTATTTTCGGTGTTAATGTTGGTTCCCAAATAGACGAAGTCTCTCACCGTTTCAAACTTGTAGCCATCAACGGTGACTTGGCTGCCAAGGCGCAGGTGCGCCGATTCTTTCTTTGATGACAGCAGATACTTCGTATTGTCCTCGTTCAACGCAAAACCCACTTGTTTCGCTTCTTTATCCAGCCCAGAGAAGGCAGCGCTTACGGCGCGGTTGTTACGGCCAGTTATATCAATATCATCGGCATACGCCAGCAATTGCACGCTCTTGTAAAAGATTGTGCCATTGCGGTTTAGCTCTGCTGCTTGAATTATCTTCTCCAGCATCAGGTTGACGAAATCGCACGAAAGGGAGTCTAAAGCCTCGTTTGGCTTCAAATCGCTCAGAGAGGTCCTTCCCGATTGTGACAGAGCTGTTGGTATTGCTCAATCTCATTTGGCAAAGCCGTATAAGCTTTGCAGGGAAGTCAAATTCAGACATGGCGGCACACAGGCAACTCCTTTTTGCGCTGTCAAAAGCGGCTTTAAAATCCACAAAGAGATGGTGTGCGTCGATTCTTTTATCATGGGTCTTGAAAATCTGGTCTATGGTAGACTTACCAGGTCTAAAGCCACACTGATAAGGTCCAATCAGTTTGTATACGATGAGCTTCAGTCTTTCACATAATACGCTATAAAGAACCTTATATGCGATATTAAAAAGACTGCTTCCACGGTAGTTGGCGCGGCTACCGGGATCGCCTTTCGTGTGGGTTGGGCAGAGCACACTTAAATTCCAATGTGGAGGCATGCACTCGTCTGACCATATTCTGCATAAGAGCTGATGCATGCTTTTCGCCTCCGTGTTTGAAAAACTCGGCGGGTAGTCCGTCTTTTCCAGGCGCTTTGTTGTTTTTGAGCCGGGATATAGCTATCCTCATTCATCATAGTCAGGCGGTGCGACGACTTTTCCATCGTCAGGGATTGGGGTATCGGGTTCGACGTCTCCCTCGCAATTTAGCAGTGATGAGAAGTGCTCCCTCCATAATTTAAGTATATTCTGTACGCCGGTTACCAGGTCGCCATTATTGTCCTTACAGGAACTTGCCCCGGTCTTTCAACCTTCCGTCATCCGCCGGATCTTTTCATAGAATTTTCGGGCATTGTTCCTTTCAGACATCATCTCAGGCTCCTCACACTCACGCCTCTCGGCCTCACGTTCCTTTTTTCTGAAAAGGCGACTCTCTTCCTTCTTCGCCTCACGATATCGTGCCATACACTGCGGGTTGCGCCCGTGCATTCCCTGTATGCAGCGTCCTTTTTGTCCGAGGCTGTGCTGCATTCCTCATCGTACCAGTTGTTCTTGCGGGCTCGCTGAAACCCTATAGTGGCCTCAGCGGCGTTACGTAATGAGTGAGAGATATGCTTCCATTGCTCGGTTACATCGTTAGGTCGAGGATAGCTCTCCGATAGCCGGTGTGAGAGTCGACTGGAGAAATTAGCAGCTGTGTGTGTCGCGCGCAGCTTCTCGACGTCAAACTTTCGCCCGTTACTGTGCGCACTTTCTTCGCTACACAGAGGCGTGTGCGTATTTTAGCTGCAACAAGATAATGGTCCGAGTCGATATTGGGACCGCGTAGGGTACGCACGTCTAGAACGGTGGAGCTGTGTCTGCCGTCGATCATGACAATCCTGTTTCTTGTTCTTTGATCAGGGGACAGCCACCACAAATCCTACACCACGCGCTTTGCCGCGTGTCTGGCCACTGTAGTATACGTCACAAGGATGGTCGTCTTTCCTTGCCCCGTACATCGCATTTCCTGCAGGGCGGTTATGTCAGCATTTGCGTTCGCAAGGACATCAACCATTTGATTCTACTTAAGGGCAGTGTTGTACGACATATGTGAGAAGATCCGCCTTTTGAAAACAGCCAAAGTTGGAACAACCCGCTTGAACATGTGATAGCGCAGTTAGAATTAAAACAAGTAAGGAAGTCTAAGTTCGGGTGAACCGAACATTCAATACCCAGCGGCACTTTTTAGAATGGGATAACAATCATTGGGCTTTAGGAGGATTTACCAAATTTCCGCTACCGAATTATTTTAAATTATGTGATTTTCGATATCGAAAGTGGGCGTGGTTGGAGAGCGATTTTTTCAAGTTTCATCAGGTATACTCCTAACGATACTAGTATGTTTTGTGCCCAATTCCATCGTTCACCTATAAAATTATATCATTTTAGCCATTTCAGATGCCGAGATATGTCAATTTGTGTGATTTTCGAAATTTTCGATATCGAAAGTGGGCATGGTTGGAGGGCGATTTTATGCAATTTCATCAGGTATACTCCCAACAATACTAGTATGATTTGTGCCAAATTCCATCGTTCTATCCTAATCAGCTTAAAAGTTACGACCAGTCAAATTTTCAAAAATGCCTCCCTTAAAAGTGGGCGGTGTCACGTCCACTATATAAAATTTATGAAAAAATCATAAGAGAATGACCAGGGGGATTCACCTATAAAATTATATAATTTTAGCCATTTCAGCTGCCGAGATATGTCAATTTGTGTGATTTTCGATATCGAAAGTGGGCGTGGTTGGAGGGCGATTTTATCCAGTTTCATCTGGTATACTCCCAACGATACTAGTATGCTTTGTGCCAAATTCCATCATTCTATAGTAATCAGTTTAGGAGTTACGACCAGTCTAATTTTCAAAAATGGCTTATTTAAAAGTGGGCAGTGCCACGCCCACTATAAAAAATTTATGAAAATATCATAAGAGAATGACCAGGGGGATTCACCTATAAAATTATATCATTTTAGCCATTTCAGCTGCCGAGATATGCAATTTGTGTGATTTTCGAAATTTTCGATATCGAAAGTGGGCGTGGTTGGAGGGCGATTTTATCCAGTTTCATCAGGTATACTCCCAACGATACTAGTATGCTTTGTGCCGAATTCCATCGTTCTATCCTAATCAGTTTAAGAGTTACGACCAGTCAAATTTTCAAAAATGGCTTCCTTAAAAGTGGGCGGTGCCACGCCCACTAAAAAAAATTTATGAAAAAATCATAAGAGAATGACCAGGGGGTTCACCTATAAAATTATATCATTTTAGCCATTTCAGATGCCGAGATAAGTCAATTTGTGTGATTTTCGAAATTTTCGATATCGAAAAAGGGGGCGTGGTTATCATCCGATTTCGCCCATTTTCAATAGCAACCTACCTTGGCCAGAAAGTAACATGTATACAAAATTTCATGCAAATATCTTAATTTTTACTCAAGTTATCGTGTACACGGACGGACATGCCTTAATCAACTCCTCTTTTAATCCTAAGAACTTTCATATATGGAACTCTATATCTATCTCGATTATTTTGTGCCGTTACATACAACCGTTATGTGAACAAAATTAATATACCCTTGTACTAATAATAGTACGCTGGGTATAAAAAATTCTCGAGTTTTGAGGCGTCTGGCAGAAGTTTTTGCCATGGGACGAAGTCCAAAAATGCTTGGTGCAACTTAAGGGTAGTGTTCTTCGACACAAGTGTGCAGATCCGCCATTTAAAATCGACCAAAGTGGGACAAACTCGCTTAAAAAAATAAAAGCGAAGTAAGAGTAAAAAAATCCCCGAGCTTTGAGGTGTCTGGCTGAAGTTTTTGTCATGGGACGCAGTCTGAAGATGCCGGATTCTACTTAAGGGCAGTGTTTTACGACATATGTATGTGCGAAGGTCCGCCCTTTAAAAATAGCCAAAGTTGAAAAAACCCGCTTGCACATGTGAAAGCGCAGTAAGAATTATGGAAATTCCCCAGTTTGGAGGTGTCTGGCAGAAATTTTTGCCATGGGACGAAGTCTAACAACACCTGATACTAGTTAGGAGTTGTGTTCTATGTCTCATGTGTAAAGATCCACCTCTTAAAAACAGCGAAAGTTAGTTTGTCCAACCGCTTAAACAAATGAAAGCGAAGTAAAAGTAAAAGAAAATTTCCCGAGCTTTAAGGTGTCTCGCTGAAGTTTCTGTCATGGGATGAAGACCGAAAATGACTGATGCCATTTGAGGGTAGTGTTCTACGATACATGTGTAAAGATACGCCTTTAAAAAACAGCCAAAGTTGGGCAAACCCACTAAAACAAATGAAATCGTAGTTAAAATTAAAGAAAATTCCCGAGTTTTGAGGTGACTGGTAGAAGTTTTTGCAATGGGACGATGTCCAAAAATGCTTGGTACTACTTACGGGCAGTGTTCTCTGACACATGTGTGAAGATCCGCCATTCAAAATCGACCAAAGTTGGACAAACTCGCTTAAACAAATAAAAGCGAAGTAAGAGTAAAAAAATCCCAGGGCTTTGGGGTGTCTGGCTGAAGTTTTTGTCATGGGACAAAGTCTGAAGATGCCTGATTCTACTTAGGGAGAGTGTTTTACGACATGTGTGTAAAGATCCGCTTTTTAAAAACAGCCAAAGTTGGAAAACCCGCTTAACCCTCTAACCAGCAAACTTTAAATAATGATCGGAAACAGTTGGGAATTTTTTTCAATTACGTCAACAGAAAGTCAATATGTCGTTTCATTTGCCAGCCAGGTGAGAAATAAGAAACACTGCCTCCAGGCGCACTTACCGGTTGGAGCGAAAAAAATTAATCTTCTCTGATAGCCAAGCAGCCCTCAAGGCATATGAAACTCCAGGACTGTGGAGAGCTGCCGCCAATCTCTCAACGATATGGCCGAGCAACTCTGTTGTTGTTGTTGCTGTTGTAGCGAGGCGTAGCCCTGCCCAAATGTCAGACAGGGTCACCCCGAGTGTACTGCTCTTGGCCGGGTCGATATAAGAAAACGGCCCGGGTCGTTTCGGCACGATGTACAGCAAGTACTGGTACCGTTCTCGTAGAACCGGCAATACAAGAAACTAGCCGTGTAGGCCATGTAGGTCATTTAGTTTTACCCAGGGTGCACCAACGGGGAGGCGACCTACTCTTACAACCCTGAGCAACTCTCATTTTACCTGGTATCGGTGCCTGGACTCCTTGGCATACCGGGAAACGAGATGGCAGACGATCTACTCAAACCAGAAGAGAAGAACTCTCATTACTTATGGGATTTCTCACAGGGCATATACGCTTAGGCAAACATGCAGAAAGGTTTGGTATTCCTTTACCGACTCCTGCAGAAGCTACATAGACGAGAAGGTGCTTGATATAGTGAGGCATCTTCTATTCGAATGTCCCGCACTGTGGGGCATTAGGTTGAAATATCTGGGGTCTGATAATTTCTGTCATCTCGGCGAGCTATCAAGAATTAAGCCAAAGGATATTTTGCCCTTCGCGGAATCCAATAAAAGGTTTGAGTAGGGGGTCATTTAGATCCATGTGGTATCACAACGGGACCTACTTGTCCCTACCGATTCCATGATTTCATGGATTTCTTCGTCCTATAACTTCGACAATATCACCCGCGACATCGTACAGTGGTTTAATAATAATATATTTGTATTCAATTTATGAAAACAAGTTATGAAATAAAACTAAACCCGAGAGAGCACTTTTTAAAAAAGATCAATGTATATAATAGTTCGCGCGGAACGACAACAGTGCCCTGAGGCACTCTTTAGTTTTTGCACTGCTGGGCACAAAATTCTACTTTTTTTAAAACTGTTTTTATAAAATCGGCAAGTTAATGAGCATAGCTTTACGAAAAAGAATTATCAAGCACAGCGTACTTCTCAAAAATAAAAAGTTTTGATATTGAAAACAGTGAATTTCTTTAAAAAAAAACGACATATTTCTCGACCTGTTCGCACAAAACTGAGTATAGAAGACAAACGGTCCACCGGATTTTGTTTTAACTTGAGAAAGAAATTCCCCTAGAAATATGGACGAGGTGCATTTATTTTTTTAAGGAAAAATAATTTCTTCACACGGAAATCTTAATTTTTGTGATGCCTGCCCTGAGGCACACTTACTGCTTAGAGGGTTAAACATGTGAGAGCCAAATCCGATAAATTGTTAAGACGGAACTAATTCCCATAGAAAATTCCGCGAGCTAGGGGTGTCTGGTTGGAGCCGGGACATTCTTACGAGTCTAAAAACGCTACACAGAGAAACATTTTCTTGTAAAATCAACCTTTTTTAACACTTTTTCATGTTATTATTTTTCATGTTATTATTTTAACACGAAGCTCATGTTGAATAACTCCACTTCGTGTTAAATTAACATGAAGCTCATGTTGAAAAACTTGACTTCGTGTTAAGTTAACATGAATTGCGGTTCAACAAGAATTACTGTTAAATTAACATGAATTCCTGTTAAAACAACACTATCTGCCGCATTATCTCATGCAAATTTAACAGGATCTTTCTTGTTAGTTTAACATGGTTCATGTTGACAAAAATAATTCTATGTGTAGATACTTACTCAGGGTGGTATTCTAAGACAAATATGTGAAAATCGTCCTTTATAAAATAAGTGAAATCGATTTCCAAATTGGGCGACTTTGACCCCTGATTCCTAGGCCCCGGACATGGCTAGAGTTTGGAAATTTTCACAATCGTTCTAGATTCGGGGAGGACTATCCAGGGGTAATGGTTTCATCCTTTAGAAAATAAGTGATGTCTGGCGGGTCTGGGCTCTCGCTCTATAACCAAATTTTAACACATGCAGTGGATATCTTCCAGGGATGGTCACAAGCTAAAAAATATTTTGATATATATAGGGGCGTGGCACCTCCCATACCAATTAAATACTTCATAGTCGATATCTCTGGAAGTATTAAAGTTAGACCACTGAAATTTGATGAGGAGTTAAATGAGATTATTCCCTATTACCTCCAAAAAAATGGGGATGGCGAAAAAGGGGGTTGTCACCTGCCATACGAATAAAATATTTATCTATCTTCTTCTTCTATATCTATATCTTCACTATCTATATCTATACTTTTATCTATACTATATATGAGCTCCCTAAAGCACAAGTGGTATAAGTCCACATTTCTCGAACTGAGATATGCAAGGTTTTGTGTTGTCAACAAATAGGAGGTACCCTTGATTTCACAAGTTAGTTCTGCACTTTATTCCGTTTCTATGGGAGCTAGGAGTTGCCCCGTTAGTTTGTTATATAGAACACATTTTCCCTCCATAGCGTCATGTCTAACTAAAAAAACGAAAACTGGACTTATACCACTTGTGCTTTAAACGGCTCATATATAAAATTTTAACTCGAAATTTTTCATTCAAATTATAAAATATCATAATCCGGCCAAAATAGGACACAAGGCAATCATTTTTTTCATATTGCTCTTCAGAACCTGGTAATAGAGATAGGGATGGGGATAGAGATGGGGATTAAGATAGATATAGGGATCGGGTTAAAGAAACGTGTACGGAAATAAGTTTGTAGCAGGACAACGTCTGCCAGGTCAGCTAGTATAATAATACATTTTATTACCCTATGCATGGATGAAATTTCTGCAAAAAAAATTCCTAAAATTAACACTACTTTTTTATTAGAAAAATATTAGAATGGAAGCTAAATGAAATGTATAAATCGCCAAAAACATTAATATGAGTGGTGCTTTCTGAGACAAGCCTGAACATTTCTTTTTCGGATCTCTTAAATTTTTTTCGATCACTTCATTCAACTATAGTCAAACTTCCTCTTTCAGAATTTTTATACTGAGGTCAAAACGTGTATTTTGTAATCTTGCTCGACAATCTTCCATGAAAGTTTTCAGGGTACCTTTTTGTAAAAGAAAATACCTATGTGCCCACCAGGTTGCCGAAATTGGGCATTTCGGGCCATATCTGGTTCGATAAATTTATTTTGGGCCGTTGGGCGCATAATTGAAGTTTTGTCCCATTTTGTAAGCGGACACAATTTGTTTATGTGGTAGCTACAAATTGCTACATCTGTTCAGTGTAAAGTTTTTTTAAGCTTAATGAAATACAGCTCGAACTTTCATATACGTATGTTTTTATGTAGAAATACTTATGAACCTACCTTCATGTTAAAAACATATTCATTCCAATTTTAAACAATTTTTCACTAGTGAGCCGGTGCAAACCGTTTCACATTTTCATACATTTATGCTCACAAATTACATATATGAGAGTGAGAAAATCCGCAAAGTGAGATATTGTTTAGAATCGGCTTGATTACAACATATCATAATTTTTTCTTAGTGGCAATCCTGGTGCCCACTAAAAGAAATGAGACATTACAAAAAATCAAAACCGTTTGGAACCGTTTCCGGCTTTTGAAACGGTTTCGTTCTTTTTCAGATAAAAATAACGGTTACGGTTTGGGTTTTGAAAAATGAATTACTTTTAACCGGTTACGGTTTCGGTTTCGGTGTCAATCCCTGTAAAATACTTATTTGGCTTGTAAATTTAAAAACAAAAATATGTGACATCTTACCATGAATTCTGTTATTGTCGCACCCTTTATATATATTCCTTCTGAAAAACGGACATTAGTTTATCTGATTTTATATTTATAAGACAAATCTCATTTTATTTTATTTTTTATTTTTTACTAAAAACATTTTGTAAGATTTTTTATTTGCCGGGTTGAGGTGTGTTAAAATTTGAAATAAAACATAGATGTTTTAAATCCTTTTCCAATAAATTTCGGTTATTCACAATAACCGTCCTCAGGGTGAACTATAAACAAACATAGAACACAAAATAACACATAATTTACATTAAAAAAAAATTAACAATTTTAACAAAGATACCTAAACATTAATAACATACATTTTTGACACGTCTGTCGCTTTCTACGTGGAGTTGTTAACTTATTTTGTTTGTTATTAGATGCCTAAATGAGAGCGCGATATTTGCTACGTCTGTTTTGTAATTAATTCTTGTGTTAGTTGGTTTGTGTCTTGTTGAAGTACTTGAGGTTCGGATGCTTATTCAGCTACACCGAAAGGCCAGATCTGGCCTGATCATTTGAAAGCAGTTAAACTTTATCATGATCTGTAGTATAGTTTTTAGTGTTCGACCGAAACCTGAACTTTAGGCCGAAGCCGAACCTATATTCGGCCGCAAACCGAAGCCGAAGCCGTGTGTATCTTGAATAAACAAAACACCTTACAAAAATACATAAGGGGTATTCTCTCTAAATTTTTTCGATGAAAAATACGGGAATTTAAGTCACTATTGTCAAAATTGCAAAATGCAAGAACAAAAACACACGCATTTTGATGTTTCATGAAAAAAATTTTGAAAGAAAATTTTCTAATTTTGACAATAATGTGTAAATTTCCTGTGTTTTTTATGAAAAAAATTTAGAGAGAAGACCCCTATGCATAGTTGTAAACAAAGATAAAAAAGATGTTAATAGCATATTACATACATATTTATATTATTATTTGTTTTTCCCTGTTTTAAAATAAATATAGATTTAAGACATGAAACATTTACATAAACACATACCTCAAAACAATGCATGCATTGAAGTAAATAACGTTATTTTTGAGACAGGATTCAATCACTTGATATACATACAACTTCTTTCAAAAATACGAAAGTTATACAATTTTTCACTTTTTTTGGAGAACATATTTTTACCACAATATATACATTAGACTAAGCCAAAAAAAAAAATCGTTTTTTTTTCAAATTTTATATTGATTTTCTATTTAAGAACTGTAATTTTTTCAGATTTTTAAATTAAAGCCTAGAGGTCTATCATTGCTAGCTTAGATTTTATAGACTTAACCTCCAATTTGGTATAAAAACGACAAATAATTGTCGAAAAACACCATTTACCTGAAGATTGGCACCCTAAATCAAAAACCGTCACAACTCAAAATTTTTTTAGGTCGCTTTCTTGGCATAAATTGCTATACTACTTCAGCCAGTACATAATTTTTTTTTTCTTTTTGACTATTATCGCTACTCTTTAAAGAGCACAGTTATGCCAAGTTTTTAAAAAATCGAATGACTTTTGTGCGATCCAGAAGCAATTAACTGAAAGTTACGCTGATTTTGACTCTTTTTGATTTAGCGTACGATATGTATTTTTGTAGGAAATTGAAATCCTGACTTTCTAGACTGAAATTTTCTCAGACTAGCCGTTTTCCAGTATTCTAGCCTCAAACATTGGCATGTTTTTTAGATTTCCCGATTTTGGTTTGAAAATTTGCGAAACATGAAAAAATCAACATCGAATAAAGCTAAATACATATTCTTAAGGGAAATTAGCGCTGAATCCGAATTCGACACCAGAATTCAACAACGGGCCCGAGATTCGGTCCTAACCTTGTAGGAAAGTCCAATATTATTTTGATTTTGTTAGGTTATAGAAGAACTGCGACCTGTTAGGCTAATTCTGATCACGGATTTGGCTTTAGCTTCCAAAATACATAAAAATTAATGTATTGAGTTCACAGATCAGTCAACTTTTTAATTTTTTGTGGCTGCGCCATTTGAAGGCTGTAAAAGTACACCTTCGCAGAGAAAGCATATGGGTGTTTTCACGGTCGCGAACAGTACGTTCGTACGTTTTTATGGGCCAAAAAACAAAGTATACATTGGTTTTTCTTTTTTTTTTTGCCTCTTCGATAGCATTTTGGTAGGTCAATTTTAGGTGCAAGAGGCAGGTTTGCTCGATTTTTAGTTTTGACTGTGGGGGCAATAAACATGTGGTCGCGAACGTACGCAAAATGGAAGTGACTTTTTTGTGCAACTGGAAAAATCCAAAATTCAGCGAAATGGAATGGATTTTTTCAAAACGGTTGTAACATATTGAAGTGGCTTAAATTAACTTTCTTTACGATTATTCCGCGTTAAAATATCTTCAGTACATTTTCATATATATACGCTTAAATGTCGGTCGCGAACGTACGGGTCGCGAACGTGCGATTTTTCCATACATTTTTTTTTACTATTTTCTGCACATTGTTTTACAAATTATATGAATTGGAGCACTTAATTCACAAGTTTCAATATCATATGTTGTATTTATAAAGAAAAGAAAATAGCATAAATTATTAGACTCTACTGAAATCCCCCGGCCCACACCGAAAGGCTCGAAAGTGGCTTGTATAACATAAAGTATACTCACTATAATGTGTAGTTATAAAATTTATAAATCATCATCATTTCCTCAACTCCTATTGGAGCATAGGGCCTGAAAATTTGACGTGAAAAACTAGTGATTAACGGGTGAATGATGGATGACACCGTTCAAGAATTCTAAGCAAATTTGTTTTCTACAAAATAGTTTTTTATTCCAACGACATGATAATAGCCAAAGACTCAAATTATGGAGTAAAACGCGGCATCAGTATTATTTATTATTATTAATATACATACATACATATAGTCTATATAATGAAATATTATTAAATATCTTTATATTGCGAATATGCCGTACGAACTACATGTAACTTCAAGTTTTCGTCACAGGAAATTGAATGTATCAATCTGATACCTGGAATGCTTGGTATATTTGTCCATTCTTGATTTAAGGTTGGGGATATCTCGGCGATTGAATCAGCTCCAATATATATAAGTTGAACTCCAGTGATGTGCGCTTTTGCACAATTATAAAAAGATAATGCATCATTCAAAATAAGATTTTTTGTTACTTGCCAGACTTTTCTTTTCACAACTGCTCGAATACCATCGACTGCACCCTTGCCATGAGATGTCGCAAAATAGTTCCACTAAAACTTTTTGCAGTTGAATTGAGTCAGCAAATCTGGAAGACTCCGAGCTATATACTTATTTTTAAATTGGCAGCTACTTCCATCCGAGAAAAAGGAAATGTCTTGGAATTCGCTATGTTGCCTTTTTATCTCTTGCACAAGATGTGTTATAAACACGTAAACATCGATTTTGCTGTGAGTTAAACTGTCACTTATTATTGCAAACGGCTTAGTTTGGTCAGACATCCAAGCGACGCAAGTAAAAATAGAAACTTGCTTATAACTAAAATGCGAACTCTGAATTTCGTTTTGGCAGATTAGCCTATAATTCTCTGCGAAATCTACTTGTATAACAAGTACTCCAGGTGGGATATTTTTCCTGACAGCTTCGAAATAGCTTTGCTGTGCTCGCTTTACAAAAAAGTGTTCCTTGAAAAGTGGCAGTTGAACTTGTATCTCGTGTAACAAGTCAGATAACGGAGCAGCAGTGTAATTCAGTGTTACACGATCATCCACTTTCCGCCATTGTTTCCATTTGATGTTCTCGTCCATTTTTGAAAGGTATTTCAAGGGAATGATCTCTTTAATTTCGCTTGCACACTTTTCTCAAGCGTTGGTCGTACAGTGTTCATTTTCTATATTGCAACACGCTAATTTCAGGAATTTTTCGAAGTCATCAGATATAGGGTCCATAGCGTTCGATAAACTTTTAATAAATAATTAAAATTGGCATGATAAATGCATACACACATGTTATGTGGCATTTTGCTCGAAATCTGGACACTTCTTGGACGACATTCAAAAAACTGTGTTTTACTTGCGGTTTTCCCGATTACTTGCGTTTTGTAGATCTCGTAAGCCTCAGAAACTGTTATCAGCATATAACGTTTAACAACAACTTTCCCATCTAATATTATTTATTTATTCACTTCAAATCTACAGTACAAAGTACCTTACAGACTAACGATACATTAACAAAAAATGCTTATTGAATAATAGAATTTAAAATTAACACAAAAGTAGATCTCGAAAAAGAAAAGTCAATTAACTTATAAGAAGATAAGTCATTAAATTCACATAAGGCCCGCGTAATAGGAGCATTTCTTTCAAAATTTGTTCTGCAACTTTCAACATAGAAAGGAAAAGAGTTACGGAGACTTCTTATCGGAACATTAAAGTTTATGCGCTCTAGAAGAATTGGGCAATCAATCATGCCATTGATTATATTGAAAATAAAAGAAAGGGAGAGAATAGACCTTCTTTTATCTAAGGAGCAGAGATCAATAAGCAACAACCGCGAATGGTACGAAGGCACAGGATCCTCGAAACGCAAGGAATGTAAAGCATATTTTAGAAAAATTTTTTGAACCCTTTCGATCCTTTTTATTGATTGTTGATCGTATGGTCTCCAAATAATAACCGCATATTCTAATTTAGAGCGAACGAGGGACGTGAAAAGAAGCTTAAATGTGTAAGGGTCTGAAAACTCTGTGGAATTACGTCGTATAAAGCCCAATACCGAGTATGCCTTAGAAAGAATGAAATTAATATGATTATTAAAAGACAACTTCGCCTCAAAAATTACTCCTAGATCTTTAGTTTCAATAAACTTGTTTAAAACACAATTGGCGATATAGTACAGCGAGGGAGTAGGATTCTGACGCCTAGTGTAAGTAAGGTGAAAACACTTATCAATGTTTAAGGATAACCGCGATTTTAAACACCATAAATGGAGATTATTTAAATCACTTTGAAGTCTACTTACATCTTCAGCATCCTTCACCACCTTGAATACCTTCAAATCATCAGCATAAAGAAGATAATTCGAAAATGAGAAACAACTGCCAATGTCGTTAATGAAAAGAACGAATAAAAGAGGGCCTAAAATGCTTCCCTGGGGAACACCAGAAGAAGCAACAAAAAATTCTGAAATCGAGCCATCAAGCGAGACTACACAACGCCGATTAGGCAAATATGAGGTTATCCAATTCAGAAGAGAGGAGTGGAATCCGAGACAAGCTAACTTAGTAATCAGAATCCTGTGAGAAACTCTATCGAAGGCTTTAGAAAAGTCAGTATAAATGCAGTCAACTTGCGAACCAGTCGAAAACGAAGATATGCAAAAATCGCTGAACACCATTAAATTGGAGACTGTCGAGCGTCCGGAAATAAATCCATGCTGGTTAGGACTGATTACAGACTTTACAGTAAAATGTATTTTATCTTTAACAATACTTTCAAAAAGTTTTGAAAAGTTTGATAGCTTTGAAATAGGCCTGTAGTTACGAACATTACACTTACTCCCACTTTTGAAAAGAGGCGTAATTGTTGTTATCTTCCAGTCATTTATGAAGATTCCTGACGAAAGAGATTTATTAAAAAGTAATTGTAACGGGTATGACAGCGCTGGACAGCCCTTAAGTAAAAGAGCTGGCAGTCCGTCTGCTTCTGATTGTGACGAAAGCTTGAGGGATAGAATCGCACTCAAAACTTCGTCAGACGAAATATGCAAGGTCCCTAGATTAACAGACGGGTATATTTCAGAAGAAAAATCGGGAGAACTCTCGTCATCAATAACAAAATTTGACTTAAAGAACTCCGCGAACAGATTAACGGCCTCAGCGGGAGTGTTGGCAGACTTACTATCCAGGAAAACTGAGCTAGGTACTCCAGAGCTTAACTTTTTGGATTTCACAAAGGACCAAAAAGATTTCGGATTAGATTTAATGTTCCGCTCCGTATTTCGAATATAATTTTTATAAAGGAAGTTATTTAATGACTTAAATTCCTTGTGGTATTGTTGATATTGTATAAAGAATGTTTGGATTCGAGTTAACTTGAACTTTTTAAGATATTTGTTTTTAATGTTTTTCAATTTCATTAATTCTCTATTATACCAAGGTGATTTGCAAGACCGCTTCCGTTTAAATGGTATATTACTTAAACAGAATTCATTAAGCGGAAAAAAGTCTCCAGCCAATTTCAACTCTATCTTTGAGTTGATGTCCTCTTCAAGAGTATTTTGAGTTGTACTACTTTATGGCAAATACTTTTTATAAAGTATTTTAATAACCTCTTTTTTTGCTTCATTTTTTGGTAAAGCATTTTCTGCTTTTTTTACAGCTTTGTATAAAGTTTGTTTGCAAGTATAGATTATACCATTTCGTTGTTGTCTAGAAGCAATTTTTTTTTTTGACGGTATATTATCAACCGTTCACGTTCTTTTTCTTTAAGCTCCCTCATCAGCTTAGTGTTTCTCCCCAACTTCGTTAGTTCTTCCCTTCGTTTCTTCATTCGTTCAGCTGCTTTCTTAGGATACTGCTTAAGTTCGTGGGATCACTCATAATACCGCTTATGCTTTGCTTTTTGGGATTCAGTAGGAGCTTTACTTTTACTTTATTATCTAAGAGATATATGTACATATATTTTTTAAAACTATTAAAATATTAGTTCACGAAATAATCTGTACTTACGTTTATAATATTCTAATAATTTTTTTCAAATATTCTTATATTTGCTTTAATTTAAATTGAGTGTACGCTTGTTGACCGTTTTGTATGAAAATCATTCAAACTAAATTTTTTCGTTATTTAATTTCAATACGCGAGATGACTTACAACAACTGCTAACGAATTCCGGCGATATATCAACAGGTTATCATAACCTCTAACGAGATTTTTTAGCCGAGCTTCTCTTTCCAGCTTGTGGTATGTTGCTTTTGAGTTTTTCTACAAGTTGGCGGGACCTACAGTTTTTTGCCGACTCCGAACGGCACTCGCAAAGCAAATGAATTTTTTGCTGAGAAGCTTCTCATGGCAGAAACTACTGCCGAGGGGCGACCCTGTTTAGAAAAATTGTTTTTCTAAATAATTTTTGATGTTACTTTTGCCGGGCATCGAACCGCCACAACTTGGTGTAGAAGGCCCAACACTTAACCGCTACACCACGGCGGCAACTGCTAACACGATGGATAAAAAAAAGAAAGCACAAAGTACATAATTTCAAAGTGAACAGGCCTAAAATATATCAAAATGCAAAACGGTCGCGACCGTACGCAACTTTGAACATTAAAAAAAAAGGTTTGGTAAACCCTTCACGAGAAGTAGTTTTGGTTTTCAATTAAGTGCACTCAACTGGCTTTAGCAATGTAGTTCTTGACATTTCCTTACACTCCTTGAGAAGTGGTAACAAAAAATGTAGTTTTTTGGTCGCGAACGTACGATCCAGGCAGAGGTAAAAGTTTCAATATAAATTTACTGTTAAAGCTGGAATTATTGGTGATGTTTGTCGTAACGCTGTAGTCTTTATTGATATTCATGGAGATATTTCGTCGCTAGTATAAGTCGTACATGTGAAAAAATTTAAAAGAAACAGGCCTTTAAAACTGGCTCGAAATGAAAAAAAAAAATGTTTCAGGTTCTAAGCCAAATTTTTCATAAAAATATGCAAATTAACTTCCAAACCTTTATTTTTATAAAACTTTGGGTAATTTTGAAAAGAATTTATTTTTATTAACATTTAAAATTTTTGCTCTGGTTGACTATTCTACAGAAATGCTCATATATTAAGCAAAAATATGTTTGAACGTATATGAGAAATGTATATATTTGGTTAGAATATTAATCATAAAATGATAATTTATTTTGAAAGAGTAGCCTAACAAAAAAGAGTTGTTTGAGCTTTTTTTAGCCCACCCAATTTCCTTTAAGAATCTGTATCTATCTTTGTTGTACATGGATATTTGATTTTTGACCATTTTTGAAAGAAAAATGGGAAATTGAAAAAAATGCTAATTTTTGAAGCTAGAATACTAGAAAACGGCTAGTCTGAGAAAATTTTGGTCAATGCAAATTTTGTAGGGAATTCGTTTTCCTTCAAAAATATGTTCAGGTAAATGGTGTTTTACAACAATGGTTTGTCGTTTTTATACCAAATATGGAGTAAAGTCTGTAAAATATAAACTATCAATGATAGACCTCTAGACTTTATTTTAAAAATCTGAAAAAATTACAGTAATTTTTTTTCACCTTTCTTAAAAAGAAAATCAGTATAATTTTTGAAAAAAAATTAAATTTTGAATTTTTGGCCTAGTCTAATGTATATTCATATGGGGTATGTAATTAAAGCAAAAGGCTTCTATCGCGATGCCGCGTGAAATGTTAAAACCTCGGATAAAAAACTTTGTCAGTTGATCAAACATATTATTTCCGATATATTAGTGATGTTAACTCAAAATTTGGGTTTTTTGTAGTGTCCGACCGAAACTGGAATTTTAGGCCGAAGCCGTAGCCGAATATTCGGCGTAATCCTCTATTTGGCCGAACCCCGAAGCCGAAGCCGAATACCAAAATAAGAAAAGAGATTTTTTTTATATCATAACAATTCATTATTTTTGTTTCTTGAATAAACAAAACACCTTACAAAAATACATACATAGTGGTAAACAAAAATAAAAAAAATTCAGTCCTTATGTTAATAGCATTTTAACAATGTATAAAAAAACTACACAAAAAAGATGTTGCATTTTCTAGAGATGCACTAAGAAAAACAGCTGACTGCAGTCTGAACGCAAGTAATCGAAAGTGATGACACTTTAAACGAATTGATCGACATACTTGTATAATTAAGGGTAAGTTATCGTTCAAAATTTTAGGCCTGTTCAATAACACAAAGTTATTACTGGAATTTGCGATTTTCTGTCGCTTATAAAAAATCAATTATCGGCCTCGATTATTCGGCATTTTCATGCGAAGGCCGAAGCCGAATAAAAAATACTAGCCGAATAGGCCGAATACCGAACCTTGGTGAATATTCGGTCGGACACTAGTTTTTTGAGTAATGACGACGTTGCAGCAAATGAGCGATATATTATAGATTTCCCCACACTTTCTCAAAGGCTCAAGAAATATTTTTTTGAGGTTTGTTGAGTAGATACATATGTATGTATCTACTAAAGACTTCAAACTACAGGTACTCACATAATTTACATATAATATTTTTATAGACGTTTTCCTGTAGATATTACTTTTGTTAAAAAAACTAAGGTTGTCACCACAAAAGAACTCAAAAGCAAGAGACAACACGTTACGAGAAGTGACGCAATGCTTAAGTAACGTAACTGACGCAAAGCAACAAATCAAACTGTAAACTTTTTTGGCGCAGTTTTATAATTTATTATGTTAATCTAGCGACTTTCCACCTTTTAATTTTCCCAATATTTTGATCTAAAACTATTATGTTAGGGTCAACTAAACAATTTTACACCAAGGGTAAATTTTATACATACTATATACATACATACATACGTAGTATAGATGCAGTACAAAACTTAGTGGACAGATGAGATTATCAGTTGACGAAGCAATAAACTTTAACCACAAAAGCAAAGGAAGAAATTACGTATGTACAAATACATTAAACTTTATATACGTATTAAAGCACGAGCACAAACTCTAACTAGAATAACAATATTTAGACGAGAACGTTATCAAGACAACAGACTCTGACAAACTGAATTGATTGAACAAGATCGATTGGGTGGGATGCATTTTCAATAAAAAAAAAGAATTGAGAGGCAGTGATGTTCTGATTATGTGGCGACCATCACATAATGGGCATCTCCGAGTGAAAAGTATAAACGGTCATGTAGGTATGCTAAGCGCTCGCAAATACAGATAAGAAGATTGGGGTGCAGTGAAATAGAGCCGAGCAAACAGCGCCCACTGGCGTTATTTCATTTTTTTTAGGAAATAAAAGCAATAAATCCCGCGGGCGTTATTTCTTTTATTACCCAGCGTACTAGTACTAGAACAAGGGTATTATAATTTTGTCCATATAACGGTACTACGTAACGGCAAAAAATAATCGACATAGGTATAGAGTTCCATATATGGAACTTCTTAGGTTGAAAACAGGAGTTGATTAAGTCCGAACACGAACAAAATAAATGTTACTAGTATAATACTCAAGTACCTACAATATGAGCCGTTTAGGCATAAAGCTATGCTCGCAATATGGTAATCAGTAGTACCAGGCTCCAGCATTAACGAATACACCAAGCCACCTGGCTGTCCCCTGATCAAAGAACAAGAAACCAGACACAGCTCCACCGTTCTGGACGTGCGTACCCTACGTGGTCCCAATATCGACTCTGACCATTATCTTGTTGAAGCCAAGATACGCACACGCCTCTGTGCATAGAAAAAAGTACGCATAGTAACGGGAGGAAAGTTTAACGTCGAGAAGCTGCGCACGACACAGACAGCTGATAATTTCTCCAACCGACTCTCACACCTGCTATCGAAGAGCAATCCTCGACCTAACGATGTAACCGAGCAATGGAAGCATGATGAAGTGACCCGACTATGATGAAGTGAGAATAGCTATATCCCGATTTCAAAATAACAAAGCGCCTGGAAAAGATAGACTACCCGTTGAGCTCTTCAAACACGGAGGCGAAGAGCTGGTAAAAAGCATGCATCAGCTCTTATGCAGAATATGGTCAGACGAGTGCATGCCTCCAGATTGGAATTTAAGGTGCTCTGCCCAATCCGAATTGTGTGAAAGAGTGAAGCCCATCGTAGGCAAACTGATTGAATTTGACTTCCCTGCAAAGCTTATACGGCTTTGCCAAATGAGACTGAAGTCCATCGTAGACAACCTGATTGAATTTGACTTCCTTGCAAAGGTTATGTGGCTTTGTCAAATGACGTTGAGCAATACCAATAGCTCTGAGCTATTTGAAACAGAACGAGGTTTCAGACAGTTCGACTTCCTTTCGTGCGATTTCTTCAACCTGATGCTGGAGAAGACAGTTCGAGCAGCAGAACTAAACCGCAACGGTATGTCGATGGTATTGACCTTAACAACCGCGCCCGCGTAAGCTCTGCCTTCTCTGGACTGGATAAGGAAGCGAAAAAAGTGGATCTTGCGGTCAACGAGGACAAGACGAAATATCTGCTGTCATCAAAGAAAGAATCGACGCACCTGCGCCTTGGCAGCCAAGTCACCGTTGATAGCTACAAATTTGTAACGGTGAGGGACTTCGTCTACTTAGGAACCAGCGTTAACACCGCAAATAATATCAGTCTGTAAATCCAGCGGAGAATCACTCCAACATGTGTTACTTTGGACTAAGTAGGCAGTTGAGAAGTAAAGTCCTCTCTCTACAAACAAAGATCACGCTCTATAAGTCTCTCGTCATACCAGTCCTGATGTACGGCTCGGAATCATGGACAGTGTCAAGGGAAGATGAGATGGCCCTTGGAGTATTTGAGAGAAAAGTTCTCCGGAAGATTTATGGTCCTTCCCGTGATGCCAACGGCGAGTATCGAAGGAAATTTAACGATGAGCTGTACGAGCTCTACGCAGATCTGACCATAGTCCAGCGAATTAAAGCCCAAAGGCTTCGCTGGCTGGTTCATGTTATGCGAATGGACAAAGAAGCTCCAGCACAGAAGGTTTTCCTATCTACACCCGAATTCGGCAGCAAAGAGGGGGAAGCCTCGACTGAGATGGAAGCAACAAGTATAGGATGACGTGAACTCCCTTGGGGCTTCCAATTGGCGTTAGTTATCGCAAAAAGGAATGACTGGTGTGCTTTGATATGAAACAGCCAAAATCGCCTAGGCGGTTAAGCGTCAATAAATGACGCAAGCAAGATTAGATTAGGTTAAATTGGAAAACCATTTGAGTTCTCTTGGAAAGTGTTCCTTTCATTTTTAAACATGGCAACACTCGTGTTCTCTCTAATATCTGAGATCAAAAATTAATCGAAGTACGTGCGTGTACGAAACATTCCAAACATTTTTTGATGTCCTCATTTATGGGTGCAACCGTTACCAAGTAGACGTCAGCCAGGCCGCCCGAAGGCCTACTGGAAGATAAAGGTGTTCTAGGGTGAATCCGGCCTCTCCTCTCTGAAAAAACCTGTGAGTGAACCAACCCACTTTTCTGAGTATGAGGGTTCTGAGAGGCTCATAAGTAGAATCTTTAGCTACTCTCAGAATTTTTATATTGAGCGTGGCTTGGTTCGCTCACAGGTTTTTAAAGAGGTGTGGACTTCCCCCCTAACACGCCTTTGCCTTCCATTAGGCCTGCTGAGCTGTATTAGTAGTTATTGTAATTGCTTTTTAAGAAAGCCATATTTCATAAATTTCTGGAACATATTGTTGAAAAGCTCCCTCTGGCGGACGTCAACAGAAAAAAATTAATACCGGAATCCATTCCTCGACCCCAAAAACCCCCCTATGTACATAGATAATGATTTTTGTTAGTTTGCATGACAGTTTTTTAACAAGTGGATCACTTTATGAAGAAGAAAATGATTTTTAAAAAATATTCTGCTCAAGTTTGTCCAGACTTGTTTGTGGCCCGGATTGTAAAACTGCCCTTTTAAATTAATATATACATCTGAATAGAAATTAGTTGTTGTCTTCAGTAAAATTTAAGACGATCGCTAACCACTTCGTTTAGTACAAAATTTAAGTGCCTATGAAATATGTGGTCGATTTTTATATTTAAAGTAGGGGGTCTATCAGCAACTCTGTCTCAATCGATAGAAATCACGAAGTTTATAAAAAAATTTACCGAAATCCAATAAACAGCCCACTATGTTTGAAAAAAATTCGCAAGTTGGAGCTTATATCTTTAAAAATTAGGGCATTTTGGAAAGTCTACAACAAAGCCAATTTTCCTCAATTTCAACTCACTTTTCTAGGATTTGCCCATATTGAATTTTCGTTCCTGTTTTTTTTATTTCAGACTCGGCACTAGCACGCAAGGAATCGCATTTTCGGACACGAGCACATTGGCACACGCGTGCGTGAGTCGTGTCATTTTCAAAAACACGCACGGCGCCCATCTGTAGTTTAAATAAGTTTATGTATGTAAGTATGCATGTTCGCCAATCACTTCAGGCCACTAATCCTGAAATACCTATTTAGCACAGATATGTGTACAAACTTATGCTATGCTATGGATTCCTTCAAGCGTTCATCAAATTCGAAATCCGCAAATCAATTTCGCAAATTGCTTTCAAAATGTGTTACCCACCAACAGTTTTCGGATGCTCGTTGGTATAGTTCGAACATATGTATATGGGCACATCACCCCATCGTAAAAGCTCTTATAGCCCAACAAACATTTTTAGCTAATCTCAACTTGAGATGCATTTGAGAGCCAATCATCTTCTCAAATCTCAAACGTTCGTTTTCAATTTGGAGTGAAATAACCGTTGACAGCGTTCTCAACCTAAAAGGCTCATTTTTAATATGGATTTTTCCTGATTTTCAAATTGAGGACGGCAGAATTTTCAAACGTTTCTAAAAGTGCTACGAAGTTGATATAAGCGGGTTGAGTCATACAAAGTTTGTGGAACGTAAAGCGAAGCGAGATTTTGGCAAATGCTCAAAGCCGAGGCGCGCACCTGTCAAATTTTCACAAAGTTTTATGTAACTCGGGCTTAATGCAATAACCTAATGAGGTAGAGTTGTGCAACATTGAAAGGTAAAATAATTGTATCATTGTGAATGGGGCACTGGAAAGTGCAAAGCAAAATGTTAGAAGCCTGGAAATTTCCAAAAAAGTCAAATGTTTATTTTTCAAATAACCTTTAACACACTACAAATTTTAACCACTACCATCTTCAAAACTCTCTGGCTGGGGATCGCCTGAATAAATTGATTATGGAGCGGCCTTGCAGTAACCAACGAATTTCAGTTTTCCGATTTTCTTTTGTTTTCATTTTTTGTTTACTAACTTCACAAAAATAAATGTCAGATACATTTGAAAAGGTCAACACCCATCAAAAATCGAAGAAATATGTTTTAGAAGAAAATTTAAGTATTATAAACATAAAAATATAAATATATGTATCTGTTACGAGATAGAAAAATAAGTGAAAGTTTATTAAGGAGAAATTTAAAAAACTCCCAAACTAATACCTATAAGAAACTCATCTTGATGTTCCGGATTATGATTGGCTGTAACAAACGTAAAATGACAGGTTGACGGGTTGTAATAAAGCTTAATTAATAAACCAAATGCACATTTTTTTTACTTCACTTAAGTTACTAAGTATAGAATTTCATTTGAGGACAAGTTGAAAAGTATTTTTTTTTTCATCAAATTGACAAGTTGGGGCGATGTTGAGCAATAACCTCTGGCCACTGAGGAGCAATCAGTTATGAACTCCATCGTAAATGTTTATTGGGCAATATGTTTTTGATTTTTTTTTATTTATTTTTATTACAATTTGACAAATGTGACTCATTTTTTTGGCAGAAAAAAACAGTTTTAAATATAGGCCAATATAGCGTTTTTTTGGAACTCGTGAACACAGAAACACGGCTCCTTTATATAAACAAAAGTTGAGAATAGATGTTTTCTCAAACGTTTTAGTTTTTGGTGCTCGGTGTTTTTAGGGAGTTAGCGCCATGCATACCTATGTAGGTATGTATATCCTATTGGTAGATTTGTTCGTCCCATTTTACACCAGGAAATGGTTGAATTCAACTCTGCTGGCTTTCTCTTTTGTGTTTTCTATAGCAGGACCATAGTAGTATGTGCTGTATCTAGTAAACAATTTTTGAATGTTGATTGTCTTTTTTTTTGCCTGTTGAAGATAAGCATTGCATCCCGCAAAAATATCCTTGAAATGATTAGGAAATCTAAGAACATGTATTGGCCTAAAAAACATCCCGCAGTGGTTACGGAAAACTCCCGATCACAATCCTGTAGAAGTCCCTAGATGATCCCGAAAAAGTCCCAAAGTGATCCGGAAAGCAACCCCGAAATGATCCGACAACAATCTCGAAAAAGTTCAAAAATCATCCCGAAATGATCCAAAAACAATCCCAAAAATGTTTCAAAAAATCCCGACATCCTTCATATCAGCGAATAAAAGCCAGAAGTCCCGTCAAAATATTTTTTGGCTTACATACCCGTCGGTATATACTCACCAGCATTTTTCAAATTTATTTTTTATTTTTTTTTTATTTAAACAAATTTTTTTTTTATTTTTTTTTATTTAAACAAATTTATTTTTTATTTTTTTTTATTTAAACAAATTTATTTTTAAATGCCTTCTATAGGCGGCCGCCGTGGTGTAGCGGTTAAGTGTTCGGCCTTCTACACCAAGTCGTGGCGGTTCGATGCCCGACAAAAGTAACATCAAAAATTATTTAGAAAAAGAATTTTTCTAAACGGGGTCGCCCCTCGGCAGTAGTTTGGCAAACTCTCCGGGTGTATTTCTGCCATGAGAAGCTTCTCAGCAAAAAATTCATTTGCTTTGCAAGTGCCGTTCGGAGTCGGCAAAAAAATGTAGGTCCCGCCAACTTGTAGGAAAAACTCAAAAGCAACACACCACAAGTTGGAAAGAGAAGCTCGGCTAAAAATCTCGTTAGAGGTTATGATAACCTGTTGGTACATCGCCGCCATTCATCATCATCATTTATTGGCGCTTAACCGCCTAAGCGATTTTGGCCGTTTCGTATCAAAGCACGCCAGTCATTCCTTTTTAGCGATAACCGACGCCAATTGGAAACCCCAAGGGAGTTCAAGTCATCCTCCACCTGTTGTTTCCATCTCAGTCGAGGCCTCCCCCTTCCTCTGCTGCCGAATTCAGGCGACGATAGGAAAACCTTCTGTGCTGGAGCTTCTTTGTCCATTCGCATAACATGGTCCAGCCAGCGGAGTCTTTGGGCTTTAATTCGCTGGACTATGGTCAGATCTGCGTAGAGCTCGTACAGCTCATCGTTAAATTTCCTTCGATACTCGCCGTTGGCATCACGGGAAGGACCATAAATCTTCCGGAGAACTTTTCTCTCAAATACTCCAAGGGCCATCTCATCTTCTCTTGACATTGTCCATGAATCTGAGCCATACATCAGGACAGGTATGATGAGAGACTTATAGAGCGTGATCTTTGTTCTTCGAGAGAGGACTTTACTTCTCAATTGCCTACTCAGTCCAAAGTAGCACTTGTTGGCAAGAGTGATTCTCCGCTGGATTTCTAGACTGATATTATTTTCGGTGTTGATACTGGTTCCCAAATAGACGAAGTCCCTCACAGTTTCAAATTTGTAACTATCAACAGTGACATGGCTGCCAAGGCGCAGGTGCGCCGATTCTTTCTTTGATGACAGCAAATACTTCGTCTTGTCCTCGTTCACGGCAAGACCCACTTTTTTCGCTTCATTATCCAGTCCAGAGAAGGCAGCGCTTACGGCGCGGTTGTTAAGGCCAATGATATCAATATCATCGGCATACGCCAGCAATTGCACGCTCTTGTAAAAGATTGTACCATTGCGGTTTAGCTCTGCTGCTCGAATTATCTTCTCCAGCATCAGATTGAAGAAATCGCACGAAAGGGAGTCGCCCTGTCTGAAGCCTCGTTTGGTTTCAAATGGCTCAGAGAGGTCCTTCCCGATTCTGACGGAGCTGTTGGTATTGCTCAACGTCATTTGGCAAAGCCGTATAAGCTTTGCAGGGAAGTCAAATTCAAACATGGCGGCATACAGGCAACTCCTTTTTACGCTGTCAAAAGCGGCTTTAAAATCGACAAAGAGATGGTGAGTGTCGATTCTCTTATCATGGGTCTTCTCCAGGATTTGGCGTATCGTGAAAATCTGGTCGATGGTAGACTTACCAGGTCTAAAGCCACACTGATAAGGTCCAATCAGTTTGTCTACGATGGGCTTCAGCCTTTCACACAACACGCTAGAAAGAACCTTATATGCGATATTAAGAAGACTAATTCCGCGGTAGTTGGTGCGGTTAGCGGGATCGCCTTTCTTGTGGATTGGGCAAAGCACACTTAAATTCCAATCCGGAGGCATGCATTCGTCTGACCATATTCTGAATAAGAGCTGATGCATGCTTTTTACCAGCTCTTCGCCTCCGTGTTTGAACAGCTCGGCGGGTAGTCCGTCTTTTCAAGGCGCTTTCTTGTTTTTGAGCCGGGATATAGCTATCCTCACTTCATCATAGTCAGGTGGTGGGACGACTTTTCCATCGTCAGGGATTGGGGTATCGGGTTCGACGTCTCCCTCGCAATTTAGCAGTGAGGAGAAGTGCTCCCTCCATTATTTAAGTAGACTTTGTACGTCGGTTACCAGGTCGCCATTATTGTCCTTACTTGGAGCTTGCCCCGGTCTTAAAACCTTCCGTCATCCGCCGGATCTTTTCATAGAATTTTCGGGCATCATTCCTGTCAGCCAGCATCTGAAGCTCCTCACACTCACGCCTTTCGGCCTCACTTTTCTTTTTTCTGAAAAGGCGTCTCTCTTCCTTCTTTGTCTCACGATATTGTTGCCATACACTGCGGGTTGCGCCCGTTCGCAACGTCTCCTTGTAGGCAGCGTCCTTTATTTCGAGGCAGTTTTGCATTCCTCATCGTACCAGTTGTTCTTGCGGGCTCGCTGGAACCCTATAGTGGCCTCAGCGGCGGTACGCAATGAGTGAGAGATATGCATCCATTGCTCGGTTACATCGTTAGGTCGAGGATTGCCCTCTGCTAGCAGGTGTGAGAGTCGAGTTGTGAAATTATCAGCTGTCTGTGTCATGCGCAGCTTCTCGACGTCAAACTTTCCTTCCGTTACTGTGCGCACTTTCTTCGTTGCACAGAGGCGTGTGCGTATCTTGGCTGCGACAAGATAATGGTCAGAGTCAATATTGGGACCACGCAGTGTACGCACGTCCAGAACGGTGGAGCTATGTCTGCCGTCAATCAAGACATGATCAATCTGGTTTCTAGTTCTTTGATCAGGGGACAGCCATGTGGCTTGGTGTATTCGCTTATGCTGGAACCTGGTACTACTGATGACCATATTGCGAGCAGCGGCGAAGTCAATCAACCTAGTGCCGTTGGGGGATGTTATATCGTGGAGACTGAATTTTCCAACTGTTGGACCAAAGACTCCTTCCTTGCCCACCTTCGCATTAAAGTCGCCGAGCACGATTTTGATATCATGCTGGGGGCAGCGATCATAAGTCTGTTCAAGTTTATCGTAGAAGGAGTCCTTCTCTGCGTCGTCCGTCTCCTCAGTCGGCGCATAGGCGCAGATAAATGTTATGTTGAAAAACCTCGCCTTGATGCGGATCGCAGCGAGACGCTCGTTCACAGGAGTGAACGCTAATACTTGGCGGCGAAGTCTCTTTCCCACCACGAATCCTACACCACGCGCTTTGCCGCGTGTCTGGCCACTGTAGTATACGTCACAAGGACCGATGGTCGTCTTTCCTTGCCCCGTCCATCGCATTTCCTGCAGGGCGGTGATGTCGGCCTTTGCGCCTACGAGGACATCAACCAGTCGGGCAGCGGTACCGTCCCTTGAAAGGGTCCGGACATTCCCGGTACATGCCCTAATATCCAAATCATTATGCCTTATTCGTTTTGACGGTTCGTCAACATTAAAGGGGGTTCTCATCCGAGGCTTTGCATTTGTTTTCATTGGAATTAAGTTTTTTACGTGGCGGGTCCCAAACCCAGCGCACAACCCGTTTCGGGGTTTTGGAAAATATTTACAAATTTATATAGCGAGCCGCTTGCTTCAAGACAGACGCCCGCTTGCAGCCGCACCTCATGGTGAACAGACGCTACGCAAAAACCTCGGTGAGCCCTTAAACCAAGTATGTCAGAGTGGCTCCACCGGGGCTCCCTCTCTTTCTGCCGCGAGCCTAAGTAGCTCCCGTTACCCAGAGTGCACGAACGAGGACGCAAAAGTCGGGATTGAGCAAGGTCACTTAGCAACCAAACTCCCATCCGCCATTAGTTTTTTTTTTTTTTTCTATAGCTACTATTGCCGTGAAAATTTTACACAATTATCTTTGAAGTGACGCGACCATAAATTGGCACCGTACCCGCCAAGTACGGCATGCGCTTCCTGACAAAAAATTCGATACCAACTGTCTGAATAGGAACTACCATTTTTTCTTTTTGGAACAAATAAGTAAGAGTTCGAAGATAATTGTGTAAAATTTTCACTGCAATAGTAGCTATAGAAGGCATTTAAAAATTAATTTGTAATAATTGTTATAAAAAATTATTATTTTTTTTTAATTATATCTATTGTGAAGAGATAACGTTCCCCTAATACCAAAAAAAAATTCGTCCATATTTGTCAAACGAGTCGTGAGTTAAGAATTTTCTTTAAAATGGTGCAAAATTCAATATTATTGAAAATCTTGAAAACCATGCAGAATTTCGAAAAAAAAGCTAAAAGTATTTTTTTGTTATGTCGTAAGCTACACAAATTTATGGTTTTAAAACACAGTTGACATGGTTTGGCTCACTACAATCTTCTGTGAATAAGCCACACAAAATATCGCTTCCCTGGTTCTATAATGACGCAATTGTAAAATATTAAGTTTTGGTGAAGCAAGTTTCTATATTTTTATGCGCAAATGTTATGGACAATTGGAACCAAAAGGATCTAAGTAACATCGACGATGAATTGAAATAATTAAGGTTAAAGTAAATTACTTATTGTAAATTCTGGGTAAATGCGTTTGAAATGATTCCTGTCTAAATGAATGCAGGTTAGTCAACTAATTCAAAGGATGCTTACTGCAGATAAAAAATAACGGTAAATTTCCAAAAATTATTGCAAAAATTTACAAAAATTATTGCAATAAAATTTCGAACATTGATTTCTCGGCCAAAAGAACGTGTAGAATTTTTCCGAGTATGCAGTTTTGTAGCCCCTTTTAATTTTAGTAAAAAAGTGCTAAACTTAAGTTCGTAAGAAGTCTCGCTGATTTTTGGCAATTTTTTTATGGATCCAAGCGCACTTATACTATGTACACACTAGCGTGTTTTCGAGCTCATTCTGGTTTTCGAGGCAAAACATGCTGAAAACCGATGTTTTCGCCATACAAAATTTTCAACCGAAAACCTGCGAAGACATCATGTTTTATCTCAAAACATCAACGAAAACCTTTCACAATCAGTGTCGGCTCTAAATTTTATCGGTAATAATCGAAAAACATACTGTCACATATCTGATATGTCAAATGTTTTCATTTTGAATTTCGTCGCCCGAATTTATAAAAAATCAAAATGAAAATGTTTGTGCTATAAAGTAAATTTGAAATAAGTACGCTGACAGTTTGCCTCCTTATCGTCAGGATCTGCATCAGTTTTTTCGCTTTTTCAGTCATCTAAAATTTAATGAAATATAATATAAAAACAAATATTTTAAACAATAACTCACATTTGTACGTTCACAAAATTTTAATTATTTTTTCTCACAAATCACAATTTCTAGAACAGCTGATTACTGTCAAATGAAAACAAGAATAGCAGTGAACATGATCTTAGACCCTTCTGGCTCCAAAAATTCTTGCAATAAAATTTCGATCGTTGATTGTTCGGCCAAGAGAACATGTAATATTTTTTCGAGTATACAGTTTTGTAGCCCCTTTAATTTTAGTCTAACAAAGTGCTAAACTTAAGTGCGTAGGAAGTCTCGCTGATTTTTGGCAATTTTTTCTGGATCAAGCTCTATTTTTATATATTACTCATACGCCGTGTAGAACCTATAAAAAGTGCACTTGGATCCATCAACGTTCGAAATTTTATTGCAAGAATTTTTGGAGCCAGAAGGGTCTAAGTGCGCTTGAATTCAGAAAAAAAAAATTGCCAAAAATCAGCGAGACTTCCTACGAACTTTGTTAGACTAAAATTAAACGGGTTACAAAACTGCATACTTGAATAAATTCTGCATGTTCTATAGGTCGAGCAATTGAATTTTATGCTTGGAGCAGCGCACTTAGATCCTTTTGGCTCCAAAAATTAATGCAATAGAATTTAGTACGTTTTTGGCCTGGCAAATATATGGCACTAAAATGTCCAAAATGGCTTGGATCGCATTGTCAACAAATATACACTATTTTTAAATATACAAATATGAGTATACATATTTGGTTGCATCCAGGCACTCAGGTGGCAATTACATCATCACAAAACAATGGGTCGCTCCCACAAAAAACATCAATAACGAAAATTAGTTGAATAGTGAATTAAAACCCCAGTTGACCGTGGAACAAGCAAAATTTCGACTTCCCACTTCCGAATACGCCATGACAAAATTTTACAATTGTTTTTGCTGATGCAACACTTTTGACATAGCATTCAAGTCTACTTTGTAGTCCCCGCTGCCATTTCGTCCTGTCACTCACTGACTATTGCGGCAACAAGCAAATCAGTCAAATAACGATTCGCCAGAATGACAATCAGCGTAGTTTTTATATTTTTGAGAACTTTTGAGCGAAGAAGGAGGACAAAACCATTAAAATCATAAAAATTACTAACACCCAACAAACATTTTTAGCTAATCTCAATTTGAGATGCTTCTCGAATGCATCCAATCATCTCAAATCGCAAACCGTTGATAGCGTTCTCAACCTAAAAGGCTCATTTTTAGTATGGGATTTTCCCTGATTTTGAGAACGGCAGAATTTTCATACGTTTCTCAAACTGAGCGGAGCGGATCGAAATGGAATCCACATACTCTCATTTAAATATTTATTTAGAGAAACCAATTATGCAAAACAAATACCCATTTTAATAAAAAGCAAATTTCCATTTATTCAGTTAAACTTTATTTAATATTTTTTAATTAATATATCAGCCCCTTAAACCACAAGTGGTATACGTCCACCTTTTCTCGAACTGAGATATTCAAAGTTTTGTGTTGACAACAAATAGTGGGTAACCTTGATTTCACAAGTTAGCTTTGCTATTACCCGTTAGCGTGTTATATACCTAATACACATTTTCCCCTGCATAGCGTCATGCCTAACTTGAAAAAATAATCCTAATCCTCTTATATAATGATACATTTACACTGCACCAAATGCGTCGCATTTGGCGAAGTTATTTCGAGAATGTTTGTCCGCAGAATGAATTTGTTTGCCAAATTAGATGAATTTAATTTAATTTGACCTAATTTGGTGATCAAATTCAATCTGCGGATGAACGGTATCGAAAAAACTTGGTCAAAAGTGACGCATTTGGTGCAGTGTAAACGTAGCTTAAACAACATTAGAGAAAAAGTTGAGAATGCCAGAACAAAAAGCCACCGAGAAGGCTTCTGTCTTTTCCTGGAAGAGTTGGCCCATTTTCTTAAAAAAAAAAGTTGAAATTGTTATTTACAGCTGTGCATAGTGCAAAGGTTATCACACGTCAATTACCCATATAGGCTCATTTACACGGGTCGATTTTTATCGAACCACTTGTGTTCAACCCTCAAATACAAGGTGAAGATCGATCGAATTGCTGTTTACACGGTCGATTGAAAAAAAAAGTTAGAAAAATCGACCCGTGTAAATCATCCTTTATAGCACATTTACACAGCACCAAATTTGGTAAATTTGGCGAAAAATTGCAAATTTGGCACTTTTTTCCATACAAATTTCATTTTCCAAATTTGGAATTCCATCGCATTTGGCCTCATTCGCTGAACAATACAATCCACAATTCCTCAAAATAGCAACCCTGCCTATGTTCCACATTTAGAATTGCCCAGCAAGAACCTTAATGGGTAATTAACGTGTGAAAACTTTTGCATTATGCACAGTTCTAAATAACAATTTCAACTATTTTTGGATGATATTGGACCAGTTCCACTAAGAAAAGAGAGAAGCCTTCTTGATTCTTCATTTATTATTACTCTACATGTGTTTAAAGCATCAAGGTGGTGCATTTTCTTTCGGTGGCTTTGTATTCTGGTAGAAGATTCTTGCAGGGTTTCTAGAGTCAGGCGATTCCAAGATATAACTTTTTCAGCCCAAGCGACATTCAAACAAAAAATTACAAATGATTTTATTTTTACGTCAAATATTGTATTTAAGGAAGTTTTGTAAAAAAATACCTGTGGCCACTGGGTCATATTTATAGAAAAAATCGATTGCTTTTTATCAAATTTCCGAAAATTTTACATAAGTTTGTACTTATGACGTAAGTAAACGATTTCAAACCATTTGTTTTTTTGCGCAATGCGCGCACGGGTCCACCTAGTTAATAAATTATTGAAACTACCACAATTTAGGTCTGAAAATCCAGAAGTTTGGTTTATCCACGCGGAATCTCAATTTTTGATAAATTAAAATTAAATTAAAAATCTCAGGTATATTAAATCCTCCACCTACAACTAATAAATATGACATAATTAAGAGTACACTATGTGAGAGGCTGACTCAAAATTAAGATAGTCGCCTTGAAGAATTATTATCTAATACTCAATTAGGTGATAGAAAACCCTCTGAATTATATCGAGACATGAAATGTTTGATTGGTTCAAATTCAATTATTAATCAAAAATTACTTTATAAACTATAGGTACGTAAAATGCCACAACAAGTTCAAGCTCATTTGACATCTTGTGAAAAAGATACTATTGATAATAAAATTATTATTGCAGACAAAATGTATAATCTTTGCAATAAATCACAACTTTCTTCAATATCACAAAATTCTTCCTTGGAACAAACTTTTGATATAAATGATGAACGATTCAATTTTAATAATAAAATATCATTTAGAGGAAAGCACAATTCTCCAAATGATATTTGCTGGTATCATTTTAAATTTGGAAACAGTGCTTTCAAATGTATTAAACCTTGTAAGTTTTCTAACTCAAAATAAAATGATATTAAAACAAAAGTAAATTAAATCGTTCTATCATATCGGTGGCTCATGATAGAAGAACTGATAAACAAAACAAATTAAATTTTTTAATAGATACAGGGGCAGTATTTCAGTCGTTCCTGCTGCAAAATTTAAAGCATTTAAGCGAAGATCTGAACTTAATTTATCAGCAGCTAATGGATCAGTTATTGAAACTTTTTGTACAAAATTACTTAATGTTGATTTAGGTTTAAAGCAGGAATTTAATTTTCCTTTTATACTAACAAATTTAGAAACTCCTATTATTGGTGCACATTTTCTTGAACATTTAGGAATTTTAGTAGATATTAAAAATAAATCAATAATAGATTCAAAAACAAAATTAAAAACTATGGGTTCTTTTGGTTTTTCTGAAATTCTTGAATTAAAATTACCAATTGATTAAATTAATTGAACAATTTCCTGAAGTTATTCCAGAACCTGATTATACTAAGATATTTAAACATAGTACGGTTCATACAATAGAAACTAAAGTGATTTTACGATGTTCAAAACCTCGTCGCTTAGATACAGTTAAATTTAAAGGCCCGTAGTCATAGTCAAAGTTAAACACGAGTTTAAGTTAGTTAAAGCATATTTGACAGATAGCACTTCTAAAGTTGTGTCAAAAAGCTTTAACTAACTTAAAATCATATTTTATTTCGACTATGACTACGGGCCAAAGTATCTAGCTAAAACAGAATTTGAATATTTAGTTAAAATTGGCGTTTGCAGACCTTCATGTTCTTCCATTGCTTCACCTTTACATTTGGTTCCTAAAAAATACATCAAAATTATATGTATATTGAATTACACAGTTTTTAGAATATTTTTTAGCTTTTCTTAAATACATTTGCCCATTTCTCAAATACTTTTTCGCTTTTCTGAAATACATTTTCCCTTTCTCAAATATATTTACCCATTTCTCATATCGATTTGCCCGTTTCTCAAATACTTTTTCACTTTTCTCAAATACATTTTTCCTTTTCTCAAATAGATTTGCGCGTTTCTCAAATACATGTGACCTTTTCTCAAATACAGCTGGAAAAGGTGTAGTCGTTTCTAGAAATGAAAAAATTCTACACATGATACTCTTAAAAGTCTACGAGCGCATTTTTCTAGAGTTAGAAAAAAAATATTACACCATAACAAAGAGGTGAGTTTTGTAGTGGAATGTAGTGGAATTTTGTTAACTTGTTTATTTAAACAATCAATTTTGTGATTTTACTTTTGTTTTATGTTTAAAAAAATGTTAAATATGTAATTTTCATTCTGATTTTGAAATTTTATTGAATGTAATTGGAATAATTTTTAAATAAATTAAACATCAGACTATCTTTTAATTTCATAAGGATTAAATTTAATTTAATAAGGATTCAATTTATCCTATACTCATATACACAAAATTGCATATTTTCAGATGGACGCGTACAAAAAGGCTTTCAGTCGGAGAAAATGCACGACATGCAGGGATACATGTATTCGCCATAGTACAAACTAGTGTGTTTAAATTTTTACTGCGCCGGGTTACTGCACATCTATTTCAGGTTTTAATGTTCTTGCAAGTATATATGTACGTAAATTTGTTAATAAGGGTGTATGGTTTTATTGTTGTTTTTATTGTTGTTCTTTAAATAAATAGATCAGTGATCTCAGATCACCTCTGACGAAGCTTGGAAGTCTAACGAAACGTTGGGTTGGAGAAGTGGAATATCATATTTTTTTGCACTTCGAAACTAATGGTCAAAAGAGCCTAGCTAAAAACGAAGTGATGGAGAAAAACCGCAAATGAGGTAAAGTTTCATTGGCTATGACGAAACCAAATATCTATATGAGAGCCCCTGCATTTTTTTGGTGTAGCACAGTGTAATTATCGAGTTCTAATAAATTTCGTAATTTCCTAAGAATTTAACAGCCTAATATGATTGTTTGTACAGCGGCCTAGACATATGTATATGTGGGTAATACATATTATGGTAATTCAAAAAAATGTCGACTTGGTCTTACCCCATAAAAAGCTAGGTATTGATTGAAAATAAGCCTTGATTGAAAATAAGCCGTGCAAAAAATTAGCGCTCTAGCTTAACCCTTAGGGGTGGCTATTTTTTTCGCCCTTTCCCATAAATCTTGTAAATAAACCTTGGAAAAAAGTTTCAAAAATTAAAAGAAAATTAACTTTGAAAAAGATGTAATTTATTCCCATACAAAATGTAAGGGGAAAGGGAGAAAAAAATAGCTACCCCTAAGGGTTAAGTTAGTTAAAGTTTCAGGGGGTAAGACCAAAAAAATACAATTTTTTTTTAATTTGAATCACCCTAATACATATACATTACAAATATATATTACAAATGCATGCTTAAGTGAGAACCTTAGAGCTTTTCTAGTCCACGACCAAAGATCAAGAGACATATGTACATATGTAAAAAATAGGAGAGTGAGCTTTTTCACAATCCAAATGAAAGTGGTTCCACTTCATACCGGCAAATGAAGCAGTAGAAGGTGGCAACCAACAACTGCCCATACAGCAGCTCTTACTCTTGTTGGCAGTAAAAGTGCAACTATAGCAAAAATAGACATACCAAAATTGTCATAATACCACCTTTATATAAATGGGATAAGATACGATAAGAAAATGTGTCCATACGCAAAGGCCACTCCGACATAATCGGGCGTCTGTCTTGGACCAAGCGGCTCGCTATATACATAAAAATGTGTAATTCAAATCCAACTCCCCGAGAAGCTCGTTATGCAACAGAGCCTCGGGTATGATAACTAGCTATTCAGATAAAATGAGGCATGAACGTGGAATGTCCGAACCCTTAGTGGGGAAGGTGACGATGCCCGCCTAGTTGAGGTTCTCAATAAGGCAAAAGCTGGCATCACTGCTGTACAAGAAATGCGATGGACGGAGTAAGGTTATAAGGCAGGGATAGCCACCGATTTTAAACGGAGGGCTAAAACAACAACGCCATACTTTCTAAAACAACATCATTCCTGGAATCACAAAAAATTCCTCGAAAGAATTATTAGGTGTGTTTACTGAACATACATATGTATGTATGGACTTACATATGTAGCTATATGCGTATGTACCCAGGAACGCGTGTGTGTACCGTTATACAATCACAGTGAAACACGACCAGCCAGCATGAAGTCTGAATTCGAAATTAACTAAATGTGCGCCATGGTGGAGACATTAACGGTATTTCAAGAATAATATTGCAATGATATTTTCTATTTTTTTTTTGCGAATCTGGTTTCTTGTTGCGAGCCCCAAAGAGCCAGATGTTGTTGTTGCAGAGCGGCACCTGGTTGAAGCATAAAATGATCAATCAAGTAACCCAGCGGAATGCATAAGCAATGGGAACATATCTCCGGAGCACTTCGTACCGCAGTCGAAAAAGTAATTGGATTCCGGCAAGTGCAAAAAACAGCTGGTACGTTGAAATAGAGTGCAAAGACGCAGTGAAAAGAAAGTACGGCGCCTATAAGGCAGCGTTAAAAGCGTGCGTGAACACTACCGCCAGATGAAGAGGCAACCAAGACTTATCCAGCCTAAGAAAGAAGTAGCGGAAAAGCGTGAAATAGAGGAGATTGTGATGCTAGCTAGCAGTAGCAACGCCCGAAAATTTTATCAAAGAATTCGACGAATGACTGAAGGTTTTAAGCCCGGGGCAATTTTTTAGAGCACTTTGGGCTGAGTAGGCAATTGAGAAGTAAAGTCCTCTCTCGACGAGCAAAAACAACACTCTATAAGTCACTTATCGTACCCGTGCTGCTATATGGTGCAGAGGCATGTACACTGACAGCATCTGATGAGGGGGCTTTGGAAGTAGTTATTCGATAGAAAAAGTCTTCGAAAGATTTATGGACCCCTAAAAGTTGGCGACCGCGAGTACCGAAGAAGATATAGTGATGAGTTGTATGAGCTTTGCGCAGACGTAGACATTAGGGGGACTCATCAAAGCTTATAAACACCTAATAAAGCGTGTAAACGTATAAATTTATCAAGTGTGTAAATGAACTGTCAAAATTTGTTTGCAGTTTACACAAATTTGTTGAACTTCCTCGTCGATTTTGGTGTGTAAAAAAGTGCGTAAATTTACACAATGCAATGACGACGTTGAACATGTAATTTTTTAATGCATTCAATGCACACTGGACCAAAAGAGAAGAATATGCTGAAAATGGGTCGAAAATTACTTTTTTAATGAGAATTTCGAAATAAAAAGTTTTTGTTTGACATTAAGTACACACAAATTTATCTAGGACGTTCATCTAACTGAGCTGATAAATGTATTACCTTACAAATTTCATAAACTTATAAGAGTTGATGAATCCCCTTATTATTATTATTATTATAAGGCCTTATTACACCGCGACCATTTACACGATCTTTATAACGTAGACATAGTTCAGCGAATTAACCCTAGTTCGGCCGTTGTTCATTTACATCTGACTTTGCATTTTATTAAATGCAGTCACCCGGGTGACTGCGTTGGCCCAAATGAGTTATAAAAATCGTCGGCCGAACTAGGGTTAAAACACAGCGGTGACGCTCCGGCCCAAAAGGTACATATTCTTATCGGCACCCGCTTGGGAAGTAGAGGAAGAGGGGGTCTCCCACTCCGATGGCAGTACCAAGTGGAGGCAGATCTGAAAACACACGGTGTCTCCAATTGGCGCCAGTTGGCTCAACAAAGAACCGGCTGGCGTAACATGTTGCACGGCCAAACTCGCCCAGGCGGTTAAAGGCTATTTTAAGTAAGTAAGTTATTAAAATGAGAAGACAAGACGAAGTGAATATGCATATATGCGGTCTCGGCACTGTTGAAAGTTACTAATTTGAAACTGTGAGGAACTACGTCTATTTGGGAACCAGCTTTACACTGAAAATAATGCCAGTTCAACGGAGATTCACTCTTCCCAATAAGTTCTACTTCGGACTGAGGAGGCAATCGAGCAGTAAAGTCCTCTCTCGACGAACAAAGATCACGCGCTATAAGTCACTCACTCTTATGCCTGTATTTTTTTTAGGCATTAAATAGAAATTGAGCTTATATAATGGTAGTAAAATGCACAGCAAACATGCAAAAGTACACAACAAAGCGAAACGGCCAGAAGCATAGCAGTACGCCCGTGGGGGCGTTGCAGCAACGGCCTCGGCCAAGTACGCTTTACACCAAATGACAAGAGTTGCCACTAATGCTACTCGTGGCAACAACGGATAAGCGTTGGAGTATAATTCTGAAGTGATACGTCAATATTTGATGTTTTTGAGTGCACGCAAACACATACCATTATATATACATAATACATATATGTACTGTAGACTGGGCTAAATATATATATTTTTTAAATAATGTACCTACACGGAGAAACATATTTTTCTCAAATCTAGAAAAAAATTTCTCAATCTGAAATTAGTAAAAAAATTGAAATTTTTAAAATTTACTTCATTTACGCTGAAATTAAGAAAAGAAAGTTTATTTTTAACAAGCATGCTATTTTTCTACTAAGAATAAAAAACGAAACGAACTATGAAGAAAAAATTTCCAACAAAAATTTTAAATAAATAAGAAAATATGTATTTCTTCAAATTTTCTTTATTTAGGAAATATTTTATTTTTTATTTTTAAAATAAACAAGGAAATATTTCTTAAACATGTTGAGCTTAAACAAGTTATTATCAAAAATTTAAACAACCAAGATATTCTTTCATGATTGTATTTTTGGACATATTAGAAGATATTCTGAGCAAAAACTGAAATCATCCATCGGGCCCCTTTTGAGATTTGTAGGATTCTGCATTCCATAGATGCCCCTGTTCCATGTTTAAACGGGTTTCTCCAACTTTGGCTGTTTTGAAATGGCGGGTCTTTACACATGTGTCATAGAACACTGCCCTTAAGTGGTATCACGCATTTTTAATTTCATCCCATGACAGGGGCGCAGCCACAAGAAAATGTTTGGGGTGGTTTTGACTTTTTTCTTTTTAATTTTTTCCTAGCAAAACTATTTACAAAATTATTTTGGGAGTGCCACTAAATCCCCGAAAACAAAATCCCCAAACACATAATACCCAGCTTTTAAAAAATCCCCAAAAAAATTATCCCCAAAATCAAAATCCCCAAAATGAAAATCCCAAATCCAAAAACCCCAAAACAAAAATCACCAAATCCAAGATCTCCAAAACAAAAATCTCGAAACATAAAATCCCCATATTTTGAATATACAAGATTACCGTGTTAAAAAGTTATTTGGGGTTAAAAGTGGAAAAATAGAAAATAACCTCAAATTTGGATTTTTCTTGACTTCCGCCCTGAAAAACTTTTTTCGCACAAATCGGATTGATGGGAACTTTTACAGTTTTGCTCCAGGGGGCGAAACTAAGCTCCTGACAAAAAAATTGGCTCTGTGGGATTTTTTGTTTTACAAGATAAACTAAATTTATTTTTATTTTTTTAAATTATGCAGGGAGAAAAGGTGGCTCCAAAAAACCTAAAATTTTGACCTCTGACTCCGAATCACTTTTTTAGCACATACGGGATCGATGAGGATTGAAGATTTCCGTTTGACGGCGAACCTTAGCTCTCTACCAAAATTTGACTCTGTGGGAATTATTGTTATTTCAAATGTTTATTTTGACTTTTTTATTTATTTTTTATTTTTTTATTCTTGTAAACTGTTGTTGTGGCTTTATTTTTTCTATGAAAAATATAGAAAAATAGGGAAAAATACAAAGAAAAAAGTAGTGTCATACGGGCATAAGGAAATATCTCAAATTAAGTGGTTTGAGATGGGACTGAACTACAGAATACAGCTATAAAACAAAAAGCTTATTAATTAAAAAAAAATTAAAACAAATTATATAAAATTTTAAAAAATATTGAGCATAGATAAGGCATTGAACTCACGCCCTGCGTGGTAAACGAAGATTCTATCGACGTGGCAAATGCTGCATATTAGTTTCAATGGCAAAATAGCCAACTCATTGCCTGCAGACCCAATAGTTAAATACCCATTTGATATCGCCGCGATTTTCAACCTAATTTGAATTTATTTCACACATAAAATGTGGATTTCTCGTTGGGGATTTTGATTTTGGGGATTCTGAGTTTGAGGATTTTGAATTAGGGGATTTCGGTTTTGGGGATTTTGATTTGGGGATTTTATTTTGGGGATTTTGTTTTTGGGGATAATGTGGTGCGCCCAATTATTTTATAGCGTCAGTCAGGAGTAGCGTAAAGAAAGCATTTAAAAAAGATAATTAATTATACACATATGGGCAAATCCTCAAAACTTTTAACATCGAGCGAGGCGGATAATATCATCCAATAGCAAGGAACACGATATCGTTACACATGCTCAGTATTTTTTTTTTAATTTATGGATACAAATCAACATTTCAAATGTCTCAGAAGCATGAAATAGTACTTGATAAATCCAGGAAAAAAATTCGCAAAATCAAAAAATTGTGAAAACGTGTGGGAGTTTTCAAAAATTCATGAACTGTTAATCTTTTCTTAAGGGCGCCTCTCACTCTTTGTTTTTTTTCAAGTATTTTTCTACATACTGAAACTTAACCTACAAGGTCGCGTGCGTGCTTCGTTCCATTTAAAAGTTAAAAGGCTAAGAAAATGCGAGAACAAATTTTTGTACTTTTCATTTTTCGGTATAGTTAAGCCATTTACTTGCGCGCCCCCTTTAATTATCAAAAAAATGAACAAATATACTTGATGCTAACTCAAAAAGAAACCCTGCACACGTGATCCGATTACCTTGCTGTTCATATTATGCTTACAGCAGCCACTATAAATCAACTGTTTGGTTTGTGAATAGTTTAAATAATTCAATTTTTTTGTTAGCACACAAAAACTGACAGATATTTTCATGCCATGTTAATTGTAAACTTGAGTATTCAAAATGTTTAATTAACGTAAAAAAGCTCGTTGAAGATCCATGCATATATCAAAAGTGAAAAGCTTACTTGTACCTTCAAATTTTCAAATGTTTAGTGGTTTTTGGTTTTTGGAGGTTAAGAAAAAATTCAGACGTGCTGGACCAAAACGAACACCGGATTCGTGTTCAGCGTGTCAAAATACATAGGGAAAGGGTAGTCTGATCCCCCAACCCCGACACTTTTTTTTTTGTGGCGCTGGTAATTAAGGTTCATTTTGCGTACAAATAAGTAGGTACAGTACTATCTCGATAATCCGGACACCCTTAACGTTAGGGGTCGTCCGGATTATGGGGGTGCCCGGATTATAGATGATTTTTTTTTCAACTAAATTTCGTTGTTTTTTTGAAATGAACATAACGCAATTCAGATATATGTATGTACATAAATAGTTTTATTAAACACAGTACAATCATACATAATTACATATGTAACAATATGTACATCTGTACATAATCAAACATTTTTTTTATTTATGTACTATTTCAAAAAAATTATTAATTTTGGTCTGCTGCGAGTTCGCCAGCAACATTTTATCTGCAGTTTCTTTAAATCGTCTTAAAACTACAATATCCATAGCCGAAGCGTCAATTTGTTCTGCCCATTGTATAGCCTTAGAAAAAATATTTTTTGCTTCACCGCTACTTATAGTATTTACCGCTTATATTGGTCGTGTTTTTTTTTACGCGCATATGCGTTTGCGCTTAAACTTTGTATGGAAAATAAGGGTTGAGCGCTTATCTCTCCATGCAAAATCTAAGCGCAAATGCGCATATGCGTTTAAATAAAAACACGGCCATTGTTGTTGAAGTACCGCTATTTTACGAAAAACTCACAAAGCAAACTAAAAATTAAAATACATATGTATGTACATATGTATAGCGAAGCAAATTTGAAAAATGTCCGGATTATAGAGTAAAAAATGTTAAACTATCCGAATTATAGCGTTGTCCGGATTATAGAAGTGACCGGACTACCGCGTGTCCGGATTATCGAGATAGTACTGTACTTATTAATTCAAAGGGATTTTGAAATGTGTCGTAAGAAATTCGTTTGGAAATAATTCGATTTTACGTTCGTATAAACTGGGCAATAGATTGCAAATAAAAGTAAAAAAAATCAAATTTCATAATGATGACGTCATAATTTCCACGCCCGCACCTTTAGCATATTAACAGGAGTCAAAATATAATCTTATAAACTAAGTAAAAGTGTCAGCAAAAGCTCAAGGGTGTGTTCCTATTATCTTTTTTGTTTCTCTTTTTTTTGCATTATCAAAAGTTTTGAGAATTTGCCCATATATAAAAATTTAACCGCTTTTCACGTTGTAATGAACTTGGAACTTGGGACCTGAAAATTGGTATAGACCCATATGATGTCAAAAGCATTTTCACCCGTAAAAACAGGGGTTATCAGAAAAGGGGGCGTAGCACCTACCATACAAACTGAATTTTTCAAGCACGATATCTGTGAAAGAGTTCAAGGTAGGGATCTGAAAATTTTTACAGACCTATATGATATCAAAATCATTCTCGCACATAAAAAGGGGGATTATCAGAAAAGGGGCGTGACACCTCCCATACAAACAAAATTTTTCAAGCAGAATATCTGTGAAAGGGTTCAAGGTAAGGACCTGAAAATTTGTATAGACCCATATGATGTCAAAAGCATTTTCACCCGTAAAAACAGGGGTTATCAGAAAAGCGGGCGTGGCACCTACCATACAAACTGAATTTTTCAAGCACGATATCTGTGAAAGAGTTCAAGGTAGGGATCTGAAAATTGGTATAGACCTATATGATATCAAGGACATTCTCACACATAAAAAAGGGGGTTATCAGAAAAGGGGGCGTGGCACCTCCCATACCTAAATTTTTCAAGCAGGATATTTCTGAAAGGGTTCAAGGTAGGTACCTGAAAATTGGTATAGACCTATATGACGTCAAAAGCATTCTCACACTAAAAAGGGGGGTTATCAGAAATAGGGGCGTGACATCTCCCATACAAACTTAAATTTTCAAGCAGAATATCTGTGAAAGGGTCTAAGGTAAGCACCTGGAAATCGCTATAGAGCTAGAGCATATCAAAACCGTAAGTAGGGGTTATGTGAAAAGGGGGCGTGAAGATGTTTTCATTCCGCGTATTCCAATGATTCCAACAGATTTGCCTTTTGATTGTAAGCGATTCGCCTTGTAATTTAGCCATGCTTTGGACATGGACAACTGTATGTAGGATGTTCGCGAATAGGGAAACCATCGTTACTGTATATTTATACACCGCATGAAAATAAAACCAGAAATGTTGTGTATCGGAAGGCTTTAGAATAAGTGGTTAGTTTACAATAATTAGAGTAATTCACTAAAATAAACAAAACATTGTTATTAGAATAAGTCACAAAATAATGGCCGAACGTACATATAAATACATATGTATGTGCATACTTAAAAAAAAAGGGTAAAGGACCTGAGGAAACGCTAAGATATTCCATAGATGCAGTTGGTAGCCTATTCAATAAAGGAATGATACTTCTCTTAGTGTTTCCTAATTCAGCTAGTACATGGTAGGTAGGTAGGCTGCAGTAGCTGCTAGTAGACAGACTAGCATACATAGACCCCGTAGGTCCCGTTATGATACCACATGGCTTAGCAGACCCCAACCTTTCTGCATGTCTACCTGTGAGAAGAATGCCTAAATGCAATGGTCCGGCAGTCAGAAGACAAACTTAAGTATTAACTGAGCGGCGAAAACCCCACCACCTACCTTATCATCAAGTTTCGAACCATTTGTGTAGAGATGGATTGAACCGTTGTCATAAGCAGAGCTTTTCTCCCAATATTCTCGTTCAGTTATTATGATTACATTTTACAATAGTCCGACTTGTGCACAGCGAGGGTGCGCTTCACTGTACTCTTTGAATTATGATATGATTGGAGCTCTTCTGCAGGCCCGTCCACCAGACCAGGACCTCATACAGAAGAATTGGTCTTACCATATCATTATAGAGACAAAGTGTTTCTTTGGGGGACAACCCTTAACTTTGCCCTATGGCACGTCTATAAGAGTATAGGGCCTTGTTCACCGACATCCCGGCTAGATTAGTGTACCCCCACCTGCTCGTCAACATTTGGTGCACGATTGACACCAGCTCAGATTCGATGCCCAATCCCGTCAGGGCTGTCGTGATCGCTTCCGGCGTGACGTTATTTAAAGCCCCTTCAATGTTCAGAAAGGCTATTAGTGTTAATTCCTTATTAGATAAGGATTTTTCGATGTGTTTAACAATATCATGTAGCGCTGTTTCTATGGATCTACCTTTCATATAGATATGCATGCTGCGATGGGGCGTTTTTGCCCTCTACGTTCTACCTGTCCTAGGTACACAAATTACCCTGGAATTTCTCCATGGTTGGGACTGTAATTAAGAGTAATGACCCACATTATATAGCTAGCAACCAAGGGATGCTCATTTCCATTGATTGCTGGAGTTGTACGGGAGATATCCGGTGCTTGAAAGGCTTGAATGACCCGATGGCCCATTTAATTATTTCATTATTTAGGTACTGTACTAGGTCGTGTATACCAAGACCCAAATCCGGTTGAATCCTGAGGTCGCTTTCTGCTTCTGGAAAGTGGCTACTACGGAGTAGTTGCAGCGTTTCATCCCCAGTATTTATCCATGTCCAATCAGAGCTTATCGGACACCCCGGTGTGCTATGAGGTGATATAGCTAGTACATACATAAATCAAATTTTTTTTACCAAACTTTCTTTTAAAATGTGTTTACAAAAAGCAAAAACATTTGGCAGTTGCTTGTAAGAATTGTATTCTGTCTTCAATAAAATAGTAAGTAAGTTCAAATTGCATTATTTTCATTTATTTAATACTGACCGGCTCAAAAACAACAAAGCGCCTGGAAAAGACGGACTACCCGCCGAGCTGTTCAAACACGGAGGCGAAGAGCTGGTAAAAAGCATGCATCAGCTCTTATGCAGAATATGGTCAGACGAATGCATGCCTCCGGATTGGAATTTAAGTGTGCGCGGAATTAGTCTTCTTAATATCGCATATAAGGTTCTTTCTAGCGTGTTGTGTGAAAGGCTGAAGCCCATCGTAGACAAACTGATTGGACCTTATCAGTGTTGCTTTAGACCTGGTAAGTCTACCATCGACCAGATTTTCACGATACGCCAAATCCTGGAGAAGACCCATGATAAGAGAATCGACACTCACCATCTCTTTGTCGATTTTAAAGCCGCTTTCGACAGCGTAGCAAAGCTTATACGGCTTTGCCAAATGACGTTGAGCAATACCAACAGCTCCGTCAGAATCGGGAAGGACCTCTCTGAGCCATTTGAAACCAAACGAGGCTTCAGACAGGGCGACTCCCTTTCGTGCGCTTTCTTCAATCTGATGCTGGAGAAGATAATTCGAGCAGCAGAGCTAAACCGCAATGGTACAATCTTTTACAAGAGCGTGCAATTGCTGGCGTATGCCGATGATATTGATATCATTGGCCTTAACAACCGCGCCGTAAGCGCTGCCTTCTCTGGACTGGATAAGGAAGCGAAAAAAGTGGGTCTTGCCGTGAACGAGGACAAGACGAAGGCTTTGCTGTCATCAAAGAAAGAATCGGCGCACCTGCGCCTTGGCAGCCATGTCACTGTTGATAGTTACAAATTTGAAACTGTGAGGGACTTCGTCTATTTGGGAACCAGTATCAACACCGAAAATAATATCAGTCTAGAAATCCAGCGGAGAATCACTCTTGCCAACAAGTGCTACTTTGGACTGAGTAGGCAATTGAGAAGTAAAGTCCTCTCTCGAAGAACAAAGATCACGCTCTATAAGTCTCCCATCATACCTGTCCTGATGTATGGCTCAGATTCATGGACAATGTCAAGAGAAGATGAGATGGCCCTTGGAGTATTTGAGAGAAAAGTTCTCCGGAAGATTTATGGTCCTTCCCGTGATGCCAACGGCGAGTATCGAAGGAAATTTAACGATGAGCTGTACGAGCTCTACGCAGATCTGACCATAGTCCAGCGAATTAAAGCCCAAAGACTCCGCTGGCTGGGCCATGTTATGCGAATGGACAAAGAAGCTCCAGCACAGAAGGTTTTCCTATCGTCGCCTGAATTCGGCAACAGAGGAAGGGGGAGGCCTCGACTGAGATGGAAACAACAGGTGGAGGATGACTTGAACTCCCTTGGGGGTTCCAATTGGCGTCGGTTATCGCTAAAAAGGAATGACTGGCGTGCTTTGGTACGAAACGGCCAAAATCGCTTAGGCGGTTAAGCGCCAATAAATGATGATGATGATTTAAAGTTTATACCAAGGTCTGAAACCGATTAAAATAACGTTCCGGTTTCGGTTTCGGTTTTTGCAACGTGTTTCGGTTTCGGTTCCGGTTGCGTTCTACAAAATTTATTTCGGTTTCGGTTACGGTTTCGTTCCGGTTTCGGTTTCCAAATAAAAACACGAAAAAAAATTGTTACTACTAAAATACTCAAGTACCTATGTAGCTACGAAATAGGTCTGAATTTTCATAACTTTTTTCCTGCGGCCATGATGGGATTTCTCCAATATAATAATACATTTATTAACGCTATGCATGGATGAAATTTCTGCAAAACAAATTCCTAAAGTTAACTCTACTTTTTTATTAAAAATGGAAGCCAAATGAAATGTATAAATCGTTAAAAACATTAAAATTAATGGCGCTTTCTGAGACAAGCCTGAACATTTCTTTTACGGATCTCGTAAATTTGTTTCGATCGCTTCATTCAACTATAGTCAAACTTCCTCTTTCAGAATTTTGAAAAACGTGGCTCGACAATCTTCCATGAAAACTTTCAGGGTACCTGTTTGTAAAAGGAACTACCTATGTGCCCACTCACAGAAGTAAGGTATTGAGAAAATTCAAAACCGTTTGGAACCGGTTCCGGCTTTTGAAACGGTTTCGGTTTCGGTCTTTTCCAGATCAAAATAACGGTTACGGTTTCGGTTTCGGTTTTGAAAAATTAATCGGTTTTAATCGGTTACGGTTACGGTTTCGGTTTCAGTCCTTGGTTTATACTGTTGCTGCTATTAATTGAAAATAATCAAATAATTGGAATAATTAAATAATTGAAAATAATCAAATTTAATTATTTAATGGTTTAATTAATATTAATTGTTTAATTAATTTTAATGCTTTAATTAATTTTAATTGTTTGATTATTTTTAATTACTTGATTGTTTTTAATCATATGATTGTTTTTAATTAAAGATATTTAATGGGCAATTTTTTGATTATTTTTTTAATGGCCATTAATCATGATTATTTTTTTTATTTTTTTAATTAATTAATTAATACTTTCTGATTAAACTCCACAAAATTAAGTAATCACTAAAATTAAAAAAGCCAAAGAATTAATCATTATTAATGTTAATTGCAATTTAACAGGTCTGCTTTCAAAATTTCAGAAAAGGTTTCGAAAAAGTAATAACTTTTTTTATTAATTCATCCCAATTTATCAAAAAAATTAATTTTTCACATTTTTTATACAGTTTCTCTGACATTTATCAACATATTGTGGCGAATGTTATCAAGAATCGCTCATCTTCCACCACTAGCGTCACTACCACAACTACAGCTGTTTAGATACATGGCGTGAGAGCGACAGAGGGAGAGGCAGCTCGCGTGTTTGCGAATGTGGCACAAAGAGGAGATGACGATAGATAAACGCTTCGAGAACACTTTTGCACGAATAAACCAGAAAGGTGTAGACATTTCTAGGTTGTGAAGCTGCTGTCTGCTAGAGTATATAAACCGCGCAAAGACAACGCAAGTCAATCAGTTTATTTTGAAGTGTTGTACAGTGAAGTACAGAACAGTAAATTAAACCGCGATATTGTACTACGGTTTTTAGTACTGAATAAAGCGTACTACTTATTAAACAGAATCGGAGTGTTTTATTTAACGTACAGTGATCGAACTCAAGGAAAATAATCAAGGAATCATCGAATTCGTCACAATTGGTGTCAGAAGCGGTATTGTTGAATAAAACAAGGACATTGCAAGGATAATAAGGACGTTGCAAGGATAACAAGGACATGGCAAAGTTCAATGAATTGAAGATCCAGCAACTCCAAAACGAGTTGGAACGGCGTGGACTAACAACAACAGGCAATAAGTTAGAGCTACAATCACGTTTACGAGAGGTTATGGAAGCGGAAGCAATTAACCTTGAGGATTATGAGTTCCATATTTCGGAAGAGGTAACGTCTAGAATGGAAGAGAAGAAAGATGCCCCAAATCCAGTAACAATCGTGGACACAAGCACGATATTGGCGGTATTGAATCAGATCTGCACCCAACTGGAAAAATACAAAGTTTATATGTCATCTCAGCTGGAAGCACAAGATGCAAAAATTGCACAGCTGCAGGATAAAATGGACACTGAAGTAAATGCGCTGAGAAGTCGTATCCAGGAGTTGCAGCTAAGTCGTGCAACTGCTTCAAAGGGAATTCCGAAGGTAAAGGCCCCATCCTTTGACGGTTCTGTTCCTTTTCAGGTGTTCAAGCTACAATTTGAGAAGACTGCATCGGTGAATAGCTGGAGCACTGAGGACAAAGTCGCTGCGCTATTCTTAGCATTGAAAGGACCGGCAGCGGAAATCCTTCAAATTATTCCAGAAGGTGAAAGGAACAGCTATGAGGCATTGATGGGTGCAGTTGAGAGGCGTTACGGTAGCGAGCATAGGAGGCAGATATTTCAAATGGAGCTACAGAATCGCTTCCAGAAGGCTAATGAGACATTGCAGGAATTTGCATGGGACATTGAGAGGTTAGCTCATTTGGCGAACACAGATGCCCCCGTGGAATACATCGAGAGGGTAAAGATCCAAAGATTCATAAATGGAATAATGGATGTAGACACGAAGCGAGCCGCATATGCAAACCCCAAAAGTACATTCGCAGAGACGGTATCACACGCTTTATTACAAGAGACAGCCTCGCTTTTATGTAAACCAGATAACAAGGTCCACCATGAGGAAGTAGAACGACCAGAGTGGGTGGACGCAATCCTAGAAGCATTGAACGGAAAGCAACGGAAAAGTGAAGCAGCCATTAAATGCTTCAAGTGCGGAAAATCTGGCCATATTGTGCGTCATTGCAACATCGGCTCCAGAGACTTCGGCAATGCTTGTGGACGTAAGGGTAACGCTGGAGGAGATGACCAAGATGAATGCCCTATAGTTTCTGTGTCGCAGGTCGGAGGGAAAGCAAGTACTGTTACTGTTAGAGGTTTCTTGGACGGAAAAGAGCGGTTATTCACTGTGGATACTGGCGCATCTCATTCCATCATTAGAAGTGACTTGGTCCAAAAGAGAGTACGACCATTGCAGGATGCAAAGTTGCGGACAGTAACTGGTGAAAGTAAGCTGGTTCATGGAGAAGTGCGGTGCAAAGTTGCGATTGGGAATGCGACTACATACCACAACTTCTTAGTGGCAGATATTGTGGACGAAGTCATCATTGGCGTCGACTTCTTGGCTGTGAGAGACATTCACATGAACCTGAGAAATAGAGTTATGAGATACAATGACCAAGAAGTACCTCTGATCTTTGGACACAACATTGGGTATTACACCAAAGGAGTTTCATTAGAGATGAAGCACAAGGACACTCGAAATGCAAAGGTACCTCCTAGACCAATGGCTTCGATAGACAAATGCCTACTTGAGAATATTTGGAGAAGTCAACAGGAAGATTCAGATCTGGCATGCGTGATCCGAGGGCTTGAGCGAAACAAACGACCAGCAAGAAAAGAAATGTCAGCGGCGAGTCCAGTTGCCAAGTCATATTGGGCACAATGGAACAATTTACGAATGGTATCCGGTTGTTTGCATCGAATATGGGAGAGTGAGGATGGTCAATGCGCTCGGAAGCTTATAGTTGTTCCAAGGAATCGGGTGTCTGATGTTCTCAGGGAAATGCATAACGATCCAAGTGGAGGTCATCTAGGAGTCAAGAAGACCTTGGAGAGGATTAAGCAGACATTTTATTGGGTTGGTTACGGTCAGTCGGTAAAGGAGTGGACTGCCAAATGCGATGAGTGCATCAGAGCAAAGGTGCTGAGGTCCACGAGTCATGGTCTAAGGAGGCAGTGCAACTCAGATGCACCGGTTGAGAGGATTACCTTGGATGAAGCTGGTCCATTCCCCGGAAGTATAAGCAAAAACATGAAAACCAGGTACGACAAAGCAATGGAAACAGAAGGGTTTCTGGAAGGAGATTTAGTATTCCTTAACAGGCCACAACGGAGGAAAAGTGTGTCTCCCAAAGTTCAGTGCAACTGGGAAGGACCATACAGAGTTGTGAAACGGATCAACGACGTTGTTTACCGCATACAGGCTGTTGGAATGCTACGGAAGAAAATGAAAGTGGTTCCCCTGGAGAGACTAGCAACGTTCGGATCGGGAAATGTGTCTGATCGGGACGATCAGACTTAGGTGGAGGGCAGTGTGGCGAATGTTATCAAGAATCGCTCATCTTCCACCACTAGCGTCACTACCACAACTACAGCTGTTTAGATACATGGCGTGAGAGCGACAGAGGGAGAGGCAGCTCGCGTGTTTGCGAATGTGGCACAAAGAGGAGATGACGATAGATAAACGCTTCGACCACGCAAAGACAACGCAAATCAATCAGTTTATTTTCAAGTGTTGTACAGTGAAGTACTGAACAGTGAGTTAACCCGCGATATTGTACTACGGTTTTAAATAAACTGATTGATTTGCGTTGTCTTTGCGTGGTTTATATACCCTAGCAGACAGCAGCTTCACAACCTAGAAATCTCTACACATTTCTGGTTTATTCGTGCAACAGTGTTCTCGAAGCGTTTATCTATCGTCATCTCCTCTTTGTGCCACATTCGCAAACACGCGAGCTGCCTCTCCCTCTCTCGCTCTCGTCATGTATCTAAACAGCTGTAGTTGTGGTAGTGACGCTAGTGATGGAAATACGCTAGAGTTGGGAGATGAGCGATTCTTGAGAACATTCGCCACACTGCCCTCCACCTAAGTCTGATCGTCCCGATCAAACACATTTCCGGATCCAAACGTTGCTAGCCTCTCCAGGTGAACCACCTTCATTTTGTTTCGTGGTCTTCCAACAGTTTGTATGCGGTAGACAACATCATTTATCCGCTTTATTACTTTATATGGGCCTTCCCAATTACATTGCAGTTTTGGGGACAAACCTTTCTTTCGTTGTGGGTTATATAACAGCACTAAATCTCCTTCTTTAAAACCTTCCGAGTTGATTGCCTTGTCGTATCTGGCTTTCATCGTATCACTCATGATCTTCGTCCGTTGTCTTACAAGGTCGTGTATTTCTCTCATTTCTTCTTCCAAGATGCTAGTGGATTTCCTGGCATTTATTCCTTCATCAGCATTTATCCCAAACTTCAAGTCACCTGGCAACCGAAGATCATTCCCAAAAATTACTTTTGCCGGAGTCTGACCCGTTGTTTCATGTATTGCCGAACGATATGCCATCAGGAACAAGGAGATGTGCGTGTCCCAATCTTTCTGGAACTTATCCACTACTTTCCTAATGTGCTCTTCTAAGGTTCGATTGAAACGTTCCACCATGCCATCTGATTGAGGATGCAGTGCAGTTGTTCGAGTTTTCCAAATACCCAATGTCTTGCACATTTCTTGGAATACGACTGATTCGAAATTCCTGCCTTGGTCAGAATGTAACTCCATTGGTACACCAAACCTTGCTATCCAATTGTTAGTGAACACCTCTGCAATGGTTTCTGCCTCTTGATTTGGAATCGGGTAAACTTCTGGCCATTTGCTGAAATAGTCCTTAACAACTAATACGTACTTGTTCCCGAGCTTGCTAGTAGGGAATGGACCAGCTACATCCATGGCAATCCTCTCAAACGGTGCACCTGTGTTGTACTGCTTCATCTGTCCATGGCTTCTCGACTTCGGACCCTTTGCTTTGATGCACACCTCACAGTTGGCAATCCACTCCGCGATCGACTGCCGGCAACCAACCCAATAGAATCTCTGTTTGACTTTCTCCAACGTTTTCGTGACTCCGAGATGACCTCCACTTGGACCATTATGTAGCTCATTCAAAACATCAGAGGTTTTCATCCTTGGGACAACTACCAGCTTCCGAGCGCATTGACCATCTTCACTTTCCCATACTCTATGTAAGCAACCGGATACCAATTTCAAACTGTTCCACTGTGCCCAATATGACTTGGCAACAGGACTCTCTGCTGACATCTCCTCTCTTGTTGGTCGTTCGTTTTGCTCGATTCCCTGCATCACACGTACCAGATCTGGGTCCTCTAGCTGATGCTTCCTTAGTTGATCCATGTTCCATTCGTCCGTAGATGTTATAGTCATCAGCCGCACATCTATAACATCTTCCTTGGCCTCAGCATTGCCGTGGTTGCTGCCTTTGCGATGCTCTATGGAAAAGTCAGAACTTTGTAGTCGGTCTATCCACCGTGCCAATTGACCTTCCGGATTACGGAACTGCAAAAGCCATTTCAACGCTGCATGGTCTGTCCTGACGTGGAATCGCTGTCCATAGAGATACTTGTGGAAATGTTTGATGCACTCCACCAATGCCAGTAGTTCTCTTCGTGTTACACAATAGTTCCTTTCGGGCTTTCCAATTGTGCGGCTATAGTACGCCACTACCTTCTCCTGCCCATCGACAATCTGTGACAAAACTCCTCCAATCGCATAACCACTTGCATCTGTATCCAGAATAAACGTTGAACCTGGGATTGGATACGCTAACATTGGGGCAGTGCACAGCCGTTCCCTCAAGGTTTGGAAAGCCACTTCATGTTCCTTCTTCCAATCAAACACATATTCTTTCTGGTCAACTCATGAAGGCTACTGGCTACGCTAGCGAAATTCGGTACAAATCGACGATAATACGTGCACAGTCCGAGGAAACTTCGTAGCTCATGTAAATTTTTCGGTCTTGGCCAATCCTTTACTGCTTCGATCTTCTCTTTAGCAGTGCAAATTCCCTCCGTAGTAACCTTGTGACCCAAGTTACTTACTTCCTTCTTGAACAATGCACACTTTTTGGGACTTAATTTCAGACCGGCGCCAGCTATCCTTTGGAAAACTTCCTCCAAGTTCTTGAGGTGTTCCTCAAAGCTTTTTCCCAGCACGATGATGTCATCCAGGTACACCAAACATGTTTTCCAATGCAGTCCTTTCAATACCTGATCCATGAGTCTCTCACAAGTAGCTGGAGCGTTACATAGTCCAAAGGGCATTAACGCTGAAGGCTGTCTTTTCCTTATCCTCATCTTTAACCTCCACTTGCCAATAGCCGCTTTTCAAGTCCAGTGTTGAGAACCATTTCGTTCCATCCTTTTTCTTCACTAGCACTACCGGTGAGCTCCATGGACTAGCTGATGGTTCGATCACGCCGCTGTCACTCATTTCTTGTATAATTTCTCTTACCACTTGGCGTTTGGCCAATGGAACACTTCGAGGAGCTTGGCGGATTGGTCTCGCGTCACCGGTATCAATGTGATGCTTCACTATATTGGTCCGACCTGGTTTGGAGCCATCCTTGTCAAATATGGTAGAGTACTTTAGTAGAAGTTGTTTTGCCTTACTCTGGTGGTCTTCTTCGAGATCTTGCGTCCACGCCGTGATATCATCTGATAGTCTGTAAGATTTCGGCTGCAGGTCCTTTCAATGCCACAAATAAAGCAGCAGTGTCCTCAGCGCCCCAGTTGTTCACAGCTGCTGTCTTCTCAAATTGTAGCTTAAATACCTGGAAAGGAACAGAACCGTCAAAGGATGGGGTTTTTACCTTGGGCGTGCTTGTGGAAACACTTGGACGATTCAGCTGCAACTCCTGGATACGAGATTTTAACGCATCCACCTCGGCCTTGATCTTATCTTGTCGTCCCCTGAAAACTTCTAGCTGCGATGAGACTCTTTGCTCTTGTGCCTCTAGTTTTAACGTTATGCGTGTTTCCTGTTCCATCAAATCTTCCTTGATCTGTGACGTCATGTACGTCTTCGTTTCTTCCAACTGGGATGCCATGCAAGTTTTCTGTTCTTCAAACTTTGATGTTATATTCGTCGACATCTGAGCCAATACAGCCAACAGCGAGTTTGTCACTGAATCCGGAGTATCCTTTTGCTCTTCTATTTTCGTCGCTCCCTCTTCCGAAAGCTGAAAAACATAATCGTCAATGTTGATTCCTTCCGCTTCCATAGCCTCCCGTAGACGTGATTGTAGCTCTGGCTTATTGCCTGTTGTTACCATTCCACGTTTCTCCAACTCGTTTTTGAGTTGTTGGATCTTCAAGTCATTAAACTTTGCCATATCCTTGTTACCTTTACAATGTCCTTGTTATCCTTTTCAATGTCCGCGTTATCCTTTTCAATGTCCGCGTTATCCTTTTCAATGTCCTTGTTATCCTTTTCAATGTCCTTGTTATCCTTTTCAATGTCCTTGTATTTATTTAACAATACCGCTTCTGACACCAATTGTGACAAATTCGATGATTCCTCGACTATTTTCCCTGAGTTCGATCACTGTACGTTAAATAAAACACTCAGATTCTGCTTAATAAATAGTACGCTTTATTTACTACTAAAAACCGTAGTACATTATCGCGGGTTAACTCACTGTCCAGTACTTCACTGTACAACACTTGAAAATAATCTGATTGATTTGCGTTGTCTTTGCGCGGTTTATATACCCTAGCAGACAGCAGCTTCACAACCTAGAAATGTCTACACATTTCTGGTTTATTCGTTCACCAGTGTTCTCGAAGCGTTTATCTATCGTCATCTCCTCTTTGTGCCACATTCGCAAACACGCGAGCTGCCTCTCCCTCTCTCGCTCTCACGCCATGTATCTGAACAGCTGTAGTTGTGGTAGTGACGCTAGTGATGGAAATACGCTAGAGTTGGGAGATGAGCGATTCTTGAGAACATTCGCCACAATAAGTAGTACGCTTTATTCACTACTAAAAACCGTAGTACAATATCGCGGGTTAATTCACTGTTTAGTACTTCACTGTACAACGCTTCAAAATAAACTGAATGATTTGTGTTGTCTTTGCGCGGTTTATATACCCTAGCAGACAGCAGCTTCACAACCTAGAAATGTCTACACATTTCTGGTTTATTCGTGCAACAGTGTTCTCGAAGCGTTTATCTATCGTCATCTCCTCTTTGTGCCACATTCGCAAACACGTGAGCTACCTCTCTCTCTCTCGCTCTCACGTTATGTATGTAAGCAGCTGTAGTTGTGGTAGTGACGCTAGTGGTGGAAATACACTAGTGCTGGAAGATGAGCGATTCTTGATAACATTCGCCACACTGCCCTCCACCTAAGTCTGATCGTCCCGATCAGACACATTTCCCGATCCGAACGTTGCTAGTCTCTCCAGGGGAACCACTTTCATTTTGTTCCGTAGCATTCTAACAGCCTGTATGCGGAAAACAACGTCGTTGATCCGTTTCACAAATCTGTATGGTCCTTCCCAGTTGCACTGAACTTTGGGAGACACACCTTTCCTCCGTTGTGGTCCGTATAGGAATACTAAATCTCCTTCCAGGAACCCTTCCGTTTCCATTGCTTTGTCGTACCTGGTTTTCATGTTTTTGCTTATAGTTCCGGGGAATGGACCCGCTTCATCCAAGGTAATCCTCTCAACCGGTGCATCTGAGTTGCACTGCCTCCTTAGACCATGACTCGTGGACCTCAGCACCTTTGCTCTGATGCACTCATCGCATTTGGCAATCCACTCCTTTACCGACTGACCGTAACCAACCCAATAAAATGTCTGCATAATCCTCTCCAAGGTCTTCTTGACTCCTAGATGACCTCCACTTGGATCGTTATGCATTTCCCTGAGAACATCAGACATCCGCTTTCTTCGAACAACTATAAGCTTCCGAGCGCATTGACCATTCTCACTCTTCCATATTCGATGCAAACAACCGGATACCATTCGTAAACTGTTCCATTGTGTCCAATATGACTTGGCAACTGGACTCGCCGCTGACATTTCTTTTCTTGCTGGTCGTTTGTCTCGCTCAAGCCCTCGGATCACACATGCCAAATCTGAATCTTCCTGTTGACTTCTCCGAATATTCTCAAGCAGGCATTTGTCTACCAAAGCCATTGGTTGAGGATGTACCTTTGCCTTTCGAGTGTCCCTGTGCTTCACCTCTAATGAAACTCCTTTGGTGCAATACCCAATGTTGTGTCCAAAGATCAGAGGTACTTCTTGGCCATTGTACGTCATAACTCTATTTCTCAGGTTCATGTGAATGTCTCTCACAGCCAAGAAATCGACGCCAATGATGACTTCGTCCACAATATCTGCCACTAAGAAGTTGTGGTATGTAGTCACATTCCCAATCACAACTTTGCACCGCACTTCTCCATGGACCAGCTTACTTTCACCAGTTACGGTCCGCAACTTTGCATCCTGTAATGGTCGCACTCTCTTATGGACCAATTCACTTCGAATGATGGAATGAGATGCACCAGTATCCACAGTGAGTAACCGCTCTTTTCCGTCCAAGAAACCTCTAACAGTAACATTACTTGCTTTCCCTGCGACCTGCGACACAGAAACTATGGGGCATTCATCTTGCTCACCTCCTCCAGCGTTACCCTTACGTCCACTTGCATTGCCGAAGTCTCTGGAGCCGATGTTGCAATGACGCACAATATGACCAGATTTTCCGCACTTGAAGCATTTAATGGCTGCTTCATTTTTCCGTTGCTTTTCGTTCAATACTTCTAGGATCGCGTCCACCCACTCTGGTCGTTCTACTTCCACACGATGAGCTTTGTACGCTGGTTTGCACAAAAGTGGTGCTGTTTCTTGAGTTAGAGCATGTGATACCGTCTCCGCAAATGATCTCTTTGGATTTGCATATGTGGCCCGCTTCGTCTCCACATCACGTATTCCATTTATGAAACTTTGTATCTTTACCCTCTCCATGTACTCTACAGGTGCATCCGCGTTTGCTAGGTGCGCTAACCTCTCGATGTCCGATGCAAATTCTTGTAAGGTCTCATTGGGCTTCTGGCATCGATTTTGTAGCTCTATTTGGTAAATCTGCTTCCGATGCTCGCTACCATAACGTCTCTTCACAGCAACCAGCAATGCTTCATAGTTGTTTCGTTCGCCATCAGGAATAGTCTGTAAGATTTCGGCTGCCGGTCCTTTCAATGCTACGAAGAGTGCAGCGACTTTATCTTCAGCGCCCCAGTTGTTCACAGCTGCTGTCTTCTCAAATTGTAGCTTAAATACCTGGAAAGGAACAGAACCGTCAAATGATGGGGTTTTTACCTTGGGTACGCTTGTGGAAACACTTGGACGATTCAGCTGCAACTCCTGGATACGACTTCTTAACGCATCCACCTCGGCTTCGACTTTCTCCTCAAGCTGCATTAGTTTCTCGTCCATGCGCGCCTATAGTTTTGAGGACATACGTGCTTCCTGTTCCCCCAGCTGTGTAGACAACTGCAATATTTGAGATGCCATGTGCGTATTCGTTTCCTCCCACTGAGATGCCAAGCGTGTCTCTGGTTGTTCTAACTTTGATGTCATGCGTGTCTCTTGTTGTTCCAACTTTGATGTCATGCGTGTCTCTTGTTGTTCCAACTGAGATGCCATGCTTGATGTTATGTTGTTTGACATCTGAGCCAAGGCAGCCAATAAAGAGTTTGTGTCCACATTTTCCACTGACTTCGGAGAATCCTTTTGCTCTTCTATTTTCGTCGCCTCATCCGCAAGCTGAAAAACGTGGTCGTCGACGTTGATTCCCTCTGTTTCCATAGCCTCTCGCATCTTCAACTCATTCAACTTTACCATGTCCTTGGTATCCTTTTCAATGTCCTTGTTATCCTTTTCAATGTCCTTGTTATCCTTTCCAATGTCCTTGAATTTATTTAACAATACTGCTTCTGACACCAATTGTGACGAATTCGATGATTCCTCGATTATTTTCCCTGAGTTCGATCACTGTACGTTAAATAAAACAATCAGATTCTGCTTAATAAGTAGTACGCTTTATTCACTACTAAAAACCGTAGTACAATATCGCGGGTTAATTCACTGTTTAGTACTTCACTGTACAACGCTTCAAAATAAACTGAATGATTTGTGTTGTCTTTGCGGGGTTTATATACCCTAGCAGACAGCAGCTTCACAACCTAGAATTGTCTACACATTTCTGGTTTATTCGTGCAACAGTGTTCTCGAAGCGTTTATCTATCGTCATCTCCTCTTTGTGCCACATTCGCAAACACGTGAGCTACCTCTCCCTCTCTCGCTCTTACGTCATGTATGTAAGCAGCTGTAGTTGTGGTAGTGACGCTAGTGATGGAAATACGCTAGAGTTGGGAGATGAGCGATTATTGAGAACATTCGCCACAATAATGTGACGAATTCGATAAATCCTTGATTATTTTCCCTGAGTTCGATCACTGTACGTTAAATAAAACACTCAGATTCTGCTTAATAAGTAGTACGCTTTTTTCAGTACTAAAAACCGTAGTACAATATCGCGGGTTAATTCACTGTTCAGTACTTCACTGTACAACACTTCAAAATAAACTGATTGATGTGCGTTGTCTTTGCGCGGTTTATATACCCTAGCAAACAGCAGCTTCACAACCTAGAAATGTCTACACATTTCTGGTTTATTCGTGCAACAGTGTTCTCGAAGCGTTTATCTATCGTCATCTCCTCTTTGTGCCACATTCGCAAACATGCGAGCTGCCTCTCACTCTCTCGCTCTCACGTCATGTATCTAAACAGCTGTAGTTGTGGTAGTGACGCTAGTGATGGAAATACGCTAGAGTTGGGAGATGAGCGATTCTTGAGAACATTCGCCACAATAAGCAGTACGCTTTATTCACTACTAAAAACCGTAGTACAACATCGCGGGTTAATTCACTGCTTAGTACTTCACTGTACAACGCTTCAAAATAAACTGAATGATTTGTGTTGTTTTTGCGCGGTTTATATACCCTAGCAGTCTACACATTTCTAGTTTATTCGTGCAACAGTGTTCTCGAAGCGTTTATCTATCGTCATCTCCTCTTTGTGCCACATTCGCAAACACGTGAGCTACCTCTCCTTCTCTCGCTCTCACGTTATGTATGTGAGCAGCTGTAGTTGTGGTAGTGACGCTAGTGGTGGAAATACTCTAGTGCTGGAAGATGAGCGATTCTTGGTAACATTCGCCACACTGCCCTCCACCTAAGTCTGATCGTCCCGATCAGACACATTTCCCGATCCGAACGTTGCTAGTCTCTCCAGGGGAACCACTTTCATTTTGTTCCGTAGCATTCTAACAGCCTGTATGCGGTAAACAACGTCGTTGATCCGTTTCACAACTCTGTATGGTCCTTCCCAGTTGCACTGAACTTTGGGAGACACACCTTTCCTCTGTTGTGGTCCGTATAGGAATACTAAATCTCCTTCCAGGAACCCTTCCGTTTCCATTGCTTTGTCGTACCTGGTTTTCATGTCTGCTTAATCCTCTCCAAGGTCTTCTTGACTCCTAGATGACCTCCACTTGGATCGTTATGCATTTCCCTGAGAACATCAGACATCCGCTTTCTTGTTACAACTATAAGCTTCCGAGCGCATTGACCATCCTCACTCTCCCATATTCGATGCAAACAACCTTGTTGCTTGTGGAAACACTTGGACGATTCAGCTGCAACTCCTGGATACGACTTCTTAACGCATCCACCTCGGCTTCGACTTTCTCCTCAAGCTGCATTAGTTTCTCGTCCATGCGCGCCTCTAGTTTTGAGGACATACGTGCTTCCTGTTCCTCCAGCTGTGTAGACAACTGCAATATTTGAGATGCCATGTGCGTTTCGGAATGGGACAAAACATACTAAACAGGGTCTCAAAGGTACGTGGTCGCAACAAGATCCTCAAGTCACTTGCCGGCAGTAGTTGGGGAAAAGATAAAGAAACGTGTCTGACTACATATAAGGCCATTGGCCGACCAGTCTTTGACTATGCTGCACCCATATGGTCGCCTAATGTACATAACACCAACTGGACGAAGTTACAAGTCTGCCAAAATACTGCCATCAGAACTGCTACGGGATGTCGCCTCATGTCTTCCGAGTCTCACCTCCATCAGGAGGCAAAACTGCTCAATGTAAAAGAGCATGCGGAAATGCTGAGCAGGCAATTCCTTCTGAACTGCCACAAGCCAGCACGTCATCTTTTGGACATAGATCCGCCCCCGAGAGACATAAGGAGACATCTCCGTAAGCATTATGATGAGATCCGGCATCATATTACCTTGCCGTTTGATCTGCAGAATCATAAGCGGGCTCTAACCGACATCCACACCGAGTCGGTAGACACTTTTGTCGGATCTCTACCTGTGAATCCCGTTCTGAACAGTCCTCCACCGGATATTGCTGAAGAAGAACGCACCTTACCAAGGGAGACAAGAGTGACCTTGGCACAGCTTAGGTCTGGATATAGTGTAAGGTTAAACTCCTACTTATCCAGACTTAATGATACAATCGTAAATACATGCCCTGCATGTGGTAGGACCCCCCATGATACTCTACATCTCTTCAATTGTTCATCTGAACCTACTCTTCTAACCCCTCTGTCCCTCTGGACAAACCCTGTTGATACTGCACGTTTCCTTGGACTCCCCTTAGAATAGCTTGATGAAGATCTTCGGAATGATCATACACTCTAGACAGGGCAATACATTTTTAACAACAACAACAACAACAACATGCCATGTGCGTCTTCGTTTCCTCCCACTGACATGCCAAGCGTGTCTCTTGTTGTTCCAACTTAGATGTCATGCGTGTCTCTTGTTGTTCCAACTTTGATGTCATGCGTGTCTCTTGTTGTTCCAACTTTGATGTCATGCGTGTCTCTTGTTGTTCCAACTGATATGCCATGCTTGATGTTATGTTGTTTGACATCTGAGCCAAGGCAGCCAATAAAGAGTTTGTGTCCACATTTTCCACTGAATTCGGAGAATCCTTTTGCTCTTCTATTTTCGTCGCCTCATCCGCAAGCTGAAAAATGTGGTCGTCGACGTTGATTCCCTCTGCTTCCATAGCCTCTCGCAACCGTGATTGTAGCTCTGCTTTATTGCCCGTTGTTGCCAATCCACGTCGTTCTAACTCGTTTTTGAGTTGCTGGATCTTCAACTCATTCAACTTTGCCATGTCCTTGGTATCCTTTTCAATGTCCTTGTTATCCTTTTCAATGTCCTTGTTATCCTTTCCAATGTCCTTGAATTTATTTAACAATACCGCTTCTGACACCAATTGTGACGAATTCGATGATTCCTCGATTATTTTCCCTGAGTTGTTGTTGTTAACAATGCATTGCCCTGTCTAGAGTGTATGATCATTCCGAAGATCTTCATCAAGCTCTTCTAAGGGGAGTCCAAGGAAACGCGCAGTTTCAACAGGGTTTGTCCAGAGGGACAGAGGGGTTAGAAGAGTAGGTTCAAATGAACAATTGAAGAGATGTAGAGTATCATGGGGGGTCCTACCACATGCAGGGCATGTGTTTGAGATTGTGTCATTAAGTCTGGACAAGTAGGAGTTTAACCTTACACTATATCCAGACCTAAGCTGTGCCAGGGTAACTCTTGTCTCCCTTGGTAAGGTGCGTTCTTCTTCAGCAATATCCGGTGGAGGACTGTTCAGAACGGAGTTCACAGGTAGAGATCCGACAAAAGTATCTACCGACTCGGTGTGGATGTCGGTTAGAGCCCGCTTATGATTCTGCAGATCAAACGGCAAGGTAATATGATGCCGGATCTCATCATAATGTTTACGGAGATGTTTCCTTATGTCTCTCGGGGGCGGATCTATGTCCAAAAGATGACGGTTTGGATGTGCTGGCTTGTGGCAGTTCAGAAGGAATTGCTTGCTCAGCATTTCCGCATGCTCTTTTACCTTGAGCAGTTTTGCCTCCTGATGGAGGTGAGACTCGGAAGACATGAGGAGACATCCCGTAGCAGTTCTGATGGCAGTATTTTGGCAGACTTGTAACTTCGTCCAGTTGGTGTTATGTACATTAGGCGACCATATGGGTGCAGCATAGTCAAAGACTGGTCGGCCAATGGCCTTATATGTAGTCAACAACGTTTCTTTGTCTTTTCCCCAAGTACTGCCGGCAAGTGACTTGAGGATCTTGTTGCGACCACGTACCTTTGAGACCATTGCAGACACATGACCAGCAAATGAGAAAGTATTATCCAATGTCATCCCTAATAACTTTGGGTGGCTGACCCTTGGGTGTAACCCTGTTTCCCTGAGTTCGATCACTGTACGTTAAATAAAACAATCAGAGTAGTACGCTTTTTTCAGTACTAAAAACCGTAGTACAATATCGCGGGTTAATTCACTGTTCAGTACTTCACTGTAAAACACTTCAAAATAAACTGATTATGTGCGTTGTCTTTGCGCGGTTTATATAGCCTAGCAAACAGCAGCTTCACAACTTAGAATGTCTACACATTTCTGGTTTATTCGTGCAACAGTGTTCTCGAAGCGTTTATCTATCGTCATCTCCTCTTTGTGCCACATTCGCAAACACGCGAGCTGCCTCTCCCTCTCTCGCTCTCACGTCATGTATCTAAACAGCTGTAGTTGTGGTAGTGACGCTAGTGATGGAAATACGATAGAGTTGGGAGATGAGCGATTCTTGAGAACATTCGCCACAATAAGCAGTACGCTTTATTCACTACTAAAAACCGTAGTACAACATCGCGAGTTAATTCACTGCTTAGTACTTCACTGTACAACGCTTCAAAATAAACCGAATGATTTGTGTTGTCTTTGCGCGGTTTATATACCCTAGCAGACAGCAGCTTCACAACCTAGAATTGTCTACACATTTCTGGTTTATTCGTGCAACAGTGTTCTCGAAGCGTTTATCTATCGTCATCTCCTCTTTGTGCCACATTCGCAAACACGTGAGCTACCTCTCCCTCTCTCGCTCTCAGGTTATGTATGTGAGCAGCTGTAGTAGTGGTAGTGACGCTAGTGGTGGAAATACTCTAGTGCTGGAAGATGAGCGATTCTTGGTAACATTCGCCACACTGCCCTCCATCTAAGTCTGATCGAGACACATTTCCCGATCCGAACGTTGCTAGTCTCTCCATGGGAACCACTTTCATTTTGTTCCGTAGCATTCTAACAGCCTGTATGCGGTAAACAACGTCGTTGATCCGTTTCACAATTCTGTATGGTCCTTCCCAGTTGCACTGAACTTTGGGAGACACACCTTTCCTCCGTTGTGGTCCGTATAGGAATACTAAATCTCCTTCCAGGACAACTTCCGTTTCCATTGCTTTGTCGTACCTGGTTTGCATGTTTTTGCTTATAGTTCCGGGGAATGGACCAGCTTCATCCAAGGTAATCCTCTCAACCGGTGCATCTGAGTTGCACTGCCTCCTTAGACCATGACTCGTGGACCTCAGCACCTTTGCTCTGATGCACTCATCGCATTTGGCAATCCACTCCTTTACCGACTTACCGTAACCAACCCAATAAAATGTCTGCTTAATCCTCTCCAAGGTCTTCTTGACTCCTAGATGACCTCCACTTGGATCGTTATGCATTTTCCTGAGAACATCAGACATCCGCTTTCTTGTAACAACTATAAGCTTCCGAGCGCATTGACCATGCTCACTCTCCCATATTCGATGCAAACAACCAGCTTACTTTCACCAGTTACGGTCCGCAACTTTGCATCCTGTAATGGTCCACTTGCATGCCACAATATTGTGGCGAATGTTCTCAAGAATCGCTCATCTCCCAACTCTAGCGTATTTCCATCACTAGCGTCACTACCACACCTACAGGGGGTGAATTCTGGTTCTATGAAATGATAAAATGAAAAGAATTTTCATACAAAATCTGTGAAAAGAAATTTCAAATTCATACAAATTTTTTTCACGTTATCATATCATAGAACCAGAATTCACCCTCAGCTGTTTAGATACATGACGTGAGAGCGAGAGAGGGAGAGGCAGCTCGCGTGTTTGCGAATGTGGCACAAAGAGGAGATGACGATAGATAAACGCTTCGAGAACACTGTTGCACGAATAAACCAGAAATGTGTAGACATTTCTAGGTTGTGAAGCTGCTGTCTGCTAGGGTATATAAACCGCGCAAAGACAACGCAAGTCAATCAGTTTATTTTGAAGTGTTGTACAGCGAAGTACTGAACAGTGAATTAACCCGCGATATTGTACTACGGTTTTTAGTACTGAATAAAGCGTACTACGTATTAAGCAGAATCGGAGTGTTTTATTTAACGTACAGTGATCGAACTCAGGGAAAACAGTCGAGGATTCATCGAATTCGTCACAATTGGTGTCAGAAGCGGTATTGTTAAATAAATACAAGGACATTGAAAAGGATAACAAGGACATTGAAAAGGATAACAAGGACATTGAAAAGGATAACACGGACATTGAAAGGGATAACTAGGTCATTGTAAAGGTAACAAGGACATTGCAAGGATATGGCAAAGTTTAATGACTTGAAGATCCAACAACTCAAAAACGAGTTGGAGAAACGTGGAATGGTAACAACAGGCAATAAGCCAGAGCTACAATCACGTCTACGCGAGGCTATGGAAGCTGAAGGAATCAACGTTGACGATTACGTTTTTCAGCTTTCGGAAGAGGGAGCGACGAAAATAGAAGAGCAAAAGGATACTCCAGATTCAGTGGCAAATGTGGACACAAACTCTTTATTGGCTGCCTTGGCTCAGATGTCAAACAACATAACATCAAGCATGGCATCTCAGTTGGAACAACAAGAGACACGCTTGGCATCTCAGTGGGAGGAAACGAAGACGCACATGGCATCTCAAATATTGCAGTTGTCTACACAGCTGGAGGAACAGCGGTCATTTATCACTTCGCAGTTGGAAGCACAGGAGGTGTTGGTGTCCTCAAAACTGGAAGCACAAGATGCAAAGATTGCACAGCTGCAGGATAAAATGGACGGTGAAGTCAATGCGCTGAGAGGACGTATCCAAGAGTTGCAGCTGAATCGTCCATCTGTTTCAACAAGCACACCCAAGGTAAAAACCCCATCCTTTGACGGTTCTGTTCCTTTCCAGGTATTTAAGCTACAATTTGAGAAGACAGCAGTGTGAAGAACTGGGGCGCTGAGGACAAAGTCGCTGCTTTATTTGTGGCATTGAAAGGACCTGCAGCCGAAATCTTACAGACTATTCCGGACGCTGAAAGAAACAACTATGAAGCGTTGATGGGAGCCGTTGAAAGACGTTACGGCAGCGAGCATAGGAGACAGATACATCAAATAGAGCTACAGAATCGCTTCCAGAAGACTAATGAGACATTGCAGGAGTTTGCATCAGATATCGAGAGGTTAGCCCATCTGGCAAACGCAGACGCACCCGTGGAATACATCGAAAGGGTAAAAATCCAAAGCTTCATAAATGGAATACGTTATGTGGAGACAAAGCGAGCCACATATGCCAATCCAAAGAGATCATTTGCGGAGACGGTATCACATGCTCTAACACAAGAAGCAGCCTCGCTTTTGAGTAAACCCACGTACAAAGCTCACCGTGTGGAAGTGGAGACGCCAGACTGGGCCGAAAAAATGACAAAATCCTAGAAGCACTAACGGGAAGCAACAGAAAAATGAAGGGGTTATTAAGTGCGGAAAACCTGGTCATATTGCACGTTATTGTGGATCTGGATCGGGTTTCAATAATTCCAATAATGCAAGCGGACGTAAGCGGAAGGCTGAAGGAGATGGGCAAGTCTGCCAATCTAACCAACCGTTAAACTAAAGAGAGTCAGCCGCAAGGGGCGTAGGCTGGCTCCCGCAATTGGATGCCCCATAGTCTCTGTGTCACAGATCGGAAGGAAGTCGAGTAATGTTACTGTTAGAGGACTCGTGGATGGAAAGGAGCGTTTACTGACTGTTGATACGGGCGCATCTCATTCCATTATTCGATCCGATTTAGTCAACAAAGAAGTGAGGCCATTACATGGAGCAAAGCTGCGTACGGCGACCGGTGAGGATACCCAAGTCCAAGGAGAAGTAACATGTGAAATCGCAATTGGGAATGTCACCGTACTGCATAATTTTATAGTGGCAGATATTGTTGATGAGATCATAGTTGGGGTGGATTTCTTAAGCAACCAAGGCATCAAGATCGACATGCAAAACAGGACTATGAGCTATAAGAACATGGATGTGCCACTAAATTTTGGTTACGAGAACAAGTACATCAGTAAGCGGGTCCTCGTGGAAGAAAGCCAACAAATTCCACCGAAGTCGGAGGCGATCGTTTGGGCAAGGATTGATGGAGATTATGGGACAAACAAATTGTGGGTTGTCGAGGCAGCAAACAAATCAAAGACGGATATACTAGTAGGAAAAACACTGGCTATGACAAAACAAGATGGACGTATACCGGTAAGAGTACTAAATGAGTTTCGATCGCCAATCAAGCTTTCCAAAGGAGCCATATTGGGACAATGTCAGGAGGTGGAGGTGGTTATAAATTGTGAACAGCTCCAGAAAAATGTATCTACCAGCAACATTAATCTATCAGATGATATCACGGCGTGGACGCAAGATCTCGAAGAAGACCACCAGAGTAAGGCAAAACAACTTCTACTAAAGTACTCTACCATATTTGACAAGGATGGCTCCAAACCAGGTCGGACCAATATAGTGAAGCATCACATTGATACCGGTGACGCGAGACCAATCCGCCAAGCTCCTCGAAGTGTTCCATTGGCCAAGCTCCAAGTGGTAAGAGAAATTATACAAGAAATGAGTGACAGCGGCGTGATCGAACCATCAGCTAGTCCATGGAGCTCACCGGTAGTGCTAGTGAAGAAAAAGGATGGAAAAATGCGGTTCTGTGTGGACTACCGGAAGTTGAACGACGTAACGAAAAAGGACAGCTATCCACTACCAAGAATTGACGATACTCTGGACTCACTATCTGGTACGAAGTGGTTCTCTACACTGGACTTGAAAAGCGGCTATTGGCAAGTGGAGGTTAAAGATGAGGATAAGGAAAAGACAGCCTTCAGCGTTGGAGAGGGGCTCTGGCAATTTACGGTAATGCCCTTCGGACTATGTAACGCTCCAGCTACTTTTGAGAGACTAATGGATCAAGTATTGAAAGGACTGCATTGGAAAACATGTTTGGTGTACCTGGATGACATCATCGTGCTGGGAAAAAGCTTTGAGGAACACCTTAAGAACTTGGAGGAAGTTTTCCAAAGGATAGCTGGCGCCGGTCTGAAATTAAGTCCCAAAAAGTGTGCATTGTTCAAGAAGGAAGTAAGTTACTTGGGTCACAAGGTTACTACGGAGGGAATTTGCACGGCTAAAGAGAAGATCGATGCAGTGAAGGATTGGCCAAGACCCAACGATTTGCATGAGTTACGAAGTCGTTGGAGAAAGTTAAGCAGAGATTCTATTGGGTTGGTTGCCGGCAGTCGATCACGGAGTGGATTGCCAACTGTGAGGTGTGCATCAAAGCAAAGGGTCCCAGGTCGAGAAGCTATGGACAGATGGAGCAGTACAACACAGGCGCGCCGTTTGAGAGGATTGCCATGGATGTAGCTGGTCCATTTCCTACTAGCAAACTCGGGAACAAGTACGTATTAGTTGTTATGGACTATTTCAGCAAATGGCCAGAAGTTTACCCGATTCCAAATCAAGAGGCAGAAACCATTGCAGAGGGTTCACTAACAATTGGATAGCGAGGTTTGGTGTACCGATGGAGTTACATTCTGACCAAGGCAGGAATTTCGAATCAGTCGTCTTCCAAGAAATGTGCAAGATATTGGGTATTCGGAAAACTCGAACAACTGCATTGCATCCTCAGTCAGATGGCATGGTGGAACGTTTCAATCGAACCTTGGAAGAGCACATGAGGAAAGTGGTGGATAAGTTCCAGAAAGATTGGGATACGCACATCTCCTTGTTCCTGATGGCATATCGCTCGGCAATACATGAAACAACGGGTCAGACTCCGGCAAAAGTAATTTTTGGGAATGATCTGCGGTTGCCAGCTGACTTGAAGTTTGGGATAAATGCTGATGAAGGAATAAATGCCAGGAAATCCACTATCATCTTGGAAGAAGAAATGAGAGAAATACACGATCTTGTAAGAAAACGGACGAAGATCATGAGTGATAAGATGAAAGCCAGATACGACAAAGCCATCAACTCTGAAGGTTTTTATGAAGGAGATTTAGTGCTGTTATACAACCCACAACGAAAGAAAGGTTTGTCCCCAAAACTGCAATGTAACCGGGCCCATATAAAGTAATAAAGCGGATAAATGATGTTGTCTACCGCATACAAACTGTTGGAAGACCACGAAACAAAATGAAGGTGGTTCGCCTGGAGAGGCTAGCAACGTTTGGATCGGGAAATGTGTCTGATCGGGACGATCAGACTTAGGTGGAGGGCAGTGTGGCGAATGTTCTCAAGAATCGCTCATCTCCCAACTCTAGCGTATTTACATCACTACCACACCTACAGCTGTTTAGATACATGACGTGAGAGCGAGAGAGGGAGAGGCAGCTCGCGTGTTTGCGAATGTGGCACAAAGAGGAGATGACGATAGATAAACGCTTCGAGAACACTGTTGCACGAATAAACCAGAAATGTGTAGACATTTCTAGGTTGTGAAGCTGCTGTCTGCTAGGGTATATAAACCGCGCAAAGACAACGCAAGTCAATCAGTTTATTTTGAAGTGTTGTACAGTGAAGTACTGAACAGTGAATTAACCCGCGATATTGTACTACGGTTTTTAGTACTGAATAAAGCGCACTACTTATTGTGGCGAATGTTATCAAGAATCGCTCATCTTCCACCACTAGCGTCACTACCACAACTACAGCTGTTTACATACATGACGTGAGAGCGAGAGAGGGAGAGGCAGCTCGCGTGTTTACGATTGTGGCACAAAGAGGAGATGACGATAGATAAACGCTTCGAGAACACTGTTGCACGAATAAACCAGAAAGGTGTAGACATTTCTAGGTTGTGATGCTGCTGTTTGCTAGGGTATATAAACCGCGCAAAGACAACGCAAAGGAATCAGTTTATTTTCAAGTGTTGTACAGTGAAGTACTGAACAGTGAGTTAACCCGCGATATTGTACTACGGTTTTTAGTAGTAAATAAAGCGTACTATTTATTAAGCAGAATAGGAGTGTTTTATTTAATGTACAGTGATCGAACTCAGGGAAAATAATCAAGGAATTATCGAATTCGTCACAATTGGTGTCAGAAGCGGTATTGTTGAATAAAACAAGGACATTGCAAGGATAATAAGGACGTTGCAAGGATAACAAGGACATGGCAAAGTTCAATGAATTGAAGATCCAGCAACTCCAAAACGAGTTGGAACGGCGTGGACTAACAACAACAGGCAATAAGTTAAAGCTACAATCACGTTTACGAGAGGTTATGGAAGCGGAAGCAATTAACCTTGAGGATTATGAGTTCCATATTTCGGAAGAGGTAACGTCTAGAATGGAAGAGAAGAAAAATGCCCCAAATCCAGTAACAATCGTGGACACAAGCACGATATTGGCGGTATTGAATCAGATCTGCACCCAACTGGAAAAATACAAAGTTTATATGTCATCTCAGCTGGAAGCACAAGATGCAAAAATTGCACAGCTGCAGGATAAAATGGACACTGAAGTAAATGCGCTGAGAAGTCATATCCAGGAGTTGCAGCTAAGTCGTGCAACTGCTTCAAAGGGAATTCCGAAGGTAAAGGCCCCATCCTTTGACGGTTCTGTTCCTTTTCAGGTCTTCAAGCTACAATTTGAGAAGACTGCATCGGTGAATAGCTGGAGCGCTGAGGACAAAGTCGCTGCGCTATTCTTAGCATTGGAAGGACCGGCAGCGGAAATCCTTCAAATTATTCCAGAAGGTGAAAGGAACAGCTATGAGGCATTGATGGGAGCCGTTGAAAGACGTTACGGTAGCGAGCATAGGAGGCAGATATTTCAAATGGAGCTACAGAATCGCTTCCAGAAGGCTAATGAGACATTGCAGGAATTTGCATGGGACATTGAGAGGTTAGCTCATTTGGCGAACGCAGACGCACCCCTGGAATACATCGAGAGGGTAAAGATCCAAAGATTCATAAATGGAATAATGGATGTAGAGACGAAGCGAGCCGCATATGCAAACCCCAAAAGGACATTCGCAGAGACGGTATCACACGCTTTATTGCAAGAGACAGCCTCGATTTTATGTAAACCAGATAAGAAGGTTCACAATGTGGAAGTAGAACGACCAGAGTGGGTGGACGCAATCTTAGAAGCATTGAACGGAAAGCAACGGAAAAATGAAGCAGCCATTAAATGCTTCAAGTGCGGAAAATCTGGCCATATGGTGCGTCATTGCAACATCGGCTCCAGAGACTTTGGCAATGCTTGTGGACGTAAGGGTAACGCTGGAGGAGATGACCAAGAAGAATGCCCTATAGTTTCTGTGTCGCAGGTCGGAGGGAAAGCAAGTACTGTTACTGTTAGAGGTTCCTTGAACGGAAAAGAGCGGTTATTCACTGTGGATACTGGCGCATCTCATTCCATCATTAGAAGTGACTTGGTCCAAAAGAGAGTACGACCATTGCAGGATGCAAAGTTGCGGACAGTAACTGGTGAAAGTAAGCTGGTTCATGGAGAAGTGCGGTGCAAAGTTGCGATTGGGAATGCGACTACATACCACAACTTCTTAGTGGCAGATATTGTGGACGAAGTCATCATTGGCGTCGACTTCTTGGCTGTGAGAGACATTCACATGAACCTGAGAAATAGAGTTATGAGATACAATGACCAAGAAGTACCTCTGATCTTTGGACACAACATTGGGTATTACACCAAAGGAGTTTCATTAGAGATGAAGCACAAGGACACTCGAAATGCAAAGGTACCTCCTAGACCAATGGCTTCGATAGACAAATGCCTACTTGAGAATATTTGGAGAAGTCAACAGGAAGATTCAGATCTGGCATGCGTGATCCGAGGGCTTGAGCGAAACAAACGACCAGCAAGAAAAGAAATGTCAGCGGCGAGTCCAGTTGCCAAGTCATATTGGGCACAATGGAACAATTTACGAATGGTATCCGGTTGTTTGCATCGAATATGGGAGAGTGAGGATGGTCAATGCGCTCGGAAGCTTATAGTTGTTCCAAGGAAGCGGGTGTCTGATGTTCTCAGGGAAATGCATAACGATCCAAGTGGAGGTCATCTAGGAGTCAAGAAGACCTTGGAGAGGATTAAGCAGACATTTTATTGGGTTGGTTACGGTCAGTCGGTAAAGGAGTGGATTGCCAAATGCGATGAGTGCATCAGAGCAAAGGTGCTGAGGTCCACGAGTCATGGTCTAAGGAGGCAGTGCAACTCAGATGCACCGGTTGAGAGGATTACCTTGGATGAAGCTGGTCCATTCCCTGGAAGTATAAGCAAAAACATGAAAATCAGGTACGACAAAGCAATGGAAACAGAAGGGTTTCTAGAAGGAGATTTAGTATTCCTTAACAGGCCACAACGGAGGAAAAGTGTGTCTCCCAAAGTTCAGTGCAACTGGGAAGGACCATACAGAGTTGTGAAACGGATCAACGACGTTGTTTACCGCATACAGGCTGTTGGAATGCTACGGAACAAAATGAAAGTGGTTCCCCTGGAGAGACTAGCAACGTTCGGATCGGGAAATGTGTCTGATCGGGACGATCAGACTTAGGTGGAGGGCAGTGTGGCGAATGTTATCAAGAATCGCTCATCTTCCACCACTAGCGTCACTACCACAACTACAGCTGTTTACATACATGACGTGAGAGCGAGAGAGGGAGAGGCAGCTCGCGTGTTTACGATTGTGGCACAAAGAGGAGATGACGATAGATAAACGCTTCGAGAACACTGTTGCACGAATAAACCAGAAAGGTGTAGACATTTCTAGGTTGTGATGCTGCTGTTTGCTAGGGTATATAAACCGCGCAAAGGCAACGCAAAGGAATCAGTTTATTTTCAAGTGTTGTACAGTGAAGTACTGAACAGTGAGTTAACCCGCGATATTGTACTACGGTTTTTAGTAGTAAATAAAGCGTACTATTTATTAAGCAGAATAGGAGTGTTTTATTTAATGTACAGTGATCGAACTCAGGGAAAATAATCAAGGAATTGTCGAATTCGTCACATTATTAAGCAGAATCGGAGTGTTTTATTTAACGTACAGTGATCGAACTCAGGGAAAACAGTCGAGGATTCATCGAATTCGTCACAATATATTCACCCCTATTACGGTTGTCAACATTGTCAAAAATAGTGTCGATGCGTCCGAATTGGTATTGCCGTCGTCAAAGTCGATAACTTTTGGCAGCTCTTGATACTATTTTGGTATTGACGACAACAATAGTGATATTCTATTGACGGTTGTCAACATAAAAATTGTCAACACAGTTTTTGGTGACGACAAGCGCGCAATTAAATATTCTGCTGTAAAAATTTGGTAAAATAATTCAGAATTATACCTTTTTACACACTTTATTTGTTTAGCTTTTATTTAATTTAGGAAAATGAAAAAAAAAAAAATTTAAATAACAAGCAACAACCAATTTGCGCAGCTTGTTTTAGAACTAAAACAAAATCCTGCGCTTACAAAAGGCTTTTCCAAAGGAGCAGTTCCCAATAATTTTAAGCCGGAACAGGGCGTAGAAATTTACTATAGGGGGGTTTGAACCTTTGGATGCTCCCAAAGTTGTGACTTTTGACAGTTTGGTATTTGTTTACTTTAGGGGTCAACTGCCAATAAATTGGCTAAAATTATGGGAGATAGCTTAAAAGACGGGGTTTGACCTCAGGATTATGAATCCCCAAGCGTTTTTTTAATATTTTGCTTCTTTGAAGAGATATTTGCAATCAAAGTTGCAAGTTTTCATGTGGTTGTTGTAATTTTATTAGGCTGTACCTGTAGCTATCTCCCATAATTTTAGCTAATTTATTAGCAGTTGACCCCTAAAGGAAACAAATACCGACAGTTTTTATGAAAAAATTCAGCTGTTGAGAGCCAATAAACAATTGTCAAAATAAATGATCGTAGTTTTGCTATAAAATTATCGATAACACGTCAACGTCAACACATTGATGAAGTAAATACCAGAACTGCATTCATGCGACGTTGATATTGATACGACTTGATGTTGATATTTATACGAAGTGGCAATTGATATTGACAACCATAATAGGGGTGATTAACAACTTGTGTACTGATAGAAGCGGCAAAATGTTGTCTTTTCAACGACATCAAAACTGTGTTGATAGAAGAAACAGTTATGGGACAACAAATGCCTTAACCTAGTAAAATGGGGTTCTTGGCCCCTATTTTGAAAACTATATGTACCATTAAAAAGTAAAGGGTACCGAATTCTACCGACTGCAATAACAAAGAGAGCTGTACCCAACCAAAACTACTATTTTGTTAACCTGTGTAATTTATAGTGTGAGTGTGTTAGTTAAAATATCAGCCTGTCTTGTAGGGATAGGTGCAGGTTCAATACTGATGCAAATTTTATGTTACCAATGAATATTTAATCAAATTATTGTTTTGTTTATAACTCAAAAATTAAAACGTGCCTGACGTAGCTTCGAAAAACGAAGTTAAATGAACACAATTGTCTAAAATAAAATACCCATAGGTTAGTCAAAGCTTGCCATAGAAAGTGAAGCCTTAAATGATGGTAAGTAAATATATTTTAAGAAGCCATAAATTAATTACAAAATTTATTTGAGTAGGACTCGGAAATACTCGACGAGGAATTTCAATGTTACATGCGAGTAGCACGTTCACTGGAAAATACACTAAAACGACCAAAAGGTATTCCAGAATATGCATATGTATGAAGATTGAGGATATAACGACGAATTGAAATTTCAGATCGTGAATGCTGTAAACAGTTACTGAAGAAATGTGAACGTCTAAACAGCAGCGATAATGTCATAATTAAGAAAAATACGAACACTTTTATGAAATACTTATTAAAAGTTATAAATTGGACCAGCGTTCATCAGCCGCTGCAAATATACGATAAATGGGTAAGCATGTAAAATAAAAGGTATATTTTAATATAATTCGTAGATCTCCAGTTTCCCTCTTTTGCTCCTGTAACCCACAAAAATGCTTTCATTCGTCTAGAAACTTTACTTTATACTAAGTAATGATAATACAAAAAAATCGCAATATTTTGCAAAAATAATCTAATATAGAAAAAATGAGGATAATCTACGGCCAGAAATAGAGTTTACTTGTTTCGTTTTTTATGTGTCATTTCAAAATAAAAAATTCTATATTTAGTCAAGTTTTCACTTTAGTAAATATAAGAATCGTATGGAGTTATTGCGTTTTGTTGTGAATCGTATTTTTAAGGGCGATACAGAATGGCTAAATTCCCGTTTTTTACAGCTAATGTTTGTTGTTACATAGATTTCAGATGGGGACGTCGAGTCCCATCAATATCTCGAAAAAATTAGGTGGCAATTTATTGGTTTTGGTTTGAAGCTCCTCAACTGTGATATCATAGGCATAGACGTCAAAATTTCCTAGTGACTTAGGTCACTTGTTTTTTATTTCCATTTTTGTCTCACTTCTTTCCATCTTCCCATCTCTTTCTACCATTCGGTAAAAGATAGGGGACCGCCATGTTGATGTGTGCAGGACGTTAAACAACACCATTGTTTTTCTGTTATTCCGTTCTGGCCACATTTTAATGTGTGCAGTATTTAAATAAATCGACATTTTGATGTGTTTTGTCAAAAGAACAGTTCACACTTGTACTGATACATAATGGTTTGGAACCTATACCTTTGTCTGGATGTAATAATATTCCAACACTAATGTTTGCTACAGAACGGTTGTTTTTATTGTTGTAGCGAGGTGTAGCCCTGCCTAAATGTCAGACAGGGTCACCCCGAGTGTATTGCTCTTGGCCGGGTCGTTATAAGAAAACGACCCGGGTCGTTTCGGCACGATGGGTACAGCACAAGTACTGGTACCGTTCTCGTAGAACCGGCAATACAAGAAACTACAGAACGGTCTTGCATGGCAGTTCTTCATCGATTGATACTTCAACTGTCTTTTGGTATCTACAATTTGCGATAATTAAATCGTTAGGATTGCAAAATACTAAAAAATATGCGACGAAATACGCTTTTTTGAAAAAATATGCAAATATGTATAATATATTGCATATTATGCATTAAGGCGCCTCGCGAAAAAAAGTTGCAGGGTTTCCACCGGAATTTCAAAATGTATTCTTTCTAAGGACTCTCCCAAAATATTTCGAAAAAAATATTAAGATTTACTGGAGCTAAACCGCTTTAAAAACCCGCTAAAAATATCATTTTTTATGTACCTATAAAAGGTGTATGAAAAAATATTTCTTAATAAAAATCATCTGAGATGATGAAGCAGCTGGAGTACTAAAGGTACGCATAAAAAAGTTTAAAAATTTGATAACCGTGTGCTAATATGTGAAAAATTGGGCCAAAAATGGCCAAACACAGCATCAAACATCTCATTATATGAATTGCGTTGATAAAATTTTCAACCTTTGTAAGCTTACCTTTTGTACTCCAGCGTTTCATCATCTCAGATGCTTTTTCTTAAAAAATATTTTTTCATACTCCTTTTATACATAAAAAATATGTTAGCTTTTTTAACGCGGTTAACGCCAGTAAATCTAAATATTTTTGTTTCGAAATATTTTGACCAAGAATACATTGAAGAAACAGGGTGTCCATTTTTTTTTTATAGAGCGTGAGGTTAAGGCGCCTGCATTAATGACAAAATATAAAAAATTTCTACTAACAAATCAATGCCATTTTTACCATTGTTTAATAATATATAATTTAACAATGATTTTTACAATAATTTCTTCATTCGCAAAATCATTCATTCTTTAAGTTTCTATGACTTGCCATAAATATTATACAAATGCATAGAAATCCGGGTCCTAATCACTACTTCTTACAATACTATGTCACTCTTCCTTTCATACATACTATTTTCTTACTATAGTATCAAGGCTCGAAAAGTGAAGTTAAAATGTGGCTCCAAGATAACAAGTCTTATATGGCAGTTAAAGAGATGCCAAATGGTTCTCTCGCTATATATTGTGCAGTGGCCAATTCTCCAGGTGCTGGTTGGCAGGATGGCGCATTGAAAGTAATGAGGGATTCGAAGGATCCAGGCGAAGAAGACTTGTGAGGCTTAGCTTGTACTGATTGTTGTCTTTTTATTGTGTATAAAACTTTGTGCAATATGTATTCGAATAAAAATCATGCATACAAGTTTATATTATGAATTGCACACTTTAAGATAATCATGTATACTTTGAGGCACTGATCACTGTTTCAGGAATCATGATTATGGACGGAAATTGATCTTTGGGTTACGGTGTCATACTTTTGGAACGATCGATAATATTAGCATTATAGGAATAGCCAACATAGCATACACTTTTCGGTTGTTGTCAGCGCCATTGCAGCTGTCACTAGAGCAGTAGCACTCCTCCCAGTACACACCATTTTCATAAACACCCCAGTTACATACGCCAGTGACACCAGTTTCAGAAACCGAAGCGCAACGCCGAATAACTTGTCGCCACCGTCCGTCCCCTAGGATGCATTAAAAAAAAAGGATTAGAATAAACAAGTACATTTTGGACATAAACGCAGAATAACGCAAATATCGTTGCTACAAAAAAAACCCCTAAAATTTGAATTTTTAAAAGCTATGTGGAGGGCTATCCAGTGACAACAAGAAAATATTACATTAGATATATTTTTACTCGACTTTGTGGTATTCTGCATTTGTTTCGAACTTTCTAGCTGACTTACAAATAAAGCCTCGTGGACCTTGTTGAACCACCTTCATACAAAAGGAGCCAGGCATGTGAGATTCATCGGTATTGCATTCTATTGGGATATGTTCTGTGCGGTTGAATGGCTTGTAGGCACCACAACTATCATATCCCTTGCGGTCCTGATCCGAGGAGCATTGATAACATCGTATAGCTAATGAGCCTGCATGCACATATAAATATACCAATTAGCTTTAAGCCACACCCATGAATTAAAGTAACTTGAATTTGCATATGAAGAAAAACTGTCTTACCAACAGTAAAAAGAGACATCACTAGGAATACATAAATTGAAGCCTTGCACATTTCTACTGGTATTTATAAAAAGAGCTGGAAATATTTATTAAATCTAAATAAAGTATTAGCAAAGTAAATATTTTTTTGTTTTTGAGATATGCAGGAATGTTAAAGATATATCGAATAAAACGATATACTGGGCAAAACTCAAACGAACTCGATATCTCGTCGATTAATTTTTCACGGCTACAGAGTCACATAAAAAACACTGGCTCATAGTCATAGCGCCCCTTTACATTCACCAATTCTTTAATTCAAACCTACTAGACCATGAAAAAAGCTCCTAAAAGCACAAACAAATCATGCAAAAAGACTCTGTTAGATCATGTTCACACTGAAGCGAAAACACCTTGTTTTCGTGTAAAACATCTCACATAAAACAGGTGTGTTCATACCTGCTATTCTTGTTTTCATTTGACAGTAATCAGCTGTTCTAGAAATTGTGATTTGTGAGAAAAAATAATTAAACGTACATATTATAATTTATGTACTTATTTTAAGTTTTACTGTCAGCGTACTTATTTTTAAATTTACTTTATAGCGCAAACATTTTCATTTTGATTTTTTATAAATTCGGGCGACGAAATTCAAAATGAAAACATTTGACATATCAGATATGTGACAGTATGTTTTTCGATTATTACCGATAAAATTTAGAGCCGACACTGATTGTGAAAGGTTTTCGTTGATGTTTTGGGATAAAACATGATGTTTTCGCAGGTTTTCGGTTGAAAATTTTGTATGGCGAAAACATCGGTTTTCAGCATGTTTTGCCTCGAAAACCAGAATGAGCTCGAAAACACGCTAGTGTGTACATAGTATTATGCACTGGTTCTAGAGTTAAAAAAACTCATTCAAAAAGACTGTTTTATGCATCAGGCTACCCTCCGAAAATCGGGAGTACTCTATTTCCTATCCGAAGAGTACTCCAATTGGGGCATCAGAGTACACCAAATGTAATCCTTTTTCATATAAAAATTGTGCTTCAATTAACATTGCGATGTCCTAGGACTGGACCACCTACTCCAACCTTCGCTTTGCTTCTGCTACTCCATGGAGTACCTACTGTCAGATTACTTTGCAATGTACTTCAATGTTGTTACTCCTTGGAGTATATACTACCAGAGCGATAGTGTCGTAATTTTCGCCGATAAGGCACGAGCAATGATCGACTTTCAAAAAGCTGAACGTGGTCCGATGAGGTATACAAATGATTACTGTTGGAGTACTCCAATATCAAAAATTTGGAACACATAATCCAACGATTTTTTCAGGGTAAGAGCTCTTTAATGAATGACCTGTTTCATAAAAACGCCCATAGAAATAAGAGCGTTTTATTTCTGTTTATGATTAATTTTGTAGCTCATTATGAATGTGAGCGCTCCGAGAAAATAATACTCTGACAGTAGGTACTCCATGGAGTAGCAGAAACAAGGCGAAGGTTGGAGTAGGTGGTCCAGTCCTAGGACATCGCAATATTAATTGGAGCACAATTTTTATATGAAAAAGGATTACATTTGGAGTACTCTGATGCTCCAATTGGTGTATCGGAAATGGAGTACTCTCGTTTTTTGCAGTGTAAAGGCTGGTTTTCACTAATGCTACATTTACACTGCACCAAATGCGTCGCATTTGGCGAAGTTATTTCGAGAACGTTTGTCCGCAGAATGAATTTGTTTGCCAAATTAGACGAATTTAATTTAATTTGACCTCATTTGGTGATCAAATTCAATCTGCGGATGAACGGTCTCGAAAAAACTTGGCCAAAAGTTACGCATTTGGTGCAGTGTAAATGTAGCTTTAGTCAAATTTTGACAAGTTTTATCGACTTTATCGAAATAAGCAACCAAATCTCGATAAAACCGATGAAATTTGACACCATTTGACATAATGGAAAGCAGCCTTTAAGCTAAGCGTACACTTAGCGACGCGACCAAATATTCTTTGCATGTGTTCATATGGAGCAGAGTACACCTAGCGACAGCAGTACCACGCCATCGCGACACAACAGGGGTGTAACAGTAGGTCGCCTCCCCGTTGGTGCACCCTGTGTAACGCTAAATGACCTACATGGCCTACACGGCTAGTTTCTTGTATTGCCGGTTCTACGAGAACGGTACCAGTACTTGTGCTGTACCCATCGTGCCGAAACGACAAGGGCCGTTTTCTTATATCGACCCGGCCAAGAGCAATACACTCGGGGTGACCCTGTCTGACATTTAGGCAGGGCTACACCTCGCTACAACAACAACAACAACGCGACACAACAATATTGATCAAATAGGCAACTATTTGGTCGCGTCGTGTCGCTAGGTGTACCCGTACCTTTAGAGCTCTTATGGTTTTCTGGGCATGGTTATAAATACTAAAGACTCCCATACAGTTCCGTGTGAACGTGAGCGTGAATGAGTGGAGACTTTCTATTGCGTACACAAAGGCAAATAATTCCAAATCAATTTATATGAAAGAGGAAGATTTTGGGGACTTTTATTCTGTCCTTAAAAAATAAGAGGACAAAGATAACTTTTATTGCTGGCGAGAAAAAATAAAAGTCCGGGGGGGTCACTCTGTATTGCGATGCGAAAGAAAATTTTTTCGCATTTGCCTTAGCGACCATTGTGTATCAATACCAAGTGTGAACTCTTCTTTTGACAACACACATTAAAATGTCGGTTTGTTTACATCCTGCACATATTAAAATGTCGCCAGCACCGAATAACAGAAAAGCAAATGGCTTTGTTTAACATCCTGCACACATCAACATGGCGGTCTCCTATCTTTTACCTAATGGTAGAAAGAGATGGGAAGATGGAAAGAAGTGAGACAAAAAAGGAAATTAAAAACAGGTGACTAATCTCACTTTGAAGTTTTCACGACTATGTCTATGATATCACACTTGTTATTAACCACAATCTCAAACAGGTGTTAAACTCATTTTGGAATTTTGACGTCTATGCAGAAGAGTTTACACTTGGTATTGATACACAATGTTAGCGACACTCTGTAACTCAACTATCGCAACGGAAATTGACATTTTCGGATTTGTTTTTTCCCTTTTCGCATTCATTTTTTCCCTCTCGAATCGCGTACACTCTGTATCGCGAAAGTGAAATGTCAATTGCTTTGTACATTCGGATTTGTCTTCCTACAACAAAACGCAGTCGAACCGCTATCGCACCGCTAAACAATTTTGAATAAAATTAAATGTTTAAACATATTCTTGTAAATTATTGTAGAGCTATTAGTATACTTACCTTTCTTATGTTGTTGTTGTTGTAGCGAGGTGTAGCCCTGCCTAAATGTCAGACAGGGTCACCCCGAGTGTATTGCTCTTGGCCGGGTCGATATAAGAAAACGGCCCGGGTCGTTTCGGCACGATGGGTACAGCACAAGTACTGGTACCGTTCTCGTAGAACCGGCAATACAAGAAACTAGCCATGTAGGCCATGTAGGTCATTTAGCGTTACCCAGGGTGCACAAACGGGGAGGCGACCTACTCTTACACCCCTTACCTTTCTTATCGAAAAACATGTTTATTTTGGCGCTTATTTCGAAAATTAATAAAAAAATCTTTTTTTTTTTTGAAAAATATTTTGTTTAACTTTTAAATTTACAAAATAATTACCAAAAATTTGTCAGAAAACTTCAATCAAACTAATAAAATTATGTTTATACGGACGTGCTTTTGCATATGCACACGCATGCACACATATTTCAATACACATAAAAGGTATATATATAGGTACAAATATATTTTGCAACTACAAGTGTTTGCAGCATAGCATACAGTTAGGCGCCAAATAAAAAAAGGGTATGGGTAAAAGCATAGGACAAGAGCCTTCACTTGAAGTATGCAATGAAAATTGTCAACTTGCGGTTAGTTTTACAACAGTGATGCCAACCCGGCAAGAAAATAACCAAAGGCCGCAGAACGCAGCACTGTTAGCAATTCTATAGCAATACAGAGTACCATTTGCTTATCGCATCGCATTTCCAACCAACATACCTATTTGCATGAATTACAATGACAATTGCTCAAAGTCTCTAAATGACACTGTAGAACTTTTTGCAGAATTTTTCAAATCTAATTTCGAAGATGAAGTTACTTTTCAAACTAGTCCTCACTCGAGCTCATACCTATTTGAACGCATTGATTTTGGTTCACTTTCACTATCTGTGGATGATGTTAGTAAAGCTATGCGCTCGTTAAAGCCTTCGCTAAAATGTGACCCTGATGGACTTTGTGCATTTGTTCTGAAGCACTGTAGCTCATCTTTATGCATTCCTCTATGCTACATATTTAATTTATCTCTTTCTTCGGGCTTATTTATTGATAGGTGGAAAACAGCGTCAATCACGCCGATCTTTAAGTCTGGAAATAAAAATGATGTCTCAAATTACAGACCCATTGCTAAGCTCTCAGTTTGCTCTAAGCTTTTTGAAATAATTATTCATGAAAAACTTTTCTTTGTTGTTAAGAGCATTATAGAGCCGCGCCAGCATGGGTTTGTTTCAGGTCGCTCTACAGTCACTAACCTGACATCTTTTTCGGATTTCTGCTTATCAGCCTTCAAAGTCGGTTCCCAGGTGGACACCATATATACTGACTTCTCTAAGGCATTCGACAAAGTGTCCCATCAGATTTTGCTAATGAAACTAGAGTTATATGGTCTTCACTCGGTGTTCCTATGTTGGTTGAAGTCCTATCTGTCTAATAGATCCCTTTGTGTTTGAAATTGAAAACTGTAAGTCGCACACCTTTGTGGCAAATTCTGGGGTTCCCCAGGGTAGTATCCTTGGGCCGCTGTTGTTCGTTCTATTCATCAATGACATTGGCGCTTGCTTTCAGTCTTCCAACTTTCTTCTTTATGCTGATGACTTGAAGATCTTTCGCAGGATTGACAGTCCATCAGATGTTTTACTTTTGCAATGTGACCTGGTTAACCTTGTTGACTGGTGTAATACTAATAAGCTCTTTCTAAACGTTAAAAAATGTTTTCACATGTCTTTCTCGAAGACCAGCAATAATCTTGTTTCACATTACTATTTAGCAGGCAGTCTTTTGAGCACAGTCAACGAATTTGTGGATCTAGGTGTCGTCTTTGACACTCATTTTTCTTTCGTTAATCATATCTGCTATGTCCTCCCGAAGGCCTATAGAAATCTTGCATTCTTACGCCGATATGCTAAGGACTTTAATGACCCCTATACTAGGAAGGCTTTATATATATCGTTGGTTCGCTCAAAGCTTGAGTATGCGTCCATTGTGTGGAACCCAATCTACAGCTCTCATGCGGCTAGAATTGAAAGGGTTCAAAGAAAATTTATTCGGTTTGGGCTTGGCTCACTCAATTTTGATACACCGTTGCCCTCTTATGAGTCTCGGTGTACATTAATTAATCTACAATCCCTTCAGTCCAGGAGAACTTTGCACCTGCTTATGTTTGTGTATGATCTCGTTGTTGGTTCGGTAAATTGCCCAGACCTTCTCGAGAAAATCACGTTCAATGTTCCTATTAGGTCCCTTCGTTTTTCCCCTCCTTTTTATCTGAGTTCTATCAGGGTAAACTACGCCCTCTTTGATCCAATATTCCGATCTCTAGCGGAATTCAATAAACTTTCGAGTAGGCTAAATATCGATTTCTCTCTATCAAGGGACGTTTTTAAGTCTCAATTACTTTTGTACCTAGATATTTATTAAAACTCTAATATTATATGCATATATGTGTTATTTTTTTATTAATTATATTTAAAATTTAGCCTTATAAATTTCTGTATCTAGTCTGTAAGATTTATAATCATAGACTGAATAAACCTGAATTGAATTGAATTGAATTTCACTTTCGAATCGCATTGAATTACGAATCGCAATACAGAGTGACCCCCCTGTATTGCTATAGCATTGCTAACAGTGCTGCGTTCTGTGGCCTTTGGTTATTTTCTTGCTTGGGTTGGCATCACTGTTGTAAAACTAACCGCAAGTTGACAATTTTCATTGCATACTTCAAGTGAAGGCTCTTGTCCTATGCTTTTACCCATACCATTTCTTTTAATTTGGCCCCTAACTGTATGCTATGCTGCAAACACTTGTACTTGCAAAATATATTTGTACCTATATATATACCTTTTATGTGTATTGAAATATGTGTGCATAGGCAAAATCACGTCCGTATAAACATAATTTTATTAGTTTAATTTAAGTTTTCTTACAAATTTTTGGTAATTATTTTGTAAATTTCAAAGTTAAACAAAATATTTAAAAAAAAAAAATATTTTTTTTATTAATTTTGCGAAATAAGCCCCAAAATAAACACGTTTTTCGATAAGAAAGGTAAGTATACTAATAGCTCTACAATAATTTACAAGAATATGTTTAAAAATTTAATTTTATTCAAAATTGTTTAGCGGTGCGATAGCGGTTCGACTGCGTTTTGTTGTAGGAAGACAAATCCGAATGTACAAAGCAATTGACATTTCACTTTCGCGATACAGAGTGTACGCGATTCGAGAGGGAAAAAATGAATGCGAAAAGGGAAAAAACAAATCCGAAAATGTCAATTTCCGTTGCGATAGTTGAGTTACAGAGTGTCGCTAAGGCAAATGCGAAAAAATTTTCTTTCGCATCGCAATACAGAGTGACCCCCCTGCAAACACTTGTACTTGCAACAGATATTTGTACCTATATATATACCTTTTATGTGTACTGAAATATGTGTGCATGCGTGTGCATATGCAAAATTACGTCCGAATAAACATAATGTTATTAGTTTAATTGAAGTTTTCTTACAAATTTTTGGTAATTATTTTGTAAATTTAAAAGTTAAACAAAATATTTTTCAAAAAAAAAAAATATTTTTTTTATTAATTTTGCGAAATAAGCGCCAAAATAAACATGTTTTTCGATAAGAAAGGTAAGTATACTAATAGCTCTACAATAATTTACAAGAATATGTTTAAAAATTTAATTTTATTCAAAATTGTTGTAGGAAGACAAATCCGAATGTACAAAGCAATTGACATTTCCCTTTCGCGATACAGAGTGTACGCGATTCGAGAGGGAAAAAATGAATGCGAAAAGGGAAAAAACAAATCCGAAAATGTCAAATTCCGTTGCGATAGTTGAGTTACAGAGTGTCGCTAAGGCAAATGCGAAAAAATTTTCTTTCGCATCGCAATACGTAGTGACCCCCCAGAGTACCATTTGCTTATCGCATCGCATTTCACTTTCGAATCGCAATACAGAGTGCCCCCTCCCCCCTCTCCCCCTGTTTAACACTTGATTAAATACAAAGATACAGATTTCTTTTATTTTGTCATTATAATAGTTTTGCCGAGAGCATTTTATGCATGTATGTATGTACATAAACACTCAAAAAAATATATCGACGACTTTTTCAAAAACATCCAAGATAGGTTGTTTTTGAATCAAATTCTTAGATAGAGCGTTGCTGGAAAAATGTTATTTAAACAAATTTTTTAAAAATATTTTGAAATAAGGCCACCTGCCACCCATTCGTGGTAACATACCTTATAAGTTTTATATGTATAAGTATTTACCATGTACAAAGTAGGTATGTCTCAATCTCTTCAAAATAGTTGGTTAGATCCCATACTCAGAAAAAATGTTGAATTTGCTGTATAGTGTTATTATTAATAAAAAACCCTACTATGAGTAAAAATTTATTTTATTCAATACAATCTATAATAAAAAATGTTTACAGTTTTCACATATTTGGAAAGTTATGTATTTCTTGATTTCTTACAAAACACTACAAAGCTATCATGTAATGAAGACGTGCATGAATGAAAGTAGTTATGTTACAAAACTAAAATATTGAGATTCAAAACTTCCCAACAACATTTAGGCTTGAGTTACGTTAGATAACTAAAGGGTCAAATACATAAAGCTTTGTTAACCTCGCCTGACAATTGTTACCTCAAAGCTTTGCGTCCAACTTCAGAGGTATGCTACAATGAACGCCTTGACGCTTCTCTTTTATACATTTGTTTTCGTTATTTATTTCTTTGCATTCATAGTGTTTCGGTTAATTTATTAATTTAATTGAGAAAATATGAATTAATTATTATTTCCTCCAACTTTTATTCTTTAATTAAAGCAAAGTCATCAACATCTGATTGTCAAAGCAAGCATAGCAAGCAAAATTTGAGAGTTTGCCAAATTTTGACCTTACTTCAACTTTGAGGTCTCCAATTTGCCATGCTTCGTTTAAATACGTATACTGAACTTTGCTGTCAAAGTCAAAGTTTAAGGTAAAGTCAAAATAAAGCTGTATGTAACTGACCCTTAAGGGTCAAATAGATAAAGCTTTGTTATAGTACAGTTACACCGCACCAAATTTGGCGCTTTTTTTCATACAAATCTCATTTTCCAAATTTGGAATTCCATTGCATTTGGCCTCATTCGGCGAACAATACAATCCACAAATCCTCAAAATAGCAACCCTGCATGTGTTCCACATTCAGAATTGCCCAGCAAGACCTTAATGGTAATTAACGTGTGATAACTTTTGCATTATGAACAGCTGTAAATAACAATTTCACCCAGGTTTTTTTAAGAAAATGGACTAATTGTACCGAAAAAAGACAGAAGACTTCTTGACTCTTCATTTATTATTACTCTACAGGTGTTTAAAACATAACGGTGTTGCATTTTCTTTCGGTGGCTTTGTTTTCTGGTAGAAGATTCTTGCAGGGAAGGTTAGGCCAAATGCAAATTTGACAGTGTAAACAGGTTCGAAATGACTCATTCAAATTCGCCAAATTTGGTGCAGTGTAAATGTACTATTAACCTCGCCTGGCATTTGCTGCCTCAAAACTTTGCGTCCAACTTTAGAGGTATGCTACAATGAACGCTTTGACGCTTCTCTTTTATATATTTGTTTTCGTTATTTATTTCTTTGCATTCAGGGTGTTTTGGTTAATTTATTAATTTAATTGAGAAAAAATGAATTAATTATTATTTCCTCCAACTTTTTATTCTCTAATTAAAGCAAAGCCATCAACATCTTATTATCAAAGTAAGCAAAGCAAGCAAAATTTGAGAGTTTGCCAAATTTTAACCTTGCTTCAACTATGAGGTCTTCTATTTGCCATGCTTCGTTTAAATATTTATACTGAACTTTTCTGTCAGAGTCAAAGTTCGAGGTAAAGGCTGTGTGCCAAACGGTTTAAAAAAGCAAATTTTGACAGAGCGATGTTAAATTCTGACAGTTATCGTGGTGAATATGAACGTCAGAATTTGCCCTAGCCCTGGGGGCTAGGTCAAATTTTTACAATCAATAATGTGAGCACAGGGATGCATGTGCTGTTAACATTCATATTATTTCACATAAATTTATGTTCACATGCGTTATTTAACACTAAAATATAATATAATGCGAATAATACGCAATATAAATGCATATATGTAATACTTCTATATAGATAATACCGAACAGTGAAGCGTGTCAAACATTACAGTACAGATATACCATGAGAGAAGGAGACAAAATCTCAAGGATGTCGTTAAACTTTTGTAAACAAAGGGGCATAAATAAATGCATACTTGAACAAAATGTAAATAAATTCACTTCGTTTTTCTTATCACTCCTTTCACTAATTAACATTAAACCATGCCAAAAATACCCAAGGTAGCGGATATGTCATTATTTTACCAAATGAAAAAATTCTCTGTAGCTTATTATTATTTTTTAAACAACAAATACGAACATTTTTATTTATTTATTTTGTGATTTACTATTTTGGTATTTTCATTATTTAATCGACTAATCAAAGATTTTATAACTAAAACTATGCACAATTTGTGTAATGGGGATAGTGACCCTTTTTGAGCCCTTAGATTTTGTTTTTAAACGCGCTACTACAATTCACTAACACGAGCAAAACTTGCGCATGCGCAGAACTCACATTTGCACTGATTCATATAATAATGTTTGACACGCTTCTTACACACGGCCAGTATACGAAAGGCGCAGGCTTTGTATAAATGCATGAAAAACACGTAAAATGAGAATTGATTCACAAAGCATCTGCTTTTGCGCGTGCTTTTTCCATACGTCAAAATTTACTACTGTCATAATTTAACGTTTCGTTTGGCACAGCAAAATGGCAAATATTCGTTCACCATAGGAAATTTGTTCACCACATTTTACTCTGACGAAAAATGTTTTCAATTAGCACACAGCCAAAGTCAAAATAAAGCTTTATGTAACTCACCCTTAAAGGGTCAAATACATAAAGCTTTGTTAACCTCGCCTGATATTTGCTACCTCAAAGCTTTATGTAACTGACCCTTTAAGGGGCTTCTCAAACCTCAAGCGTTAGTTGACAAACATTTTTATTTACATAAATTTTAGTCTAAGATATTCTTCTCAACTTGAAAACTATAAAGTTATGAAAATATCTCAAAGGCTAGTGAATACTTGGAGAATGATGTTGGATATCAACTTGAGAACTATTCACTTATCAAAATATCTCAAAGCTTGAGAACTAAAAAGTTATCAAAATATCTCCAAGGTTGGAGAAAAATTGGAGAATTGTCTTGAATATCAACTTGAGAACTATACAGTTTATCAAAGGTTGGAGAAGTTGAGCCATGTTTGTTGGGTTAAGTTTTCATACAAACCTATGGACGGTAACATGCTTGTCAAGTGGCCCAGGGCTATTTTATGGCTCATGAAAAAAAAAAAAATATTTATATAAAAATGCTTCACAACTTAAGTAACATTATATCAATGGACTAATTGGACGGATTTCTTAACTATTCGCTTAATTTATATAAGTTGTACTAATTTGCATACATTGGGTATTTTTCAACAAGGCACTTTTGTCTACATACTTATCGTTGTGGGTATTATATTCCTTAAAAAAAAATATGTAACGAATCGTTGACTCTCACGATGTTTCAATAATTATTATTGATGTTTTACCAATGAATCGATCTTGATCATTTGAATCTTGGGTTATTCCGTACGTGTAAGATTTCAACAAAATCACCTCAATGATATGCCTGCATATTTTTACAGACTTAATGTCCAAGCGACTGCAGTTGTTAATATTGTACTGAGGAGGAATGTAATTTTATTAGAGCTTAGCATGCCTGAACCATTGCAGCCATCCTTGCTATTACAGGTGCAATACTCCATAAATATGTTATAACTTCCAGTGCGCATAAGACAAAAGCGTTCGTCACCTTCAATTCCAGGTTCTCCCATGTAAGCACAACTGCGAAAATATCGCCACTCTCCATGCATTTTTTGTCTGATCTTTCTACACATGGTTGGTCGAACACCAGGTAAATGTTCTAGTTCAGGCTCCTGTGCGCAATCGGTTATAACTAGAGAGCTATTATCAAATGGATTTCCACATTTTGGGTCATTATCTGATCGACAGTCCCAACATTTTATCGCGTATCCTACAGAAGTGTTTTAAATTGTTAAAAACAGGATAAAAATCAAGTTAAGGCATAATACATACCCAGCTGAAGTAAGCAGGACAAAACCAAAACAGCAAATGTTACTGACTTTACGCTGCCCATTATTGATTATAGTTTATTTAAATTTATTCTAAATTTGATCGTATTCGTCATAAATAAAGGTGTACCAAGCCAAACGTCCCCACCCAAATTTTGTAAAAACACAAACACATTTACTAGAGTTGACAAATATTCGATTTACGGCATTCAAACAGAAGCAACTCCCCTGCTAACCATCTTCGGATAATTTCCTGGAAAGTTACCAGGTCGTGTTTCCCAAAAAGCTGGGTAGAAAGGTGGATAACTTTGTTCAGCGAGGAGCCTTTTTTATACATGTGATATCGGATAATTTCCTGGGAAATTACCAGGTCCCTTTCCCAAAAAGCTGGTTAGAAAGGTGGATAATTTTGTTCAGCCCGAGCCTTTTCTATGCATGTTGAAGCTGCTAGTTAGGCTCTGTGTCAATCGAAAACATTCTTCCTCAGAGTAAAATGAAGTGAACAAATTCCCTATGGTGTACACAAATTTTCAATTTTGCAGTGCCAAACGAAAAGTTAAATTATGACAGTAGTAAATTCTGACGTATGGAAAAATCACGTGCAAAAGCAGATGCTTTGTGAATCAATTTTCAATTTACCTGTTTTTCATGCATTTATATCGCGTATCATTCGCATTATTTTATATTTTATTGTTAAATAACGCGTGTGAACATAAATTTATGTGAAATAATATAAATGTTCACAGCACAAGCATCCCTGTGCCCACAGGGCTAGGGCAAATTCGGACGTTCATATTCACCACGATAACTGTCAGAATTTACTATCGATCTGTCAAAATTTGCCTTTACAAATAGTTTGGCACACGGCCTTAGAGTTGGAAATTCTGGAACTATGGAATTTATCGAATTATGCGTTGGTGTTTCGATGCCTTCTTTTCCCCAAACTCATTTTTGGTATTGCGTAGCGTATCCTACGAAGAAGTGCCTTTTCAAAATGTATGCAGCACAGTATAGACAGTAGTTGCACTCACTAACACAAACGTACTTATATTCACCTCCATAGAGAACTTCGGGTTGCAGTCAACTATTTTCAGCCTTTTCAGGGTGTTGTGTTGCAAATTTTATGAGGTAATAAATTACTTTAAAAGAGGAGAAATAGTCAAATTTAGGATTTTGCGTTTTAAGTAAAACTATATATGTATATATTATGTTATATTTCTAAAAAAAGAAATTACTATTTTACAACTCAACCAAGAACCAATGCACAGCGTTTTTTCTCACGCATAGGAGTATTCAGTCGAAAACAAATACAGCTTTATTGCGTTGCGTGACATTTATAACTTTGACAAATACGCACAAAACCAAAAAATATACAAGGAAAAATCAGCTGATTATGTCATCGTACCCAAAAAGATAAAACTAGATCAAGTCTGCGTTAACGCGTGTTAAAACGCGGTTATAAGACAGGTTGCCTTTGTCTACGTGCATTTATGTCAGCTGTCAAAATTAAATGGCACAACGAGACGCTACAGTTGTTTCTGTTTTCAGAGTACTTTGCAATGTATTCTAATGTTGTTACTCCTTGGAGTATCTATTTTCAGAGCGATCGTGTAGTGATTTTGGTCAATAAAGCATGAGCAATGATCGGCTTTCAATAAGCTGAAGGTGGTCCGCTGAGGTATTAGAAAGTATTACAATTGAAGTACTCCAATATCACAAAATTGAAACACATGATCCAATGATTTTTGCAAAATTTTACGCAAAACAAATTTCGAAATTTGATAATTTTTCGACAAAAAGCTTATCGTGCCAATCTAAATAAATTTCACTAGTGAACCTTTTTCATACATTTTCGCTCACAAATTATATGAGAGGGAGAAAATCCGCAAAGTAAGAAATTATTTAGAATCTGCCTGTATATTTTATTGTAGGTTAGAGTGTAAAATGTACTTTAAAAAACGTAAATGGTTGTTAGTATTCGCAAAATTTGCTACGAAGAAGCCCATTGTATTCGAGAAACTGTAAAACGTATTCCAGAAAAATCAAATGTACTTCAGAAACATCTTCTGGATTGGAATTTGTTGTTTCTGAAGTAGAACTGATTATTTTGGAGTACATTTTTAAGCTTCTGAAGTCTAATTTACGGTCTCGAGTACAAATTACAGTTTATGAAGTACAATTTATAGTTTTTGGAGTATGGTTGATTATTCTAAAGCATATTTTACAGTTTTTAAGATACAATTGACTATTCTGAAAATAATTGTATGGGTCTTGGACTACCATTCACTATTCTTAAATGCATTTAACCTTATCTAAAGTATTTTTACGGTTTTTGAAGTACGAGTGAAAAAGGTGTAGAAAAAATAGTTCTATTATAAATTTAGTTTTTTGATTATTATGTGTTATCCGTCATAATTTGTAGGATGTTCTTGAGCAAGCCCATTTAGTCTTGTATATTTATCTGTCTCTGTCCAACAATCTGAACGAAATAAAGTAGGTACTAAATTTAGCGTCAGATAGACCCTTGGAAAGGGTATCAAAGGGTTGACGCTAACTTAAGTACCTACTTTATATCGATTATGAACATGCCTAAATTGTTTTAACCGTTTTAAACTGAAAGGAAAACCAGTTTGCAGGTCAACGTGAAGTATTAGAGAAAAAATCACTATCTAACAAATACTTCAACAAAATGCAGCCCTGAGTGATTAAACACAACCCTATCACGCGTGGTGAAAATCAAATGGAAATAAAAAAGGTGTGCAAATGATGAAAATTTATATTAATTTGTTTCATTTATAACAGATTTGATTTTAGCTGCCCCAAAAAGGAGCATAAACGCAGAGGGTATTAGTTTCCTTTAGGGGTCAACTGCTAATATATTAGCTAAAATTATGGGAGATAGCTCAAAAGACGGGTTTTGATCACGAATCCGAAAGCGCTTTTTTTTAATTTTTTGTTTTAGTGAAAAGTTATGGTCAAAAAACCGAAAAATGACCCGGGTCCAATACCAAAACTGGGGCGCAATCCATGGTATTTATGTACGAAACACTTTTCTGAGTTGGCGGCCTTCGGCCGCGCTTATAAAAAATAACCCTGGGCTACGCCATCCCAAGTCCGGACGTGTGACATAGCCGTGGCTACTGCCACGGCGGGACTTTTTTTGCACGTTTTTAGGGACAGTCTAATAAAATTACAACAACCACATGAAAACTTGAAACTTTGATTGCAAATATCTCTGCAGAGACGCAAAATATTAAAAAAGCGCTTCCGGATTCGAGATCCTGAGGCCGAACGCCGTCTTTTGAGCTATATCACATAATTTTAGCTAATTTATTAGAAGTTGACCCCTAAAGGAAACTAATACCACGTAGAGTGCATAAGATTAATTCATTCATTCAAGATGCAACAAAAAAGGCCTTGGGTAGCAACTGCCGTATGGGCGACTGTTATGGTACCCCCTGGGACATTGTATAGATGGAATAAAAAGGCCTCCGGCGGCAGCCACGATTACGTGCAGCTTGCAATGCTCCATCGCAACTTGTAGTTCATGGTTTTTGTTCACAATAACAATAGTCCTCATTTGCCAGGTACTGGAAATACTTATCCGGTTAGTAATAAGTATTTCAACTTCTCCAGCTAATATTTAGACTGGACACTCCTAAAACAAAAACACATTAGTTTTTATATATAAGATGACTCATAGTTCATTAACACCGTACCTTGACATTAAAGCTACCAAGATAATCGTATATTACTATTAAATAAATAGTATAAATAAATATAAAACTGCAAGCAAAATATTTTCTTTATTTTGTTTTGGAAAATTTCTAAGAATTTCAAATTCACCTCAATGTCTCAACTAACAGGGGTGCTTTTTTGCGCAAAACTACTATTTAATAGCATCGTTCATAAAGAGCCGATCATCAATATGCATATGTACGAAATTTTACAATATACATTTTTTATACTTCTTGTAGTGCAGTAAATTCATGATATTATATTAATTCATGGAATATATACATTAAATTCATTTTTTTTCTTGAAATATTTCTAAAGTTTTTTTTGTTACTGAAATGCAACCATGCGTCCGCGAAATTCCATACTACCATGGATTTCCACTCTGAAAAATTCACCTCCATGGAGAACTTTCACCACAGTGCAAGCACTGGTTATACTGTGGTATGCAGAAAAGCAGTGTGTATACCACTTTATACTGTGGTGTATACTGATACACAATAGGTTTGTTTATTGGGCTGCTCTAGCTTACGCCAGATTGAGATATTTCACAAAATTGTGTTTAACGAACACTTTTCTTGCTCTAGGTTGCTCTATCTTTTGTTTCATGAGTACGCTCAAAACAAAACTAGAGTAATCCAGATCACAAATTTCTGCTCTAGCTTTTTTTATGGAGTAAGTTAGAGCAGAAAAGCAATTGTCAGTCAGGAAAAAATAAATTTTTGGAAACTTCAAAAAAATTAGCTTGCAAGAAAATCAATGTTTTTGTATACGTGAATTTGCATTAATTTTGAAGATTTAAACAAAAAAAACCAAATAAAGAGAAACTATTCATGTGTTTCATGGCATTTCTGCTCTGAGTTGCTCTAAGTTGCTCTATTTCTATTTTGACAGCTGCCCTGTTCTGCTCTGCTCTAACCTGCTCTGAACTTTTTTTGGTCAGTAAACAAACCTAATGTTACACAATGCAGAAAAGTTTTTTATAGAACTCCTTGAGGATGAGTAACATGTTCTGCAGTAAAAATAAGTTATATTAAAAGGATTTTAATATTTTAAATAAAACTCTTTATTCTGAGTATATGTATAACAATATCGAGGGGAAACATTAAATTGAATCCAAAAAGTTTTGGGAAGACAAAAAGTCTGCCCCTACTGTGCCTACCGGAGTTTTCCTGGATGATAACTCGTCGAAAACTCCAAATGCGGCTGCTACACCTAATTGCTGATTGTTTTAAATCGAATTTTTCTGTGGACGATATTAATCAACCGCTTGATTTCTCGAATAGTCTGAACTCTGCGTTAAATTTCGGAGCTCTACATCTTTCTTCTGATAATATTAGTAGAGCTATTAATAAACCTACATCTTCTTCTCAAATAGAGATTAAAAAATCGTCCGGCCCTGGTTTATCCTCTCCAAATTATATGGTGTTTCCACCAAAAGCAAACACCGTGTTTTCTAGCCCTAGCGTGTTTAAAATAAAACACTACTCTAAACCCTTGTCAAATCTTATACAAATTTCATAACCCAACCCCATTTCAAACCCCTTTTTTCAAAGGCGTTGCTTTGGGTTTGCATACGCTCTATCATTAAAAGATGGCATTTACGTCATTATTTCCTTTTAGTTTTTAAATTCTTATCGAAATCATGTTAACATTGCTTTCAGTTTTTCAAAATTGTTGATAATTAAAATTAAATTAAATTATGTTTAAATTTTTTATTATTTTTCAAAATGCAACACAAAATAATAGGGCCAAACACCTGTTTGATAGGTCCAACCACAAAATTGGACTGTGCTATAGAGGTTGTAGTTTGTAAAAGACCCAAATGGCTGCCAGTGAGCTTTCGTGGCTTTAGGCGTAAATATCATTTCACAAAATTTTCAAATCACAAAATTTTCAAATAATAAAATTACACGAATGACAGATTGAACACAATTTATATCCCACCCGACCAACGCTCACGAAAATGCCTAATGGGTGAGTTACATAAAGCTTTATTTTGGCTTTACCTCAAACTTTGACTTTGACAGAAAAGTTCAGTATACGTATTTAAACGAAGCATGGCTAATTGGAGACCTCAAAGTTGAAGCAAGGTCAAAAATGGGCAAACTCTCAAATTTTGCTTGCTTTGCTTGCTTTGACAATCAGATCTTGATGACTTTGCTTTAATTAAAGAATAAAAAGTTGGAGGAAATAATAATTAATTCATTTTTTCTCTATTAAATTAATAAATTAACCAAAACAGTCTGAATGCAAAGAAAAAATATCGAAAACAAATGTATAAAAGAGAAGCGTCAAGGCGTTCATTGTAACATACCTCTGAAGTTGGACGCAAAGTTTTGAGGTAACAAATGTCAGGCGAGGTTAACAAAGCTTTATGTATTCGACCCTTAAGTTTTCGAAGCTTCAGCAATAATTTTCCTGATAAATGTATCGAGAATGGGTTCCGCAAAACTATCGTAAAAGTATTACCGTTCGCCCAGTTTGTGGCAGCAGAGCTCACTTTCTCGATATCAGATTATGATACATTTTCCGATTCGTTTTCGTGCCGTAAATGGATTGCTAACGGAACTGGTATCGGTACGTTTACACTATCGAGAAAGTACGCAAACAGTATCAAATACGATTCGTATTTGAGCTGTAAATGGACTACTGACGGATCTTGTTTCGGTACCATTTCACTATCGAGAAAGTATCGCAAACAGTATCAAATACGGGTCGAGAATTTTTACGATAACGATAAGTTCCACATCGTTCCACATTCAAAATTTACACATTTTTTTTTTTAAATTTTTTTGTTTTATTTTAAGTATTATAGTAAAATATCGTTTTAATCATAAAGATTAATACAAATAGATATAACTAGATAATTAATGTACATTGAGTACATTGAGAGCAGGTTAGAGCAGAGCAGAGCAGGGCAGCTGTCAAAATAGAAATAGAGCAACTTAGAGCAACTCAGAGCAGAAATGCCATGAAACACTTGAATCTCGATAGTTTCGTTTTATTTGGTTTTTTTATTTAAATATTCAAAGTTAATGCAAATTCACGTTTACAAACACATTGATTTTCTTGCAAGCTAATTTTTTTGAAGTTTTCAAAAATTTACTTTTTCCTGACTGACAATTGCTTCTCTGCTCTAACTTACTCCATAAAAAAAGCTAGAGCAGAAATTTGTGATCTGGATTACTCTAGTTTTGTTTTGAGCGTACTCATGAAACAAAAGATAGAGCAACCTAGAGCAAGAAAAGTGTTCGTTAAACACAATTTTGTGAAATATCTCAATCTGGCGTAAGCTAGAGCAGCCCAATAAACAAACCTAATGTTTAAAACAATCGTTGGTTTGGATAAGTGTTCGGCACAGAGAGAAGGCTCAAGAGGTAGCGGCACCAATAGTTTGGATTACGGCTCGTGATGCAATGTCGCCCTGGAGTTTCTACCTGCCAGATATAGCCATACAGAGGAGTCTTCCTCAAGTCCTAACGGTTTAGGAAGAGATATCATTGTGAGATTTTTTGAAATTTAAATATTCAAAGGATATAAAAAACTTACTTATGTAGGATTCGAAATAAATCATGCCCATTACCTTCTTCCTCATAGCGTTCTAGGAAAAAACGGCGAGCTTCTGCTATTTTAGCATTTTTAATTCAACTAATTTTTTTCATTTAATTGACAGAAAACATGAAGCTTGATAAAAAAATATTAACATCTGATTAATTTGCGAGACTCGTATATCAAGCGAACTTTCAAGTTACGAGAAACTGTCGCAACTCTCGTAAGCTCTCTAACATCCGTTTTAAACCCGAGATTCTTATATCTAACGAACTATCTAGTTACGAAAAACTATCGCAATTCTCTTAAGCTCTCTAACATCCGTTCTAAACCCGAAACTCTTATATCTTACGGACTTTCAAGTCACGAGAAACTATTACAATTCTCTTGAACTTCCAAACATCCGGTTTAAAACCGAGACTCTTGTATCTAACGAACTTTGAAGCTACGAGAAACTATCATAAATCTCCGATGTTCGTTTAAATAGGATTCTTGGTCAGGTGGGATCAAACACGCAGAGGAAACAGTTGACAATTATTTTAAACCCAAAACCTACAAACACGGTGTTTGTTTTTGGTGGAAACACCATATTATTTTCAGCAAATCACTCTCCTCTGGGAATTTTTTTGATGATTGGAAGGTTACGTCTTTTACGCCGGACTTAGGTTAGGTTCAAGTGGCTGCCGCAGAGGCACACCTAGGTCAGTATTAAAAGGCTTGTGATACCACCAACACTAGGAAAGTCAGTTCCGGGACCCTGCCATATGGAAATCCAGGTATTATCGGGATTCTCCACATAACATAATCCCGGGACTGACACTCCTAAACCGACACCGTTACTCTTCCTCGAACCATTTAGATGACTTGATGAAGGCCATCAGGTCCCTTATGTCCAGCTCCGTGACCTGGCGCAAGCTAACCAGAAAGGGCACCCCAAAAGGCGCATTCTCGCGCCACTTAAAGCCGGGCAGTTGCAGATGAGGTGCTCTACCTTTCCTCCTACTCATCATCTTTACAACTCCTACAGCATCGTCGGTAGGGCACACCTAGTCTTTCTGCGTGCCTACCAATAAGGCAGTGCCCAGTTAATACGCCTATTAATATCGAGATTTCTCTTCTCCTTAGGGCATAAATATGTTTTGATCTTTTATGATCCCATTTCGGCCAGGTTTCTTTGGATATCCGCCATCCTGCAGATTGCAGCCATCTTTCGTTAGCTTGGCGGAGTGTGTACTCTTTCAGCATTAGCTTGCATGTGGCAAACGGCATACCTAAGCGCTCTTTATCCCGAAGAACCTGCTTGGTCGTGCCCTGCTTCGCAAGTTCGTCTGCCCTACAATTTCCCGGTTCTGTTGGGCCATCTCGTGTAGAGATCGACGACAGCTGAGCGTCAGTTTAGAGCTGAACAAGGAAGAGCTAAGGGATTTGATGGCCGCTTGGCTGTCGCTGAGAATAAAAATATCCTGTCCGATAGTGTGTTGGCCAATCCAAGCCGCGGCGTCCATGATTGCTGAAACTTCAGCCTAGAAGACACTGCAGTGATCAGGTAGTCTGAAGGAGAGCTCAAGGTTCAGATCCTTTGAATAAACCCCTCCTCCAACTCTGCCGTCTAACTTCGAGCCATCGGTATAAATGGAAGTGCCACCATGAGTGGCGGGACTCCGATCCGTCCTATCCCATTCTTCCCTGCAGGGAATGTTTATTTTAAAACCGCTATCTCCGACTGTTGTGGTCGCACAACGATCTGTGCTCAGCGGAAGAAAGCTGTAGGATCCCAAAACACTGGCGTGTCCAGTAGTGCTTGCGCTCCAGCCGGAAGTTTCCCTTAGACGCAGAGCCGATGCTGCTGCTACCCGGTGCCCTTCCAGATCGAGTGGTAAAATGCCAAGAATGGCCTGGAGTGCTTCATTGGGCAGTGTTGTTAATGCACAGCTTATACAGATCATGCAAGATCTGTGTACTTTATCTAACAGATTAAGGTTTGTTGCCTTGCTCAGCACAGGCCACCATTCCACAACTCCATAGAGCATGATCACGGTTGCCGTTTGTTCAAAATTTTGCGTACCAAACCGAAAAAAACGTACCAAAATAATTTGCTAGCCAAACAATATAACATTTATTAAAACAATTTTTAGAAGTTCATCTACTGCCATAATTTAATACAGAAACGGGTTTTAATATATGTACATATGGTGATTCAAATATACGAAAATTTGCCAACCCTTAGGGGTCGCTATTTTTCGCCCCTTCCCAAGTGGTACCACTTCACTTCTACTGCAGTGAAGAAGAGGAGTGAAAAATACACAACATTATGACTAAATAATTTTTTTGTAGTCATTCAAATGTGTTTTTTTTATATTTGTAGCAGTGTAATTGGAGTTGCGTTGAAGTTAAAATGGCAAAAACGTACCAAATTTGAAAGTTGCGTACCAACGTACCCGGAGAAAATATTCGTACCAAAAATGGTACATTTCGGCCAAAACGGCAACCGTGAGCATGGTTGGTCGAATGATTGCAGTGTAGATCCATTTGCATATTTTGGGGCTGAGCCCCCATTTTTTTCCAATGGCTCTTTTGCACGGTCAGAGCGCAATACACGCTTTCTTCTGGCGCTGAAGAACATTCAGTTTTGGTACACGCAGAATAATTTTCATGTTGAATCAACACTTTTTTAACACTTTTTCAGGTTATTATTTTTCAACACTATCGCTCATGTTGTTCTAACATGAAGCTACTTTTTCACTGTTCCTACATGTTAAATCAACATGAAGGAACAGTGTGAATTTAACATGATCACAAAGGTTTGAATCAACATGACATCAACATACTATAGTATTAACGGTGGTATCTTATAGCGGTTATTAGCGGACCAGTTCTACTTTTCCCCGGTTGATGCTCAGTCCGCAGTGCGAGCACCATGAGGAAACCTCTCGCAGTGCTACTTGCATCAAGTCGCACAGGGTTTGTGGGAATTTGCCCCTGTATACAATAGCAATAGCTAAGTCGTCTGTATATGCCACTACCTTCCCGCCTCCAGCTTCTGTCTCGCAGCAGCGAGTTGACTGTGAGGTTCCATAGAAGCGGGGAGAGAACACCACCCTGAGGCGTTCCCCTTGTGACATAGCGTGATAAATCAACCGATCCCAGTGATGCAACTATTCGTCTACCCCTTAGTAGTTGATTAATAAGTCCAATAAGAGACCTGCTTATGCCCAGACTTGTTAAAAAGGTGTTTATAGCATCAGGGCTTATGTTGTTGAAGGCTCCTTCAATATCTAAGAAGGCCACGAGACAGTAATCCTTTTCATACAGCGATTTTTCAATAACAGAAACTAGGCTGCGATGCGCAGTTTCTGTAGATTTCCCTTTGGTGTATGTGTGCTGATAGCTGGAGATAAGGTTGCTATCAATAGTAGTAGAGAGGTAGTCATTTTATCCTCTCGAAGGTTTTGAGTACACAGGAGGAGAGACTGATCGTCGACATTTTCGACCCCAGTGCAGAAATTTCTCCACGATACTCTCTTCGCCTGCCTCAGAGCTTTTTTGTAGGCCCTAAGTTTAACTTTATATTCGAGCGCCGAGAGATCGCCGTTGTAAAAGTCTTTACCAGATCCTCCACTCCCCTACTGATGAGGTGAGATGAAAAAAAAAAATTGTTGTCACTACCTCAAAAGCAAGTGAGAAAACAAAATATATTTTTTTTCTACAGAAACAAAAAAAAAATTAGTCAATATGACGTCAAATCGACTATTTCAGCCGCGACGATCGATCGAATTGAGTTACAGAAACGCAGTACAGGTTAGTTGGAAAAATTTGCACCAGGTCTCTTACCTTCCTCTGTGTAGGAGATTCTTCGGCATCGTAGGGTATATAGACCGAGGCCATCATCAGGCTGGTACAGTCGACTGTTAAACTGGCAGCTGTAACGTCACCATTGGTATAGCTGGGCAAGAGAAAGGCGTTCAGCTCAGACTTAACCAAAATACAGGCTCTAACCCTGCACCCTTGCCTATCAGGCCCTACCGCATCCTCAACCAGATTGACACTCCAGTCCTGCATCGGGAGAGACGGGTTCATGATCCGCAGCATCCTGAGAATTCAGGATCCAGGAAATGGCAGGAATCCATGCTCTTGCCCTTGGCCGATCCGGAATGTCCTTCCAGTTGACAAACTCGATTCTTGCCCCTTTGTAGATCTAACCCAGTCTTGCAGCTGCTGCCTTGTACAGTGCAACAGTTATTGCATCCTCGCAACTGAATACCTTGATTCGGCCCTGGTGCCATCCCACACCAGAACCCATCGCCGTGGCACCCGGAGACTCATTCATAATGTCAAGAAGGGCATTACCGATAGCGTTCCGGACGTACCGCCACTGGACCCTAGGGATGGCCCAGCTTTCGTTACCTCGGTCAATGACGCCTATGAGGATGCTGTCCTTGGTCACTTCAGCAAAGCTGAGTTTACCCACTACGGGGGTGTTTTGCTGCCGCTTCGGATGAGGTTTTAAATCCACGTCCGATCTCTGGCGTTTGAAGGGATTTCCGTTAACCTTCTTTGGCGCGTAATTGCTTTGGAAGTTCGGTAATTGAGCTTCAGCTATCTCCACCGACTTTCTGTCATTCGGCGATAGCGTCCCCTGTGAAACTCCCTCGTGTTTCTTCAGGATCCTTGCGACCGCTCTTTTGTCCAAGTACTCAGAGCGACTGGGAGATGTCTTTTGGGAGGAATTTCGACCAGTAGTTGCCATCGCGGTCGTTCCCTTATTTGGATCTCTGGGGCCAGGTCGTGAGACCACTGTAGTATATCGGAGCATGTCACTAACAACAGCAAAGCCACACGCCGACTTCTAAATGTTTGGCTGTGGAATGTAAACATTTTGCAGAGTCAACGTATTCATAATTACGTTCACTTTCTCACGAGCCCCAAATATAAGCGGCACTAGCTATAGGGTTTCATATCGCCTTACATACGCTAGCCGCATATGTGTGAATATGCGCGACTGCATTGCTAGCAGCTCCACGCTTAGTACATGTGTGCGTACGTATGTAACGGCATTACTTGCAGCTGCGAGCTGTATATGCTTGTATGTATGTTACTGACTGCGCTGAGCTACACAGCCAGTACATAGGCTTAGAAGTAAATATGTATTTAGCAAGTAAGAATTTTAGAGTTAAGAATTCCTATAAATAAGACGAAATTTAATTGAATAAAAATAATTGTTATTCTGCCTTCATTACGGCAGAGTCCCAAAAAATATTTGTTTCAATTGGCTAGCTCACTTCATGGCGATCCTTGCCAGGTCTGACGGCAAATTGCTCTTACAATAGCAATTGCCTTATAATCCTGACAGGATCTACATGTTGAAAAGTTTTGACTCTTAAATTTTAATTAAAAAAAAAAAAAAAAAGTTTAAAGTTTTTTGTGATCCTGGGAAGTCAATAAGATTATCGATTACTGAAAGGAGGGAAATCCTTTCTAACGTTTCGACCAAAATATGAAGCTAAGCAAATTGTCATGCGATGATCAATAAACTCATGAAACGTATAAAACCACGAGAAAAAGCACCATTCAGAGAGCTACCGAAAAAGGACCAAACGCCTCGTAACTGAATCATTGCCAAGTATGAAACTATTCAAATCTACGCGCGCATAAAAAGTGGAATATTAAGGCATAATAAGGAGCCATCAAGAACGTGAGGGTGCTGAGCTAATTGGACGCAAATCTACGCGTGCATAAAAAGTGGAATATTAATGCGTGATAAGGAACCATAAAGAACATGAGGATGCTGAGCTACACAGGAAAATAAAACTGGTTTAACTATATATATATATCTTTTCAAAGGGTAAACTTATGGTCGGCCTAACGGCTGCCTAAACTATAAGGGCAAAATAATATTTGCCGTTTCAATTTTTTTTTTTTTTTGAAACTCTAAAATCTTGAATAATAATGCCAAATAAAGATCCCATCGATCCAAATGTGTTTTTGGACGATTTGTTAAAAGAATTAGATGAAGAGTACAAAAGGCTTATTTTAATACAAATAATTAAATGGTTAATAAATTTCACCAAATTAATTAAAAGACAACAGTAATCTGAAATTTTCCTTTTGTTAGTTGAATTCAATAATTCAAATAGTTTTTTTTTCTTAAAAGTTGTTTATCTTTTCACATTGAACTATTGGTGCGGTTTTCAACCTGCTTGTTAAAATTGAAAAAAAAAATTTTATAAATAAATAAACAACAAATACAAATTTATTTTGAATAATTTTTTGATAATGGGAGGACAAGAATCCAAAGTATCTGATCCAAACGCTAACGTGGTGAACTCAGTTCAAATAATTGACCACACTGAAGCTTTGGATACAATAAAAATCTACCTTTTGGTCATTGTCATACTTAACGTCATACTTAACAAACAAAGCTAAAAGGCACAGCTAGAAATTTGATAAGCGTTGAGGAGTCAATACAGGAAATAAAGCTAAAATTAAAAAATAAAGTAAAGGGTGAGTCAGTCGAAGTTATAACAGCAAAATTCCTGAACATCCAACAGCGCAGTAAGACTGCTAATCAGTATACTGTAGAGATTGAAAAATTGACAAAATCACTAGAGGGAGCATACATATCTGATGGTTTAACAACAGACCTAGCCACCAAATATGCTACACAAACTGCTGTAAAAGCTATGTGTAAAAATTGTTCCAATGATAAGGTGAAAACAATTATGCAAGCTGGAACGTTCGCCTCAATGAACGAAGCTGTATCTAAATTTACAAATAGCTGCACAGATTTAACGGGTAACCCTAATTCATTGTTGCACATACGCCAACAAAATTATTTTCGCGGTAATTTCCGCAGAAGTTACCAAAATAACTCTTCCATAGGTAACCAAAGGCGTAAATTCCCATCACATTTCAATAATTTTAATAATAACAACAATAATAATAATAGAGATAATAACCAAAGATCCGGAAGGAATTTCGGAAGTCAATCACGCGGTTTTAATCGCACTAGGGTTGCCAGACGTCCTTCTTTCGGAAGGACATGTCCTTCATTTTATTGCAACGTCCTTCCCTGTCCTTCCAAAAGAAAAAGTGTAAAAATGTCCTTTTTTTAAGTTTGGTCCTTCTTATGTCCTTCTTTTTCCGTTTTTTTTTTTTGCTGGGGGCTTGATCTAGTTATACTAAAATTAAGTGGGCTACAAAACTGCATACTCGAAAAAAATCGTCGAGTTTCGCGAATTTTTTTTTGGGATTTTGGACAAAGCTTTAAGTGCAAAATTTTAATGTATTTTCATCTATATTTTGATGAAAATTTATAGAAATTTTTAGTGTTGTATTATCTATGCATTTATTTTTTGTTTCTTTGCATGTAAATATGAATACGTGGCAAATATACTTATATGTATATAATTGACTGAGCCAAAAAAAAATTTCGTTTTTTTTCCAAAATTATATTTGTTTTTCTTTTTAACAGCATAACCTAATATAAACGCACGGACTGCGTTTTCTGTCAAAAATGTCTCATGCACATACAACCTGCGTAAAAACCTAACTTGATTTTCAATTTTTGTTCTGCGTGACATTTCGATTTGACGTTTGTACACAGGCAATTAAGCGTTCAGCAGAATCAATCCGTGACGTACGTCACGTACGTCGAAATAACTGACAGCAAAGTAGACTGCGGGTGTTTGTATGAGAAACGCCAGATAAGACGTATACGTCAAAGTAGAAATTGCTCTAAAATTGACGTACGTGACGCAGCTGACGTATTGGCGGACTGATTCTGCCGAAAGCTTTATACAAACGCACGCACATTTATTTCGGTTACAAGAAAAAAGTCATGCATGTACGTGCGGTAAAAGCACTGAGTGCGTTTATATTAGGTTAGGCTGTTAGAAAGGTGGAAAAAAATTACTGTAATTTTTTCAGATTTTTAAATCAAATTGTAGAGGTTTATCATTAAAAAAAAAAAAAAAAAGTAATGGCGGTAATATACCAACAGGTTATCATAACCTCTAACGAGATTTTTAGCCGATCTTCTCTTTCCAACTTGTGGTGTGTTGCTTTTTGAGTTTTCCTACAAGTTGGCGGGACCTACAGCTTTTGCCGACTCCGAACGGCACTTGCAAAGCAAATGAATTTTTTGCTGAGAAGCTTCTCATGGCAGAAATACACCCGGAGAGTTTGCCAAACTACTGCCGAGGGGCGACCCCGTTTAGAAAAATAATTTTTTATGTTACTTTTGCCGGGCATCGAACCGCCACGATTTGGTGTACAAGGCCGAACACTTAACCGCTACACCACGGCGGCCGCCTAACATCTATCATCATTGCTGGTGTATATTTTACAGACTTAACCTCATATTTTGTATAAAAACGACAAACCACTGTTATAAAACACCATTAACCTGAACATATTTTTGAAGGAAATCGAGTTCCCTATAAAACTGCCTACACTGAAATTTTCTCAGACTAGCCGTTCTCTAGTATTCTAGCCACAAACATTGCCATGTTCTTTGGATTCCCCGATTTTGGTTTGAAAATTTGCGAAACATGAAAAATAAACATCGAATAAAGCTAAATATATATTCTTAAGGGAAATTGGCTGCTGAATCCGAATTCGATATCAGAATTTAACAACGGGCCCGGAGTTAGGCCCTAACCTTGCAAAAAAGCCCAATATTATTTTTTTCATGGTTTTGTTAGGTTAGAGAAGAACTGCGACCTGTAAGGCTGATTCTGAGCACGGATTTGGATTGAGCTTGCCAAAATACATGAAAATTAATGTACTGAGTTCACAGTCGAGGCTCCCACGAAAATGCTTAAGTTTTCGAAGCTTTAGCAATAATTTTCCTGACAAATGTATCGAGAATGGGTTCCGCAAAACTATCGTAAAAGTATTACATGCCGCCCAGTTTGTGGCAGCAGACCTCACTCGATATCCGTTTGCGATCAGATTACGACACTCGTGCTCCTGGAAAAGTCCAAGGTAGTGTTTCTAAAGCTTGGAACAAAAAGTAGTTTTCTGAAGAGACAACATTGCAAACGCTAATGGCGTTCAAGATGGCGGTGTAAAAGCGAGAGAGTGTATTTAAAAATCACCTTATATTATTACATCATGCCTGCCATTAAGGTATTTGTATGTTGACTGTTAGCAATGTTTTGGGATTAGTCCAAACGCAAAACCTTCAATGACCCATTACTCCAAACAGTTGACTTGTGCCACTTTCGAAAGTAACGGATCAGTGTATGTAATTAAATAAAAAGTGATCAAGCAAAAGACTCCTTAAACATTTTGTTGAATAAATTCCCGTTTTTGGGACCAAAAGGACTTAAGCCACTTTCAAATATAATGGCTCATATACTTACTTATTTATGTGACACGTATGTATTCATATTTAATTTCAATTAGTAATAATACTTTATTCGTCTTTTGGTATCCTTGGCCACAAAAAAAACGTCCTTCTTTTTTTAAGTTTGTCCTTCTTTTTTTTCTATCGAAATAGAAATGTCCTCCTTTTTCCACTTCAGAATCTGGCAACCCTAAACCGCACTAACACTCAAAATGTAAGAACTTGCAACCAGCAGGAAGACCAGGAAGCCCCACCTCAAGAGTAAATTTTGAAGATGGAGTACATAGCTGGAAAAGAAAATTACGTTGCGGATGCATTATCACGCATAAATATAAATGATTTGAAAGACATGTCAGTAAAAGCATGTCAGATAATGAAGGTTACGACTCGATCGGAAACCAATAAAAATTCTAATAATAAAAATTCCAATAATAAAAATAATGAAGAAAAATGTCACAATGAGGACCCAAAAATATATGAAGCGCTAAATAAATGTGAAGTAAAAAGACTAGTCCAGCTCGTTTTCGATCCTCCGAAATTATATTTCAAAAAAGGAAAGAAAATTTGTAGCGAAATAAATATTAATAATATGATTGTTGAGGCGAAGGTTGACTCAGGTCAATCCTTTGCCAGGCTTCCGACAGAAGCCGGCAATCAAAATATTGATAATTCAATTGTTGAGGCGAAAATTGATTTAGGTCAATTCTTTGTCAGGCTGATGAAAGAAGCCGACAATTTGAAAATAAAGTCCCGTTTACATTGCTCGATTTTTCGTTCAATTTCATGTTGATTCTGAAAATTGACTCGTGCCAACGGGTCTTGCAAAATTGCATGCAACAAAGTTGGTAGCCAGCCGACTTTTGATCAACTCAACATTCAAATATTGAGTTGATTTGATTTTGTGTTTTTCCGACAGGGTGGATACTAGATGTATATTGGAACGATTTTCCGTCATCCCTTGTCAACGAACGAAATCAAACACTGAAGATGGCAGATCGCCGAAACCGGTTTGTTACAAAACCAAAATTGACAAGGGATGACGGAAAATCGTTCCAATATACATTCAAATATTGCGTATATTTACGAAATGACATTCGTAAATTTTTGTCAGATTTTGTTGACAAATTTTGTAATAAATTAATTAAATATAAATGAAATTGTTTCTTTTTTTGGAGTTGCGTGCGGCTATTTACGCATTGAACACCAACATCCAGAGCAAAACGTGCGCGTTCATACCATCTAATCTCCGTTAGGACTCCCGTACTTACTCTTCGCTCCCATTAGCAATCCTTCGAAAGAGCTGTTCCCTTCTTTTGGAAGCATTGCAATGGCTAGAAAAGGTCCGATAATTGCTTATTTGCTGGACTAGGTCACTGTTGTAGTTGGTATTGTAAAGAAGCCTAGTCCTGCCCAGAATTAACGCTTTTGCCCTAAATTATCGTTCAAGAAAAGAGCAGTTTCAATAGGTTTGGACCAACGTGAAATTAACTTAAGAAGAGTAAGCTCCGAGGAGCAGGCGAATAATTGGTTAGTGTCGCGAGGAGAAGTGCCGCATGCCGGGCAAACATTGGGCACATCTGAGCTCAGTCTGGATTAGTAATTTTATTTTTAACTACCAATCTTATCCTTCCGGAAGGAGGGGTAGCAAGACCTACGTATGTAGAAGGTTTCACTGGTGATAAATCGCTACGACAGTCGGAACGTACCGCAAGGGGATACCGGAGCCTAGCGGTTTGATTTCCGGCCAAGGACTGTTAATTCGACACCACTTCCCAAAACCTTGGGTAGTGTTTTTGTCGTTACAATAACAACATCGCGGTTTTTGCGGATTTGTATACATGCTGCCGAGGGCCAGTCGGGATGGAAGCTCCGTTATCGTAGACTTCTATCTCCCTGTTTTCTTGCGGTCGTGAATAGGGTGTGTAGGATTTTGCCCGTGATGTGGCCAGGCTCCTTGCGGCTAAAAAATCGCAAAGAGTGAGGAGATAACTATTTATTCTGTATTTTAAAATTTTTATTTAATATTTTTTTTTGAATGACGTAAACAACCGTCAAATAGTTCTCAAAAAAATTGATTAATGTAAACGGGTAGTCAACTCAATTTGGAATCAACTGCACATGCGCCGAAAATTGATTTCAAAATTGAACAATGTAAACAGGCCTGAAGTAAAATACAGTTGTCCTTAGGAGACAAATTGTTTAAAGATAAATATACTCGAGTAAGCACATTTAAAGTTCTCAAAAATTTAACAATTGCATTAACTCCGGAGGTTATGCATGTGACTAATAAAGAAATAATTAAAAATATATTGCTAAAATATCACGATGATCCTGTTAATGGTGGCCACCCAGGAATCAATCGAACAACTAATAAAATAAAACAGAAATATTATTGGAAAAATATGAAAAATGACCTAAGAAATCATATTAAAAAATGCGTAAAATGTAGTAAAAATAAAATAAATAAAAATTTAAAAGAACCAATGACTATAACCAAAACGCCAACGAAAGCGTTCGATATAGTGCAAATTGATACAATGGGTCCACTACCAAGATCGATAAATGGAAATGAATACGCAGTCACAATTGTATGTGGCCAAAGCAATTTTTGAAAACTTTATTTTGATTTATGGTTGTATGAAAACTATCATAACTGATATGGGAACTGAAACAAAAACAACGTATTCGAAGAATTGTGTAAACTTTTAAAAATTGAACACAAGACTTCTACACCATATCACCATCAAACTTTGGGCACTGTTGAACGTAGTCACAGAACGTTTAACCAATATATTCGTTCTTATATATTCATTGACAAAGATGACTGGGATGAGTATATCAAATATTTTGCATATTGTTATAATACAACACCATCCACGGTTCATGGCTATTGCCCATTCGAGCTAATTTTTGGAAAAATACCTCTGACCTATGTACGAATTCCTACAAAAAAGTACAATCAGCCCATTATACAATTATGAGGCTTACGACAAAGAAATTAAATACAGGTTGCAAATAGCACAACTAAGAGCTAATAAACTAGTTAAAGAAGCAAAAGAAAAACAAAAACTTAATTACGATAAAAATATTCAATATAAGGAAATAAATTTAGGAGATTTAGTATTAGTTAAGAATGAATCAGGTCATAAGTTAGATAGTAGATACAAAGGGCCCTATGTAGTAATAAATATTGATAGTAAAAATAATTATACTTTAACCCCCTCCAAGGGCAAGGATCGATGGATTCCTGCCATCCCTGCTGAACCTGAGAATTTTCAGGATGCTGCGGATCATGAACCCGTCTCTCCCGACGCTAGACTGGAGTGTCAATCTGGTTGAGGATGCGGTAGGGCCTGATAGGCAGGTGGTCTGCACCTTGATTAAGGAGGTGCTCGACCCCTTAAACGGTGCAATGAGCGAATGCACTACGGCATGGGCAGAAGTTACCAAAATAACTCTTCCATAGGTAACCAAAGGCGTAAATTCCCATCACATTTCAATAATTTTAATAATAACAACAATAATAATAATAGAGATAATAACCAAAGATCCGGAAGGAATTTCGGAAGTCAATCACGCGGTTTTAACCGCACTAGGGTTGCCAGACGTCCTTCTTTCGGAAGGACATGTCCTTCATTTTATTGCAACGTCCTTCCCTGTCCTTCCAAAAGAAAAAGTGTAAAAATGTCCTTTTTTTAAGTTTGGTCCTTCTTATGTCCTTCTTTTTCCGTTTTTTTTTTTGCTGGGGGCTTGATCTAGTTATACTAAAATTAAGTGGGCTACAAAACTGCATACTCGAAAAAAATCGTCGAGTTTCGCGAATTTTTTTTTGGGATTTTGGACAAAGCTTTAAGTGCAAAATTTTAATGTATTTTCATCTATATTTTGATGAAAATTTATAGAAATTTTTAGTGTTGTATTATCTATGCATTTATTTTTTGTTTCTTTGCATGTAAATATGAATACGTGGCAAATATACTTATATGTATATAATTGACTGGGCCAAAAAAAAATTTCGTTTTTTTTCCAAAATTATATTTGTTTTTCTTTTTAACAGCCTAACCTAATATAAACGCACGGACTGCGTTTTCTGTCAAAAATGTCTCATGCACATACAACCTGCGTAAAAACCTAACTTGATTTCCAATTTTTGTTCTGCGTGACATTTCGATTTGACGTTTGTACACAGGCAATTATACAAACGCACGCACATTTATTTCGGTTACAAGAAAAAAGTCATGCATGTACGTGCGGTAAAAGCACTGAGTGCGTTTATATTAGGTTAGGCTGTTAGAAAGGTGGAAAAAAATTACTGTAATTTTTTCAGATTTTTAAATCAAATTGTAGAGGTTTATCATTAAAAAAAAAAAAAAGTAATGGCGGTAATATACCAACAGGTTATCATAACCTCTAACGAGATTTTTAGCCGATCTTCTCTTTCCAACTTGTGGTGTGTTGCTTTTTGAGTTTTCCTACAAGTTGGCGGGACCTACAGCTTTTGCCGACTCCGAACGGCACTTGCAAAGCAAATGAATTTTTTGCTGAGAAGCTTCTCATGGCAGAAATACACCCGGAGAGTTTGCCAAACTACTGCCGAGGGGCGACCCCGTTTAGAAAAATAATTTTTTATGTTACTTTTGCCGGGCATCGAACCGCCACGATTTGGTGTACAAGGCCGAACACTTAACCGCTACACCACGGCGGCCGCCTAACATCTATCATCATTGCTGGTGTATATTTTACAGACTTAACCTCATATTTTGTATAAAAACGACAAACCACTGTTATAAAACACCATTAACCTGAACATATTTTTGAAGGAAATCGAGTTCCCTATAAAACTGCCTACACTGAAATTTTCTCAGACTAGCCGTTCTCTAGTATTCTAGCCACAAACATTGCCATGTTCTTTGGATTCCCCGATTTTGGTTTGAAAATTTGCGAAACATGAAAAATAAACATCGAATAAAGCTAAATATATATTCTTAAGGGAAATTGGCTGCTGAATCCGAATTCGATATCAGAATTTAACAACGGGCCCGGAGTTAGGCCCTAACCTTGCAAAAAAGCCCAATATTATTTTTTTCATGGTTTTGTTAGGTTAGAGAAGAACTGCGACCTGTAAGGCTGATTCTGAGCACGGATTTGGATTGAGCTTGCCAAAATACATGAAAATTAATGTACTGAGTTCACAGTCGAGGCTCCCACGAAAATGCTTAAGTTTTCGAAGCTTTAGCAATAATTTTCCTGACAAATGTATCGAGAATGGGTTCCGCAAAACTATCGTAAAAGTATTACATGCCGCCCAGTTTGTGGCAGCAGACCTCACTCGATATCCGTTTGCGATCAGATTACGACACTCGTGCTCCTGGAAAAGTCCAAGGTAGTGTTTCTAAAGCTTGGAACAAAAAGTAGTTTTCTGAAGAGACAACATTGCAAACGCTAATGGCGTTCAAGATGGCGGTGTAAAAGCGAGAGAGTGTATTTAAAAATCACCTTATATTATTACATCATGCCTGCCATTAAGGTATTTGTATGTTGACTGTTAGCAATGTTTTGGGATTAGTCCAAACGCAAAACCTTCAATGACCCATTACTCCAAACAGTTGACTTGTGCCACTTTCGAAAGTAACGGATCAGTGTATGTAATTAAATAAAAAGTGATCAAGCAAAAGACTCCTTAAACATTTTGTTGAATAAATTCCCGTTTTTGGGACCAAAAGGACTTAAGCCACTTTCAAATATAATGGCTCATATACTTACTTATTTATGTGACACGTATGTATTCATATTTAATTTCAATTAGTAATAATACTTTATTCGTCTTTTGGTATCCTAGGCCACAAAAAAAACGTCCTTCTTTTTTTAAGTTTGTCCTTCTTTTTTTTCTATCGAAATAGAAATGTCCTCCTTTTTCCACTTCAGAATCTGGCAACCCTAAACCGCACTAACACTCAAAATGTAAGAACTTGCAACCAGCAGGAAGACCAGGAAGCCCCACCTCAAGAGTAAATTTTGAAGATGGAGTACATAGCTGGAAAAGAAAATTACGTTGCGGATGCATTATCACGCATAAATATAAATGATTTGAAAGACATGTCAGTAAAAGCATGTCAGATAATGAAGGTTACGACTCGATCGGAAACCAATAAAAATTCTAATAATAAAAATTCCAATAATAAAAATAATGAAGAAAAATGTCACAATGAGGACCCAAAAATATATGAAGCGCTAAATAAATGTGAAGTAAAAAGACTAGTCCAGCTCGTTTTCGATCCTCCGAAATTATATTTCAAAAAAGGAAAGAAAATTTGTAGCGAAATAAATATTAATAATATGATTGTTGAGGCGAAGGTTAACTCAGGTCAATCCTTTGCCAGGCTTCCGACAGAAGCCGGCAATCAAAATATTGATAATTCAATTGTTGAGGCGAAAATTGATTTAGGTCAATTCTTTGTCAGGCTGATGAAAGAAGCCGACAATTTGAAAATAAAGTCCCGTTTACATTGCTCGATTTTTCGTTCAATTTCATGTTGATTCTGAAAATTGACTCGTGCCAACGGGTCTTGCAAAATTGCATGCAACAAAGTTGGTAGCCAGCCGACTTTTGATCAACTCAACATTCAAATATTGAGTTGATTTGATTTTGTGTTTTTCCGACAGGGTGGATACTAGATGTATATTGGAACGATTTTCCGTCATCCCTTGTCAACGAACGAAATCAAACACTGAAGATGGCAGATCGCCGAAACCGGTTTGTTACAAAACCAAAATTGACAAGGGATGACGGAAAATCGTTCCAATATACATTCAAATATTGCGTATATTTACGAAATGACATTCGTAAATTTTTGTCAGATTTTGTTGACAAATTTTGTAATAAATTAATTAAATATAAATGAAATTGTTTCTTTTTTTGGAGTTGCGTGCGGCTATTTACGCATTGAACACCAACATCCAGAGCAAAACGTGCGCGTTCATACCATCTAATCTCCGTTAGGACTCCCGTACTTACTCTTCGCTCCCATTAGCAATCCTTCGAAAGAGCTGTTCCCTTCTTTTGGAAGCATTGCAATGGCTAGAAAAGGTCCGATAATTGCTTATTTGCTGGACTAGGTCACTGTTGTAGTTGGTATTGTAAAGAAGCCTAGTCCTGCCCAGAATTAACGCTTTTGCCCTAAATTATCGTTCAAGAAAAGAGCAGTTTCAATAGGTTTGGACCAACGTGAAATTAACTTAAGAAGAGTAAGCTCCGAGGAGCAGGCGAATAATTGGTTAGTGTCGCGAGGAGAAGTGCCGCATGCCGGGCAAACATTGGGCACATCTGAGCTCAGTCTGGATTAGTAATTTTATTTTTAACTACCAATCTTATCCTTCCGGAAGGAGGGGTAGCAAGACCTACGTATGTAGAAGGTTTCACTGGTGATAAATCGCTACGACAGTCGGAACGTACCGCAAGGGGATACCGGAGCCTAGCGGTTTGATTTCCGGCCAAGGACTGTTAATTCGACACCACTTCCCAAAACCTTGGGTAGTGTTTTTGTCGTTACAATAACAACATCACGGTTTTTGCGGATTTGTATACATGCTGCCGAGGGCCAGTCGGGATGGAAGCTCCGTTATCGTAGACTTCTATCTCCCTGTTTTCTTGCGGTCGTGAATAGGGTGTGTAGGATTTTGCCCGTGATGTGGCCAGGCTCCTTGCGGCTAAAAAATCGCAAAGAGTGAGGAGATAACTATTTATTCTGTATTTTACAATTTTTATTTAATATTTTTTTTTGAATGACGTAAACAACCGTCAAATAGTTCTCAAAAAAATTGATTAATGTAAACGGGTAGTCAACTCAATTTGGAATCAACTGCACATGCGCCGAAAATTGATTTCAAAATTGAACAATGTAAACAGGCCTGAAGTAAAATACAGTTGTCCTTAGGAGACAAATTGTTTAAAGATAAATATACTCGAGTAAGCACATTTAAAGTTCTCAAAAATTTAACAATTGCATTAACTCCGGAGGTTATGCATGTGACTAATAAAGAAATAATTAAAAATATATTGCTAAAATATCACGATGATCCTGTTAATGGTGGCCACCCAGGAATCAATCGAACAACTAATAAAATAAAACAGAAATATTATTGGAAAAATATGAAAAATGACCTAAGAAATCATATTAAAAAATGCGTAAAATGTAGTAAAAATAAAATAAATAAAAATTTAAAAGAACCAATGACTATAACCAAAACGCCAACGAAAGCGTTCGATATAGTGCAAATTGATACAATGGGTCCACTACCAAGATCGATAAATGGAAATGAATACGCAGTCACAATTGTATGTGGCCAAAGCAATTTTTGAAAACTTTATTTTGATTTATGGTTGTATGAAAACTATCATAACTGATATGGGAACTGAAACAAAAACAACGTATTCGAAGAAATGTGTAAACTTTTAAAAATTGAACACAAGACTTCTACACCATATCACCATCAAACTTTGGGCACTGTTGAACGTAGTCACAGAACGTTTAACCAATATATTCGTTCTTATATATTCATTGACAAAGATGACTGGGATGAGTATATCAAATATTTTGCATATTGTTATAATACAACACCATCCACGGTTCATGGCTATTGCCCATTCGAGCTAATTTTTGGAAAAATACCTCTGACCTATGTACGAATTCCTACAAAAAAGTACAATCAGCCCATTATACAATTATGAGGCTTACGACAAAGAAATTAAATACAGGTTGCAAATAGCACAACTAAGAGCTAATAAACTAGTTAAAGAAGCAAAAGAAAAACAAAAACTTAATTACGATAAAAATATTCAATATAAGGAAATAAATTTAGGAGATTTAGTATTAGTTAAGAATGAATCAGGTCATAAGTTAGATGGTAGATACAAAGGGCCCTATGTAGTAATAAATATTGATAGTAAAAATAATTATACTTTAACCCCCTCCAAGGGCAAGGATCGATGGATTCCTGCCATCCCTGCTGAACCTGAGAATTTTCAGGATGCTGCGGATCATGAACCCGTCTCTCCCGACGCTAGACTGGAGTGTCAATCTGGTTGAGGATGCGGTAGGGCCTGATAGGCAGGTGGTCTGCACCTTGATTAAGGAGGTGCTCGACCCCTTAAACGGTGCAATGAGCGAATGCACTACGGCATGGGTCAGATCGTGATCCACGTATACCGTGGCGTGGCGATGCACAGCGCGCTGCTATTTCGGCTGCACCGGAGGACTCGGACATCGCAGTGCCGGTAGAGGAGTCGGAGATGTCCGACTCGGAAAGTATGGTATCTGCCACGTCAAATGGCGAAGGAGCAGTGAACAGCTCGGAGATGGGAGACAGCCTGCTGGACGGGGAAGACCTCAACGTCACAGTGATAGCAGCTAGTCCTGAGCGCACCAATGTCGATACTGCCACAGTTAGTAGGATCTCGGCCACGCCAAATCGTGGTCTGAACAAATCGTCGTTGAAAGATAAGCCTCCAGACGAGGTGGAACTCGACGATACGGCGGTGGCAGGGAAGTCTGAGCGCTCTCATGTTGGTGGTGATTCAGATAAACCTGCACAAATCTAAAGCAGCCTCGGCTGCTTTAATCAGTCGTCTCTCTAAAGGCGACATAGATGTGGTCCTCATCCAAGAACCCTGGGTGAACAGCTCAAGGATTTGCGGTTCGGGGACTAAGGGTTTTAAGATTATCCGAGCCAGCGGGGGGGGGGGGGCAGGGTTAGAGCCTGTATTTTGGTTAAGTCTGAGCTGAATGTCTTTCTCTTGCCCAACTATAGCAATGGTGACGTTACAGCTGCCAGTTTAACAGTCGACAGTACCAGTCTGCCGATGGCGTCAGTCTATATGCCCTACGACGCCGAAGAACCTCCGCCACAGAGGGAGGTAAAAGACCTGCTGGCAAATTTTTCCATGGCTCATCTTATTATCGGAACTGACGCCAATGCTCATCACGTCCAGTGGGGAAGCAAATTTTTCCATGGGTCATCTTATTATCGGAACTGACGCCAATGCTCATCACGTCCAGTGGGAAGCTCCGATATCAATGCTAGAGGAGAGTCGTTGTTTGATTATTTGTTAACAACTAACCTGGTAGTTTGCAACGTGGGTAACGAACCTACGTTTATTACTAAAACCCGTAGGGAGGTCATAGATCTCACTATTTGCAGCGAAGGCGCTTGTGAGTGGGTCAGAAAATGGCGCGTTCTCGATGAACACTTATTCTCCGACCTCCGGTACGTAGAATTAGTTCTAGACTTTTCTGTTGAGCAGCCGGTTATGAAACGCAGCCCACGTAACACTAACTGGCAGCTACACAATGAAATACTATCTAGGGACTTGCCAGCACTGCCCCCACAAGTCCCCTCATCAGTAGGGGAGTTGGAGGATCTGGTAAAGACCTTTACAACGGCGCTCTCGAATGCCCTAGAGCAGGCTTGCCCAGTGCCAAAACCACGCGGTAAACATAGGCCGCATTGGTGGTCCTACGACCTGGACTCGCTCCGTAAATCATGTACGACACAATTTAATAAGGCCAAGAGCCTTGGCACGGAGACTCAATGGCTCGAATATAAAGTTAAACTCAGGGCCTACAAAAAAGCTCTGAGGCAGGCGAAGAGAGTATCGTGGAGAAATTTCTGCACTGGGGTCGAAAATGTCGACGATACAGCGAGACTTAGACGAGTGCTCTCAAAAACTCAAACAGCCACAAGCTATTTGCGCAAACTTGACGGATCCTGGACCAGCACGGAGAGGGAAACCCTAGAGCTGCTCTTGAATACGCACTTCCCAGGGAACTTGCATGAGGAACCCGTAGCACCTACAACAAACCTGGCTGTACATATACCCATCACGGAGGAAAAGGTTAGGTGGGCGGTTAAAAGCTTCGAACCGTTCAAGGCTGCCGGCCCAGACGGGATTATTCCCGCACAACTCATAAACACGCTGGAGACATCAGCCAAATGGCTGGTATTTCTCTATACAGCCTGCCTGGCTCTTAGCTACATTCCGTGCTCCTGGAGAAGTGCCACGGTAGTGTTTATTCCTAAGGCGGGGAAGGCGTCTCATTACGAGCCCAAGGACTATAGGCCGATCAGTCTCTCATCCTTTGTGCTCAAAACCTTCGAGAGGATAATAAATGGCTACGTCTCCTCTACTATTGATAGCAACCTGATCTGTAGCTATCAGCATGCATACACCAACGGGAAATCTACAGAAACTGCGCTTCACAGCCTAGTTTCTGTTATTGAAAAATCGCTGTATGAAAAGGAGTACTGTCTTGTGGCCTTTTTAGATATTGAAGGAGCCTTCAACAACATAAGCCCTGATGCTATAAACACCGCTTTAACAAGTCTGGGCATAAGCAGGTCTCTTATTGGACTTATTGATCAACTGCTAAGGGGTAGACGAATAGTTTCATCACTGGGCTCGGTTGACTTATCACGCTATGTCACAAGGGGAACGCCTCACTGTCAACTCGATGCTGCGAGACACAAGCTGGGGGGCGGGAAGGTAGTGGCATATGCAGACGACTTAGCTATAGTATATAGGGGCAAATTCCCACAAACCTTGTGCGACTTGATGCAAGTAGCACTGAGAGAGGTTTCCTCATGGTGCTCGCGCTGCGGACTGAGCATCAACCCGGGAAAAGTAGAACTGGTCCTTTTCACCAACCGCTATAAGATACCACCGCTAATACTACCAAAACTGAATAACGTGCACCTTGGCTGACAAAGCCAAGTTCTTGGGCACAGTTCTGGATAGGAAACTAACCTGGAAGGAGAATGTTCTTCAGCGCCAGAAGAAAGCGTGTATTGCACTCTACACGTGCAAAAGAGCCTTTGGAAAGAAATGGGGGCTCAGCCCCAAAATATGCAAATGGATCTACACTGCAATCATTCGACCAATCATGCTCTAAGGAGTTGTGGTATGGTGGCCTGCGTAGAGCAAGGCAACAAACCTTAATCTGCTAGGTAAAGTACACAGATCTTGCATGATCTGTATAAGCGGTGCGTTAAGAACAACGCCCGATGAAGCACTCCAAGCCATTCTTGGCATTTTGCCACTCGATCTGGAAGGGCACCGGGTAGCAGCAGCATCGGCCCTGCGTCTAAGGGAAACGTCCGGCTGGGGCGCAAGCACTACTGGACACGCCTGTATTTTGGGATCCTATAGCTTTCTTCCGCTGAGCACAGATCGCTGTGCGACCACAACAGTCGGAGATAGCGGTTTTAAAATCAACATTCCCAGCAGGGAAGAATGGGAGAGCACGGATCGGAATCCCGCCACTCATGGCGGCACTTCCATTTATACTGATGGCTCGAAGTTAGACGGCAGAGTTGGAGGAGGGGTTTATTCAAAGGATCTGAACATTGAGCACTCCTTCAGACTACCTGATCACTGCAGTGTCTTCCAGGCTGAAGTTTCAGCAATCATGGACGCCACGGCTTGTATAGGCCAACACACTATCAGACAGGACATTTTTATATTCAGCGACAGCCAGGCGGCCATCAATTCCCTTGGCTCTTACTCGTTCAACTCGGAACTGACGCTCAGCTGTCTTCGATCTCTACAAGAGATGGCCCAACAGAATCGCGTTAACCTCACATGGGTCCCGGGGCATAGGGACATTGAGGGAAATTGTAGGGCAGACGAACTTGCGAGGCAGGGCACGAGTACGGAGTACACACTCCGCCAAGCCAACGAAAGATGGCTGCAATCTCCAGGATGCCGGATATCCAAAGAAACCTGGCCGAAATGGGATCATAAAAGATCAAGACAAATTTATGCCCTAAGGAGAAGAGAAATCTCCATATTAGTAGGCGTATTAACTGGGCACTGCCTCATTGGTAGGCACGCAGAAAGACTTGGTGTGCCCTTGGAGTTCCCTTCCTGGTCCGCCTACGCCAGGTCACGGAGCTGGACATAAAGGACCTGATGGCTTTCATCAAGTCATCTAAATGGTTCGAGGAGGAGTAACGGTGTCGGTATAGGAACGTCAGTCCCGGGATTCTGCTATGTGGAGAATTCCGTTAATACCGGGATTTTCCATATGGCAGGGTCCCAGAACTGACTTTCCTAGTGTTGGTGGTATCACAACGGGCCTTTTAATACTGGCCTAGGTGTGCCTCTGCGGCAGCCACTTCAACCTAACCTAACGTCCGGAACTGTGACATGGCTGCCAAGGCGCAGGTGCGCCGGTTCTTTCTTTGATGACAGCAAATACTTCGTCTTTTCCACGTTTAACGGAAGACCCACTTTTTTCGCTTCCTTATCCAGTCCAGAGAAGTGGATGATAACAATATCATCGGCATACGCCAGCAATTGCACGCTCTTGTAATAGATTGTACCATTGCGGTTTAGCTCTGCTGCTCGAATTATCTTCTCCAGCTTCAGGTTGAAGAATCGCACGAAAGGGAGTCGCCCTGTCTGAAGCCTCGTTTGGTTTAAAATGGATCAGAGAGGTCCTTCCCAATTCTGATGGAGCTGTTGGTATTGCTCAACGTCATTACAGGCAACTCCTTTTTGCGCTGTCAAAAGCGGCTTTGAAATCGACAAAGAGATGGTGTGTGTCGATTCCTTTGTCATGGGTCTTCTCCAGGATATGGCCTATCGTGAAAATCTGGTCGATGGAAGACTTACCAAGTCTAAAGCCACAATGATAAGGTCCAATCAGTTTGTCTACGATGGGCTTCAGCCTTTCACACAATACGCTAGAAAGAACCTTATATGCGGTATTAAGAAGACTGATTCCGCGGTGGTTGGTAAGGTTAGCGGGATCGCCTTTCTTGTGGATTGGGCAGAGAACACTGACATTCCAATCTGGAGGCATGCACTCATCTAAACACATTCTGCATAAGAGCTGATGCATTCTTTTTACGAGCTCTTCGTCTCCGTGTTTGAACAGCTCGGCGGGTATTCCGTCTTTTCCAGGCGCTTTGTTGTTTTTGAGCCGGGATATAACTATCCTCACTTCATCATAGTCAGGTGGTGGGACGACTTTTCCATCGTCAGGGATTGGGGTATCGGGTTCGACGTCTCCCTCGCAATTAAGCAGTGAGGAGAAGTGCTCCCTCCATAACTTAAGTACACTTTGTACGTCGGTTACCAGGTCGCCATTATTGTCCTTACAGGAACTTGCCCCAGTCTTAAAACCTCCTGTCATCCGCCGGATCTTTTCATAGAATTTTCGGGCATCATTTCTGTCAGCCAGCATCTCAAGCCCCTTACACTCACGCCTTTCGGCCTCACTTTTCGTTTTTCTGAAAAGGCGTCTCTCTTCTCGTTCCCATACACTGCGGGTTGCGTCCGTTCGCAACGTCTCCTTGTAGGCAGCGTCCTTCTTTTTCGAGGCAGTTGCTGGAACCCTATAGTGGCCTCAGCGGCGGCATGCAATGAGTGGGAGATATGTTTGCTCAGTTACATCGTTAGGTCGAGGATTGCCCTCTGATAGCAGGTGTGAGAGTCGAGTGGAGAAATTATCAGTTGTTTGTGTCATGCGCAGCTTCTCGACGTCAAACTTTCTTTCCGTTACTGTGCGCACTTTCTTCGCTGAACAGAGGCATGTGCGTAGCTTGGCTGCGACAAGATAATGGTCCGAGTCGATATTGGGACCACGCAGGGTACGAACGTCTAGAAAGGTGGAGCTATGTCTGCCGTCGATCATGACATGATCAATCTGGTTTCTTGTTCTTTGGTCAGTCCAGGTGGCTTGGTGTTTATGCTGGAACCTAGTACTACTGATGACCGTATTGCGAGTAGAGGCGAAGTCAATCAACCTATCGCCGTTGGGTGATGTTATATTGTGGAGACTAAATTTTCCAACTGTAGGACCAAAGACTCCTTCCTTGCCCACCTTGGCATTAAAGTCGCCGATCACGATTTTGATATTATGTTGGGGGCAGCGAGCATAAGTCTGTTCAAGTTTATCGTAGAAGGAGTCCTTCTCTGCGTCTCCGTTTCCTCAGTGGGCGCATAGGCGCAGATAAATGTTATGTTGAAAAACCTCGTCTTGATGCGGATCGCAGCGAGACGCTCGCTCACAGGAGTGAACGCTAGTACTTGGCGGCAAACTCTCTTTCCCACCACGAATCCTACACCACGCGCTTCGCCGCGTGTCTCGCCACTATAGTAAACGTCACAAGGTCCGAAAGTTGTCTTTCCTTATCCCGTCCATCGCATTTCCTGCCGGGCGGTGATGTCAGCCTTTTCGTTTACGAGGACATCAACCAGTCGGGCAGCGGTACCATCCCTTGAAAGGGTCCGGACATTCCAGGTACATGCCCTAATATCCAAATCTACTACCATTTACCAAAAATATGAAAATATCGAAAATTTGACTTTTTAAAGATTTTTCTAAAAGCTGTCTAAAATGAAATTTTATGAAATCTCAAACTTCCTCTGCGTATACTTCCCATGGTACATTCTGAAATTCGAAGTTTTTCGGATTTTTTTTCTCTTTTTTAAGATTTTTCAAAAGTAAAAAGTAATAGCAGACTGCACTTTTACTTGAAACTTAAGCCATCGTGCATTTAAACTATACACCGAAAAAAAATGGCCTTCAATTTGCGGCCGACATTTTTTTGTGCGAATATGTGCCGCTGCTTTTTCCTGGATATTTAGGGGATCCTTTGTTTAATTATCCGGTAAAGGAAATAAGGCTCCACTCCATGGACCTTGTTAGTTATACGCTTCTGAAAAAATGCAGGAAATTTATGATGAAATAATAACTAAAATTCGGCTCGATCGAATTTATTTGTTTAGACACCTTTAAAGGATGTCAGTTAATTACATGTCAAGGAGATAGAAGGCGAACTAGTAGGGGTTCCGAGCGCACTAAAAGAGGATAAGCTCTGAACTAGAGATTTTCCCTAACATGGTACATACAAACATACATATGTACATACATATCTATTGATATTCATTTAAGCCTGGATATTAGGCAGAGCTGGGCAATTAGGATTACATGTGTAATCGATTGCACCTAGGATTACGATTAAGGTAATCGTAATTTATGTTTCATCATTTCAACGTAAGCTATTAATTCAAATAAACACATATGGTCACTGAAATCCCGTCCATAAAGGAGTAACAGCAATTTTTACTAAAATTTTATAAAAGATATTTTAAGTTATTGTAACCTTAAAAAATTTAAATAAGGGTTACGTAATTGTAATATCGAAAAAATAAAATTACGATTTCGTAATCGTTAATTGAAAAACTTTGATTACGATTACAGTAAGGATTACTAAAATTGTAATTCAAAAAGCTACTGTAATCGTAATAGTTTTGTAATCGTAATCCTCATCGCCCAGCTCTGATATTAGCTAATATGAAGAGTTGGCAATACTTCTTGATCAGTTTTCAAAAATTATATACACTAGTGGGAATAATAAGGATCAAATTTTTGCATGTAAATACAACAACAATTTTGTGATCCGGGTCTATAGGGGGGTTTTGAACTTTTGGATGCTCCGAAAGTTGTGACTTTTCACAGTTTTTATGAACAAATTCATTCGTTGAGAGTCAATAGGGGGGGGGGGGGGGGGGGTTTACTTCATTTCAACGTAAGCTATTAATTCAAATAAACACATATGGTCACTGAAATCCCGTCCATAAAGGAGTAACAGCAATTTTTACTAAAATTTTATAAAAGATATTTTAAGTTATTGTAACCTTAAAAAATTTAAATAAGGGTTACGTAATTGTAATATCGAAAAATTTAAATTACGATTTCGTAATCGTTAATTGAAAAACTTTGATTACGATTACAGTAAGGATTACTATAATTGTAATTCAAAAAGCTACTGTAATCGTAATAGTTTTGTAATCGTAATCCTCATCGCCCAGCTCTGATATTAGCTAATATGAAGAGTTGGCAATACTTCTTGATCAGTTTTCAAAAATTATATACACTAGTGGGAATAATAAGGATCAAATTTTTGCATGTAAATACAACAACAATTTTGTGATCCGGGTCACATTGTTGTTGCATTTACATGTTAAAAATTTTAACAGTATCAGGCGGTTGGAAAACGCACCTTAGGGCCGCTTGCATAAAAGCTGATAACGACTAACCGGAGTTTAATTGACGTATTTTGTATGGTTAGCTGTCAAGTTAATCACCGATTAGGCTTAATCGGCTTTTATGCAAGTGGCCCTTAAACTATTATCGGTGAACGTATATCGACAGTTTTGCTGTCTGTTAATGTGGACGACATTGAACAGAATGTGGTATTATTTTGGCCGCTAATATCCTCTGCAAGCCCAACTCGAACACGTTTCTCTACATCACCTGTTACAATAAATGGGGCCGTAAATGGGTAATGTGCTTCCACTACTTCGGCGATTGTAAATGCCTGCCTCTCGAAAATAGGTGAATCCAACAGCCGAACATGAATGGGAGATGGTGTGCGTATTGCGCACATTGATGAAGTAGATGTCAATGATGAGAGGTTCATACTTTCACTGCCCTCTTGAAGGGATGCAAATTCTGGTGTAACACTGATTGTGCTGCTTTTTAGTGATGCCGTCTCAGAAGATTTCGATGACAATTGGTTGATTTCTGCAATTGTATGTTCAATTCGAATGTTTGCCACAGAACTGTTATCACTTTCATATTGCTCATCACTTTTAGACTCAAGTGTGCAATAAAAGTTAACATCTGATTCAGACCGAAATATAAATACATCTTTTTTTGGTAAATCGTCATCAGCTTGGCTGGTTTCTGGCGGTGGGTCTGTGGTTGAAGTTGTGTTATTCGACGACAGTGCACACCTTTCATTATTTGTGGAATTTTGTATATTAAACGGAGTTGAGCAATTGTTTTCACTTTGCGGACCTCGTCAAACTTTTTCCTTTTGTGATTTTGATTTAGAAGGCGTTAAATTGACAGGAAAACTAAAAATAAACCAGAAATTATTGATAGATTTTATGTAATCATAGAAGCGGATGCCCGCGACTTTGTCTACGAAACTAACATAAAGGAACGATAATTTCGGGTTTTCTAAATATTTCGACTTCAGCGCCACCTATCGGTTTAATTTATTGCAATATTATAGTGTTATTCGCTCTTTAGTGTATGCAATGTCCAATTGTAAGTGTAACTTAGATGAGCGTGAGCGCACATTGTTATCATGGGGTTACAACAATCAGCTGATTTTTATTTTGATAAAAAAACTGCGCACGCAAAGTGCCAAGAAACACAGAAAATAGTAGTTGACATATGTATAAACAAAAAATATATCAATTTGAGAAACATAACCTCAAATTCATCTGTCAAAAGCTTACACTGATCTCACACTTACACCACTTGATTTCTACAATCATCTGCAAATGTTGTAGGGTTGTGATAATATTGTAACATCAATTTCTGAGTGATTTGTTATTGCAATTGTATTTTGTGTACTTTCTAGACCCTTGTAACTTCACATACATTTAAGAGTGAATACCCCTTATATCAAACATACATACGCGCAAAGTATGAATAAAATCGGACCATAAATACCATTGGCGCCATTTCCAACTGCCTATCTGTCAAAAATTAGTACCTACTTTATTTCGACTATAACAATTTGGGTAGAGGTCACGCTTGTAACTTTTTGCCCCACCGGGTTGGGGTTCTTGAATATGCTCGCGGTAGGTATGCTTGTTGTAAAAGGCGACTAAAATCCAAAGAGAGGACAACTCAATAAAACCCGTAATCCCGAGTGTGATCCGTACCGTGCTCATCGGATGAATGGCACTACGTCAGTGTGTCTTATAACGGTGACCTCCAGACACCTGGCGCCCTCTGGTTGTAATAAGTCTTACTGGGATATCGGGGGCTATATCCCAGCTGACCTACTTTCCCCCTACACTCGTGGGAATTATATGGACCAATTAACTGAGAAAAATTATGCTATGATAAAGTTGAACTGAAAATCAAGTGTTTCGTGAGTGGGTGTAACGATTCTTATGAAAAGGACATGTCGGGAAAAGTGGGTGCAGTTCTGAAGCCAAAACATTGGCCAGCACGGCTAAATATGCAGCGACCACGCTCTGATTTTGATAATCTTTTAACATTAAAAGGTGATCGAGCCTGCTATTTAGTATCCAATGCTGATATACACTCCGTATCATAATTATAGGACACCTCGTTCTGACATCTTCTAAGCCCTTATGTCATTTTATTTTAATTGTCATGTTTTGCTTATAGAATTCTAAATTGAAAACGCTCTAAACTTTTACTCTGATTTTTTTTAAGTTAAAAAAACACCGAAAATGCAATTTGTAGCCCGCTTAATTCTAGTGTAAGTTTTAAGTATCAGAATTTTCTTTTGCTTATGCTACGCACTTTTCTTCATATATCCCAAAATCAACATTTTTAGTTCTATGGAAAAAAATATCTGATCGGAATGGAGTGTCGCTTTTGTAACTTCACCAAGCATTTTGTATTTTGATTCAAAATATTTCAAAAAAATTTGATTTTTTCCCAACCCGTTTTTTAACTTAAAAAATATCAGAGTAAACGCTTAGAGCGGAGACTTCTACTGTTTTCAATTTAGAATTCTATAAGCAAAAAATGAAAATGAAAACAAAATTACATAAAGACTTGGTGTCCTATAATTATGATAATGAGTGTACTATCCACTGCAACACGGCTTCTACAACACAACGTAAAATTAGCGCTTTATAAAGAGATTTTCAGAAAATTTTGTTTATTAAACATACATACATAAAAATAAAATCATAATTAAAGGCCGGCCCACAATCATATATATAATACTTCTATATGGCGCCTATTGAACTGTTCAGTTGACCTAACATTACAGTACAGAATACACTGAGGAAACGAGACAAAATCTCAAAGTTGTCGTTAAACTTTTGTAAAGAGGGGGTAATGAAATATGTGGATATTTCAACAATTTCTTATTAAATGCATTTATTTATCATTCATTTTCCAGGAAAATTATACAATTTATAATTATAATTCAATTCAACTGAAAAAATATACATTTATTGTTTTTTCTAGCATATATGTGAATAGCAGAGCTGGGTAGTAATCATTACTTTAGGAATTAAATTACTCCCAATTCCCCATTACATGTAATTGAGAAAAGTAATCAATTCCTTTCCTGAAAAGAAAAGGAATTGATTACATTTCAATTCCTAAAAAAAAAATACTAAAAGTATTTCATCGTTTTGAGGCTCAAGTACAAAATGTAATTGCCGCGTCATTACTTTTGAAAGGAATTGAAAATGTAATTGAATTTTTTCAATTACATTACAAGGAATGGAAAATGTACTTTAGAATTTCCCATTCCTCAAAGTAATTGCAAAAGTAATTGAACTTCCTTACATTTTCAATTACTTTTGCAATTCATTTTGGGGTCATATAGGGATCATATTGAGATCATTTTGAGGTCGTTTTGAAGTCATATTGGGATCATTTTGGTGTCAATTCTTGGGTCAGCCTTGGTCCACGTAATGGTCAATATCTTGGAAATGGGTTCACAGATGAACCTGAAACCGCTCCTAGTTATAAGTCTCATCAACACCTTTAATTTGAACCCATTCTTGGGTCAGCCTTGGTCCACCTAATGGTCAATATCTTGGAAATGGGTTCACAGATGAACCTGAAAGCCGCTCCATGTAAAAACTCTCACCAATACCTTTAATTTGGAACCCATTCTTGGGTCATCCTTGGTCCACCTAATGGTCAATATCTTAGAAATGGGTTCACAGATGAGCCTGAAAACCGCTCCTTGTGATAACTCTCATCAACACCTTTAATTTAAACCCATTCTTGGGTCAGCCTTGGTCCACCTAATGGTCAATATCTTGGAAATGGGTTCACAGATGAACCTGAAAACCACTCCTTGTGATAAGTATCATCAACACCTTTAATTTGAACCCATTCTTGGGTCAGCCTTGGTCCACCCAATGGTCAATATCTTGGAAATGGGTTCACAGATGAACTTGAAAGCCGCTCCATGTCAAAACTCTCACCAACATCTTTAATTTGAACCCATTCTTGGGTCATCCGTGGTCCACCTAATGGTCAATATCTTAGAAATGGGTTCACAGATGAACCTGAAAACCGCTCCTTGTGATAACTCTCATCAACACCTTTAATTTAAACCCATTCTTGGGTCAGCCCTGGTCCACCTAATGGTCAATATCTTTGAAACGGGTTCACAGATGAACTTGAAACCGCTCCTTGTGAAAACTCTCATCAACACCTTTAACTTGAACCCATTCTTGGGTCAGCCTTGGTCCACCTCATGTTCAATATCTTGGAAATGGGTTCATAGATGAACCTGAAAACCGCTCCTTGCGAAAACTCTCATCAACACATTTTATTTGATACCCATATCGTATAACCACATTCTGGGTCACCCGTGGTCCACATTTTGGTCAATATCCTAGGACTCCACAAAATTATTTTACTTTTTCTTTCAGTAGGACCTTCTCCTGGCAAAAGCAAATAGGTAAATGGGCATTCAGTTATATGTATATATATATATATATATATAGAATAACATTTAGCATTTCAATTACTTTTCCAATTCCTTTAAGGAATGGAATGGGAAATTCTCAAGTACATTTTCCATTCCTTGTAATGTAATTGAAAACATTGCAATTACATTTTCAATTCCTGTCAAAAGTAATGGCGCGGCAATTACATTTTGTACTTGAGCCTCAAAACGATGAAGTACTTTTGGTATTTTTTTTTAGGAATTGAAATGTAATCAATTCCTTTTCTTTTCATGAAAGGAATTGATTACATTTTTCAATTACTGAGGAATGTAATTGTAATTGTAATGGAATTGATTTTACCCAGCTCTGGTGAATAGTACAATTTGAATGGCTGTTAGCCAGAAAAAATATTAAATATATCAAGATTTCTTTCTATTGGTTGGCCTTTTCATTGTTTAATCCACTAAACTGCGATTTTTTTAACTTTTATTCACAATTGGTGCATAATATTTTTTCAATGCGCTGCTGCATTTGACAAATCTGGCGCATGCGCAGAACTTGCATTTGAACAGTTTCATACAATAATGTTGGTCTAAAAACTTGCAAATTGTGAACATAGGATAGGCGCAATATAGAAGTAAGTATTGGCCCGTAATCATAATCGTTGCTTCACACGCGTATTAGTTAATCATCATCATCATTTATTGGCGCTTAACCGCCTAAGCGATTTTGGCCGTTTCGTATCAAAGCACGCCAGTCATTCCTTTTTAGCGATAACTGACGCCAATTGGAAACCCCAAGGGAGTTCAAGTCATCCTCCACTTGTTGTCTCCATCTCAGTCGAGGCCTCCCCCTTCCTCTGCTACCGAATTCAGGCGACGATAGGAAAACCTTCTGTGCTGGAGCTTCTTTGTCCATTCGCATAACATGGCCCAGCCAGCGGAGTCTTTGGGCTTTAATTCGCTGGACTATGGTCAGATCTGCGTAGAGCTCGTACAGCTCGTCGTTAAATTTCCTTCGATACTCGCCGTTGGCATCACGGGAAGGACCATAAATCTTCCGCAGAACTTTTCTCTCAAATACTCCAAGGGCCATCTCATCTTCTCTTGACATTGTCCATGAGTCTGAGCCATACATCAGGACAGGTATGATGAGAGACTTATAGAGCGTGATCTTTGTTCTTCGAGAGAGGACTTTACTTCTCAATTGCCTACTCAGTCCAAAGTAGCACTTGTTGGCAAGAGTGATTCTCCGCTGGATTTCTAGACTGATATTATTTTCGGTGTTGATACTGGTTCCCAAATAGACGAAGTCCCTCACAGTTTCAAATTTGTAACTATCAACAGTGACATGGCTGCCAAGGCGCAGGTGCGCCGATTCTTTCTTTGATGACAGCAAATACTTCGTCTTGTCCTCGTTCACGGCAAGACCCACTTTTTTCGCTTCCTTATCCAGTCCAGAGAAGGCAGCGCTTACGGCGCGGTTGTTAAGGCCAATGATATCAATATCATCGGCATACGCCAGCAATTGCACGCTCTTGTAAAAGATTGTACCATTGCGGTTTAGCTCTGCTGCTCGAATTATCTTCTCCAGCATCAGATTGAAGAAATCGCATGAAAGGGAGTCGCCCTGTCTGAAGCCTCGTTTGGTTTCAAATGGCTCAGAGAGGTCCTTCCCGATTCTGACGGAGCTGTTGGCATTGCTCAACGTCATTTGGCAAAGCCGTATAAGCTTTGCAGGGAAGTCAAATTCAGACATGGCGGCATACAGGCAACTCCTTTTTACGCTGTCAAAAGCGGCTTTAAAATCGACAAAGAGATGGTGAGTGTCGATTCTCTTATCATGGGTCTTCTCCAGGATTTGGCGTATCGTGAAAATCTGGTCGATGGTAGACTTACCAGGTCTAAAGCCACACTGATAAGGTCCAATCAGTTTGTCTACGATGGGCTTCAGCCTTTCACACAACACGCTAGAAAGAACCTTATATGCAATATTAAGAAGACTAATTCCGCGGTAGTTGGTGCGGTTAGCGGGATCGCCTTTTTTGTGGATTGGGCAAAGCACACTTAAATTCCAATCCGGAGGCATGCTTTCGTCTGACCATATTCTGCATAAGAGCTGATGCATGCATTTTACCAGCTCTTCGCCTCCGTGTTTGAACAGCTCGGCGGGTAGTCCGTCTTTTCCAGGCGCTTTGTTGTTTTTGAGCCGGGATATAGCTATCCTCCCTTCATCATAGTCAGGTGGTGGGACGACTTTCCCATCGTCAGGGATTGGGGTATCGGGTTCGACGTCTCCCTCGCCATTTAGCAGTGAGGAGAAGTGCTCCCCCCATAATTTAAGTACACTTTGTACGTCGGTTACCAGGTCGCCATTATTGTCTTTACAGGAGCTTGCCCCGGTCTTAAAACCTTCCGTCATGCGCCGGATCTTTTCATAGAATTTTCGGGCATCATTCCTGTCAGCCAGCATCTCAAGCTCCTCACACTCACGCCTTTCGGCCTCACTTTTCTTTTTTCTGAAAAGGCGTCTCTCTTCTTTCTTTGCCTCACGTTATTGTTGCCATACACTGCGGGTTGCGCCCGTTCGCAACGTCTCCTTGTAGGCAGCGTCCTTTTTTTTCGCGGCAGTCTTGCATTCCTCATCGTACCAGTTATTCTTGCGGGCTCGCTGGAACCCTATAGTGGCCTCAGCGGCGGTACGCAATGAGTGAGAGATATGCTTCCATTGCTCCGTTACATCGTTAGGTCGAGGATTGCCCTCTGCTAGCAGGTGTGAGAGTCGAGTTGTGAAATTATCAGCTGTCTGTGTCATGCGCAGCTTCTCGACGTCAAACTTTCCTTCCGTTACTGTGCGCACTTTCTTCGTTGCACAGAGGCGTGTGCGTATCTTGGCTGCGACAAGATAATGGTCAGAGTCAATATTGGGACCACGCAGTGTACGCACGTCCAGAACGGTGGAGCTATGTCTGCCGTCAATCAAGACATGATCAATCTGGTTTCTAGTTCTTTGATCAGGGGACAGCCATGTGGCTTGGTGTATTCGCTTATGCTGGAACCTAGTACTACTGATGACCATATTGCGAGCAGCGGCGAAGTCAATCAACCTAGTGCCGTTGGGGGATGTTATATCGTGGAGACTGAATTTTCCAACTGTGGGACGAAAGACTCCTTCCTTGCCCACCTTGGCATTAAAGTCGCCGAGCACGATTTTGATATCATGCTGGGGGCAGCGATCATAAGTCTGTTCAAGTTTATCGTAGAAGGAGTCCTTCTCTGCGTCGTCCGTCTCCTCAGTCGGCGCATAGGCGCAGATAAATGTTATGTTGAAAAACCTCGCCTTGATGCGGATCGCAGCGAGACGCTCGTTCACAGGAGTGAACGCTAATACTTGGCGGCGAAGTCTCTTTCCCACCACGAATCCTACACCACGCGCTTTGCCGCGTGTCTGGCCACTGTAGTATACGTCTTTCCTTGCCCCGTCCATCGCATTTCCTGCAGGGCGGTGATGTCGGCCTTTGCGCTTACGAGGACATCAACCAGTCGGGCAGCGGTACCGTCCCTTGAAAGGGTCCGGACATTCCCGGTACATGCCCTAATATCCAAATCATTATGCCTTATTCGTTTTGCCGGGTCGTCAACATTAAAGGGGGTTCTCATCCGAGGCTTTAATACATTTTTCATTGGACTAAATTTTTTACGTGGCGGGTCCCAAACCCAGCGCACAACCCGTTTCGGGGTTTTTGGAAAATATTTACACATTTATATAGCGAGCCGCTTGCTTCAAGACAGACGCCCGCTTGCAGCCGCACCTCATGGTGAACAGACGCTGCGCAAAAACCTCGGTGAGCCCTTAAACCAAGTATGTCAGAGTGGCCCCACCGGGGCTCCCTCTCTTTCTGCCGCGAGCCTAGGTAGCTCCCGTTGCCCAGAGTGCACGAACGAGGACGCAAGAGTCGGGATTGAGCAAGGTCACTTAGCAACCACACTCCATTACACTCACGTATTAGTTAATATCTTCACTAAACTTAAAAAGTAATTTAAAATTTTGGTCAATCATAGTCGTGCTAAACAAACATATTAGCTGAAAGGAAATTTAACAGAGACCCTTCATAAAAAATTAAATTAAACAGGAACCTCTCATGAAAAGAAATTAAGTTGGTTGGTGATATGAATTTTTTTAACTTTGGCAGCAAAGCATATCTGTGTCACAAACCGTTGCACATTTGTGCTAATATCCGACAGAGGGCAAACTCTTGTACTGTCACCCACACAACCATAGACACATACCGCTTTATTAAAATTATAAAATGGCGTTTTCTTCATTTTAATTTTTAAGCTCCATATTAGACATGAAATGTATTTTATGTTGACTATGACAGACATAGAACGATGTTTATGTTAGAATCATGTTAAAGAAGATTAAACTCTATTCTAATTCGACTATGACTACGGGCCATTATATATATGCCCACAATGAGATTACGCCACGAATTGCTGCCCTGTCAGTTCTCACAACAACAACACTTGGCGATTTTGTTTTTTGACATTTTTATTTTTCTTTGTTTCGACATTTATTCAGGGTGACCAGATCAAAAAATATACAAAAATTTCATGTTTTTCTTTTTTTTTTTAATTTTTTAACTAAAAAAAAAAAGAGATGCGGTCACCCTGCCATGTTTTTCGTCGGAGAGAGCGATGAAAATAGAAACATATCTATCGTCGTTCAAATGTCGTTGGGCGTATTTTTGTTTGACGTTTTATTGTGTTCAAATTAATAAAATTACATGGCCCTGCTAAAGCATGCTGTAGGAAACTCCAATACACTTACAACATTTTTGGCAACACCTACACAATCAATTGCCACCAGCATCCTTACTAATGTACTGTATTATATATGTACATAGCTCTAATTAAAAATAAATACAAACTAGAAATCGGGTGTGTTTTCATTTATAAACATACATATATAGTTTTGTTGCTGTTGTAGGTGTCTTGGTGTTGTTGTAGGTTTCCTGTTGTTGTCATTGTGTATCAATACCAAGTGTGACCTCTTCTTTTGACAACACACATTAAAATGTCGGTTTGTTTACATCCTGCACATATTAAAATGTCGCCAGCACCGAATAACAGAAAAGCAATGGCGTTGTTTAACATCCTGCACATATCAACATGGCGGTCTCCTATCTTTTACCTAATGGTAGAAAGAGATGGGAAGATGGAAAGAACTTTGAAGTTTTCACGACTATGTCTATGATATCACACTTGTTATTAACCACAATCTCAAACAGGTGTTAAACTCATTTTGGAATTGTGACGTCTGTGCAGAAGAGTTTACACTTGGTATTGATACACAATGGTTGTTGTTCGCTTTGTTTACTCATTACTGACTGACATCTATGTCACGGATGAGTGAAAAGTGCTCGGGCAAAGATAGGGAGAGCCTTATGGAGTATTTAATTAGTAAGAAAGAGACGCAAAACCCTACACGTATACAAATTGTTTATTCAGGATTGTAATGTCGCTCTTGAAAACCTGAATGAAACTTTGCACTACGGCCTGAAATAGATTTCATTCAGCCATACCTGACAATTGACTATTCAAATGACTGATATATGTCTAGTAGGGGGTTCTATTTTGACAAGGCGTATATTCGTTGCGTTTTACCCGAAATTTTTCATTGTGGGCCGGCCTTAAAATATTCGTTTTTATTTCTTTATCACATTTGAGACATTTAAATCGAAGCAGACATGTTTATAAAACCGTGACGTCACAGATTTTTATACCTTTCATGAACATGAAATGGTATTATAACTTTGGTCCGATGTTTGTAAATATGAGAAGAAGAAGAGATAGACCCATCAATAAGTATACCGAAATGATCAGGATGACGAGATGAGTTGATATTTTTTTTTTTTTTTTGGGCTATAACTCCTGTAATTAAATACGTAGGAACGTGAAATTTTGGAAGCATCGCTATTTTTATATGTGAAATATCGATGTTGAAAATCATAGAGATTGGATAAATATTTCACATAGCCCCCATACAATCGATTGTTCCGATAAACGGATTTTGGTAGATAACTCCTGTAATTATATATTATATAGGTAGGAACGTAAAATTTTGGAAGTATCGCTATTTTTATATGTGAAATTTCGATGTTGAAAATTATTGAGATGGGATAAATATTTCACATAGCTCCCATACAATCGATTATTCCGATAAGCGGATTTTGGGCTATAACTCCCGTAATTATACACGTAGGAACGTGAAATTTTGGAAGCATCGCTATTTTTATATGAGAAATATCGATGCTGAAAATCATCGAGATGGGATAAATATTTCACATAGCGAAATGGGATAAATATTTCACATTTTGGTAGATAACTCCTGTAATTATATAGGTAGGAACGTGAAATTTCGTAACTATTGCTATTTTAGAATGTGGAATTTCGATGTTAAAAATCAATGAGATTGGACCAATATAACACATAGCCCCCATTTAATCGATAGTTCCGATAATTTCGGTATGAGCTAAAGTTAAATTCACACAGGCTGTACTGGGATCAAACAGTGAAAATCGTGACGCTTATTCATGAAAGGTATTTAGCCTTCGGCACAGCCGAAGACAGCTTTCCTTACTTGTTTTTAATTGGATCAATTCTAAAGGGTATTATTTTGGTATTATTTTAAGACCATTTGGACTAATTTAATTGCCAAAATTGAGAGAGAGAGCGCGATTTAGTATTATTTTGGTATTATTTTAAAACCATTAGTCCAAATTTAATTTCCAACCTTTTTCAGGGTCTTAAAATAATACTATTTGGTATTAAATTTAAAGAAAGTAGTCTTTCATTTTTTAGTGTATATTTGTTGAAAGTTATTCGAAACAGTGGACCCAAATCTTAAAAATTGACAAAATGAATCAATCATTAAAATAAATATAATCATTTATCCTTACTTGCGCAACGAAAATTTATACTTTTAACTCCGAGTTAACGCCAAATGTTTAGCTCATACGTTTTTGACAACATATCAAGTTAACTATGAGTTAAAAAGATAAGTCAGCGTTGTGCAAGTGGGCCTTATAGTATTACCCCATGTGCTTAGCACCACTTCGGGAATCTTCATTCATGCCTTTTCCGGTTTGAGTTTGGGCGGATGACATTGTATTTTTACTAAAAGGAGCCTGTAATGAAGTCGAAGTGATAGTAAAATAGCCACCTGGCTTCGGTTTCAAATGTCGATTATTCATTTGCATATGTACAGTCTTCATGAACTCAATTTGATGTGCCAATTTTTGAATTTGCTCCTATAAGAAAAATAAAGATTTACAGTGCTACATTATTCCGCTTTGGGTTACATACCTTCAGTTCTTCATTCTCCTGGTACAAATCAGGAGAATCTTCAGGCACTAGACCAACTCCATTCAATGAAAAGGACGCAGTTATACTACGAACTTTGGCCTTTTGATCCCATTTATCACCTTGTCCTTTCAATACTCGAGAGATTTTTGGTCCAAATACGAGAGCTATTGTGGTTGTTGTAGAAAACTGAGTGCGAATAAATCCAAGTAGATATTTGATATCTGGGCCAGCCCTTGGAAAAATGAAGAGGCTGAAAGTAAATGCAGATATGTTATAATATTAAAACTGGAAATGCATTCAAAATTTCTTTGGACGGTATAACGGTTTATTAACTAAAAATAGGCACCGAGAATTTACAGGTACTGGGACCGACAGTTCCATTATTATCGATTAGTACATATAAACGTATTAGAGCGAGATCCCAGAGCCTAAAAGCGTCACTTATTTTATAATGGATGCAACCAATACCGATCGATAGTCCTCCCCGAATCTAGAAAGAATGTGAAAATTTCAAAGCTGTACCTATGACAAGGGCCTAGGAATCGGGGGTCAAAGTCGTTAAAAAATGACCCTAACTTCACTTATTTTATAATGAATGATTTTCACATATTTGACGTAGATTACCACCCCGCGTCAGTATCAAGTGTTGTTAGACCCGTACCAGTGACAAGGCTCCAGCCAGACACCCCCAGTTCGCGGATTTTCCTATGGAAATTTATTCTGTTTTACCAATTTCACGCATTTGGGCCACTTTGGCTGCTTTTAACTACCCAATATTTTCCCATTTTTTGTAGAACACTAGCCTCAAGTAGTATCAGGCATTTTTAGACTTCGTCCCATGGCAAAAACTTCAGCCAGACACCTCAAAACTCGGGGAATTTCACTAATTTTTACTGCGCTTTCACATGTTTAAGCGGATTTTCCCAACTTGGCCTCTTTTAAATAACAGATCTTCACACATGTGTCGTAAAATACTACCCTTAAGTAGAATCAAGCATTTCCAGACATCATCCCATGGAAAAAACTTCAGCCAGACACCTCAAAGTTCGAGAGCTTTTATTTTCCTATTAATTTGATTTCTCTTGTTTGTCCCACTTTTACAACTTCTAAACGACGGATCTTTTCAGATGTTTCGTGGGACAATACCCTTAAGTAGTTTCAGTAATTTGTAGACCTCGTCTCATGGCAAAAACTTCAGCCAGACCCTTCAAAACTCGGGAAATTTCACTAATTTTTACTGCGCTTTCACATGTTTAAGTGGATTTGACAAATTTTGACTACTTTTAAATAGCAGATCTTCACACATGTGTCGTAGAATGCTAACCTTAAGTAGAATCAAGCATTTCCAGACATCATCCCATGGCAAAAACTTCAGCCAGACACCTCAAAGTTCGGGAACTTTTATTTTCCTATTAAAATGCTTTCTCTTGTTTGTCCCACTTTTACAACTTCTAAACGACGGATCTTTTCAGATGTTTCGTAGGACACTACCCTTAAGTAGTTTCAGTTATTTCTAGACTTCGCCCCATGACAAAACCTCCAGCCAGACACCTCTAAGCTCGGGATTTTCACTAATTTTTACAGAGAATTCAGTTGTTTCAGCAGGTTTCTCCAACTTTGTCCACGTTTAAACGGCGGATCTTTACACATGTGTCGTATAACACTACCCTTAAACAGTATCAGGCATTTCCGGATATCATTCCATGAAAAAAACTTAAGCCAGACAACCCAAAGCACGGGGACTTTTCATCATTTTTAATGTGCTTTCACATGGTCAAATGAGCTTACCCAATTTTGGCTGCTTTAAAATAGCGGATCGTTACACATGTATCGTATAACACTACTATTAACTAATATCAGGCATTTTTAGACTTCGCCCCATGACAAAAACTTCATCCAGACACCTCAAAGCTGAGGAAATTTCATAATTCTTGCTGCGAATTCACATGTTTAAGCGCGTTGGTCTAATTTTGGCTGCTTTTAAAGGGCAGATAATTTCACATGTGTCATAGAAGACCACCCTTAAGTGGTATCAGGTACTTTTTACTTCGCCCCATGTCAAACACTTCAGCCAGACACCTCAAAACTGAGGAATTTTTATAATTCTTACTGCACTTTCACATGTTTAAGCGAGTTTTTCCAACTTTGGCTGTTTTTGGAAGGCAGATCTTTACACGTGTGTCGTGGAACACTATCTCCAAGTAGCATCAGGCATTTTTAGACTTCATCCCATGGAAAAAACTTCAGCCAGACACCTCAAGACTGAGGAATATTCATAATTCTGCTGCTTTTAAAGAGCAGATCTTTTCACATGTGTCATAGAAGACCCCCTTCAAGAAGTACATATAAAAAATTTTGATGCAAGCAATTTACCACCATGCAAATCTGAGCTATATCAGCATTTTCTTCGAGCAAACTACATAACTACATAACTACAGTATGGAATAATGCCAATTATAAGCAACCTTATTTTTTTTACCCCAGAAGACAATGGATGGACGCTAGAAGAAAACCGCTACCATTTTCTTTGGTTTGATGGTGACCAACTACCAAGTTTTGTTAGTGAATCACTGCAAGAACCAGGTATTATATTTTGACTTATTCATATTTTAAATTTTTTTTTATTATTTATATTTTTTGCAGAAGAAGGTACTACTGATAACAATCAAAATAGTGAAGATGACGATGATTTAAATATACAGGAAGTAAATTGGCTGGAAGACGAGACTGCAAATGATTCTAATGATAATTACGAAGATTATTAGAAGATAATTTAAAATTTCTTTTAATATATTAATATAACTACACAATAAGCATTTGTTCCTTGAAATTATTTTTTACATTGATCTAAGTATGTACTTAATATCCACCAAAAAATGAAGTCAAGATATTTATTTAATGCATGTGCCTAATTACCTACTAATAAGAAAACGTTGAATAAAAGGTTTCATTTACAAAGTGAATTACAAGATTGATCGTTTTTTATTACATTACACTGAACCAAAAAAGTTCATGTATCCAATGAAAAAGTACATAGATTTTAAGAATTGTTCGTTAAAACCTCTCCAAAGAACTTTTTCGTAGAAATTTACGAACATTTCCTAGAATATAAGTACTTTTTCGTAAAATATGTAAACAAATCCACAGAGAGCATGTATTCATTAATAAATTGTAAGAAAATTTTCTTAGATTCTATGATTTTTTTCTTATATTTTAAGAAAAACCAGCGCGAACTTCTATGAAACTTTGTTCGTAAAAAACATGTACGTTTTTGGTTCAGTATACTGTATCGTACGCATGGCTGATTGATGGCTGAAGTTGGACAAAACCTGTTAACGGGTTGACATTGGAGTAAGTATGGAAGAAGAATCCCTAGCTTTACGGTGTCTGGTTGAAATTTTGGCTATAGGGCGAAGTCTAACAATGATTGATCCACCCTTTACGAACAGCAAAAGTTGGACCAACTCGCTTAAACCTGTGAAATCGCAGTAAGAATTATGAAAATTTCTCAGTTTTGAGGTGTCTGACTGAAGTTTTTTCAATGGAATGAAGTCTAAAAATGCCTGATACTACTTAGAGTTAGTGTTCTACAACACATGTGTAAAGATCTGCCTTTCAAAAACAGCCAAAGTTAGACCACCCCGATTAGATATGTGAAAGCACAGTAAGAACTTTGAAAATTCCTCAGCCTTGAGGTGTCTGGCTGAAGTTTTTTCCATGGGATGAAGTCTAAAAATGCCTGATACTACTTAGAGTTAGTGTTCTACGACACATGTATAAAGATCTGCCTTTCAAAAGCAGCCCAAGTTGGAAAAACTCGATTAAACATGTGAAAGTGCAGTAAGAATTATAAAAATTCCTCAGCCTTGAGGTGTCTGGCTGAAGTTTTTTCCATGGGATGAAGTCTAAAAATGCCTGATACTACTTAGAGTTAGTGTTCTACGACACATGTATAAAGATCTGCCTTTCAAAAGCAGCCCAAGTTGGAAAAACTCGCTTAAACATGTGAAAGTGCAGTAAGAATTATAAAAATTCCTCAGTTTTGAGGTGTCTGGCTGAAGCTTTTTCCATGCGACGCAGTCTAAAAATGCCTGATACTACTTAGAGTTAGTGTTCTACGACACATGTGTAAAAATCTGCCTTTCACAAACAGCCAAAGTTGAACAAACTCGCTTAAACATGTGAAAGTGCAGTAAGAATTATAAAAATTTCTCAGTTTTGAGGTGTCTGGCTGAAGCTTTTTCCATGCGACGAAGTCTAAAAATGCCTGATACTACTTAGAGTTAGTGTTCTACGACACATGTGTAAAGATCTGCCTTTCAAACACAGCCAAAGTTGAACAAACTCGATTAAACATGTGAAAGTGCAGTAAGAATTATAAAAATTCCTCAGTTTTGAGGTGTCTGGCTGAAGTGTTTGACATGGGGCGAAGTAAAAAAGTACCTGATACCACTTAAGGGCGGTCTTCTATGACACTTGTGAAATTATCTGCCCTTAAAAAGCAGCCAAAGTTAGACCAACGCGCTTAAACATGCGAATTCGCAGCAAGAATTATGAAATTTCCTCAGCTTTGAGGTGTCTGGATGAAGTTTTTGTCATGGGGCGAAGTTTAAAAATGCCTGATATTAGTTAATATAAGTGTTATACGATACATGTGTAACGATCCGCCATTTTAAAGCAGCCAAAGTTGGGTAAGCTCATTTGACCATGTGAAAGCACATTAAAAATAAATATAGTTTAAAAAAACTAAAACTCACGCTTTTAGGCCCGCTTGCATAAAAGCTGATAACGACTAACCGGAGTTTAATTGACGTATTTTGTATGGTTAGCTGTCAAGTTAATCACCGATTAGGCTTAATCGGCTTTTATGCAAGTGGCCCTTAGAGTGTAATGAACTAAAAAGTTGAAAATAATTTTAAAACCCCTACACAGTAGTCTTGTGGAAAAAGCGTGGTCCGCTTTGTTCCATAATCTTCGTTTTTTATTTAATTTATTTTTACCTTTTTAGTGCTATATTCTTTAAAAGCGTGTGTTTTCGCTTTTTAACCTATATTTATTTTTTACTTTTTAGTTAAATGTGTTATGAAGTAATCGATAAATATATCGAAGTATACCGCAGTGCAAACGAAACCTCTGGGCCTCCACTTTCGTTTGTGGGTATCAAAATTGTAAGCAATTTTCAATATTATTGTACAATCTTATTTTGACCGATAACTCAGTTATCGATAAATATGAATGTACATATGTACAAGTAAAGCTAATGAAAGCGTAGTAAAAAAACTAGCATTATGTGGGAAAAGCGTCTTGCGCTCGATTAACCAAAATTATGGCACAAAGCGGGCCACGCTTTTTCCACAAGACTACTGTGTAGGGGTTTTAAAATTATTTTCAACTTTTTAGTTCATTACACTCTAAAAGCGTGAGTTTTAGTTTTTTTAAACTATATTTATTTTTTACTTTTTAGTCAAATGTCCCTTTCGTTTCATACTCATATTGTAGGGAATTTTAAGTTATTTGGGCCTCACATTTTGACGAAAACTCAGTTATCGATAAATTTATCAAAATATATCGATGTCCAAATGAAACCTGGGACCTTCCCCTTTCGTTTGGTACCCATATTGTAGGGAAATTTAAAGGTTTTTGGGCAATCATATTTTAACCGATAACTCAGTTATCGATAAATTTATCGAAATATATCGAAGTCCAAATGAAACCTGGGGTCTTCCCCTTTCGTTCGGTACCCATATTGTATGGAAATTTTGAGGTTTTCGGGCAACCACATTTTGACCGATAACTCAGTTATCGATAAATTTATCGAAATATATCGAAGTCCAAATGAAACCTGGGGTCTTCCCCTTTCGTTTGATACCCATATTGTAAGGAATTTTTTAGGTTTTTGGGCAATCATATATTGACCGATAACTCAGTTATCGATAAATTTATCGAAATATATCGAGGTCCAAATGAAACCTGGGGTCTTCCCCTTTCGTTTGATACCCATATTGTAAGGAATTTTTTAGGTTTTTGGGCAATCATATATTGACCGATAACTCAGTTATCGATAAATTTATCGAAATATATCGAGGTACAAATGAAACCTGGGGTCTTCCCCTTTCGTTTGATACCCATATTGTAGGGAAATTTTAAGGTTTTCAGGCAACCACATTTTGACCGATAACTCAGTTATCGATAAATTTGTCGAAATATATCGAAGTCCAAATGAAACCTGGGGTCTTCCCCTTTCGTTTGATACCCATATTGTAAGGAATTTTTTAGGTTTTTGGGCAATCATATATTGACCGATAACTCAGTTATCGATAAATTTATCGAAATATATCGAGGTCCAAATGAAACCTGGGGTCTTCCCCTTTCGTTTGATACCCATATTGTAAGGAATTTTTTAGGTTTTTGGGCAATCATATATTGACCGATAACTCAGTTATCGATAAATTTATCGAAATATATCGAGGTCCAAATGAAACCTGGGGTCTTCCCCTTTCGTTTGATACCCATATTGTAGGGAAATTTTAAGGTTTTCGGGCAACCACATTTTGACCGATAACTCAGTTATCGATAAATTTATCGAAATATATCGAGGTCCAAATGAAACCTGGGGTCTTCCCCTTTCGTTTGATACCCATATTGTAGGGACATTTTACGGCTTTTTGGCCACTGGGACTAAGACCGAACGAGAGTTTACATACATACAAACAGACAAACATACAAGTGAACCTAATAAAAGCGTGGTAATGATGAAAGGTCCCCGTGCTTTGGGTTGTCTGGCTTAAGTTTTTTTCATGGAATGATGTCCGGAAATGCCTGATACTGTTCAAGGGTAGTGTTATACGACACATGTGTAAAGATCCGCCGTTTAAACGTGGACAAAGTTGGAGAAACCTGCTGAAACAACTGAAATCTCTGTAAAAATTAGTGAAAATCCCGAGCTTTGAGGTGTCTGGCTGAAGTTTTTGCCATGGGGCGAAGTCTAGAAATGACTGAAACTACTTAAGGGTACTGTCCTACGAAACATCTGAAAAGATCCGTCGTTTAGAGGTTGTAAAAGTGGGACAAACAAGTGAAAGCAAATTAGTAGGAAAATAAAAGCTCTCGAACTTTGAGGTGTCTGGCTGAAGTTTTTTCCATGGGATGATGTCTGGAAATACTTGATTCTACTTAAGGGTAGCATTTTACGACACATGTGTAAAGATCTGTTATTTAAAAGATGCCAAAGTTGGGAAAATCCGCTTAAACATGTGAAAGCGCAGTAAAAATTATTGAAATTTCTCGAGTTTTGAGGTGTCTGGCTGAAGTTTTTGCCATGGGACGAAGTCTAAAAATGCCTGATACTACTTGAGGGTAGTGTTCTACAAAAAATGGGAAAATATTAGGTAGTTAAAAGCAGCCAAAGTGGCCCAAATGCGTGAAATTGGTAAAACAGAATAAATTTCCATAGGAAAATCCGCGAACTGGGGGTGTCTGGCTGGAGCCTTGTCACTGGTACGGGTGTAACAACACTTGATACTGACGCGGGGTGGTAATCTACGTCAAATATGTGAAAATCGTCCATTATAAAATAAGTGAAGTTAGGGTCATTTTTTGGCGACTTTGACCCCCGATTCCTAGGCCCTTGTCATAGGTACAGCTTTGAAATTTTCACACTCTTTCTAGATTCGGGGAGGACTATTGATCGGTATTAGTTTCATCCATTATAAAATAAGTGACGCTTTTAGGCTCTGGGATCTTGGTCTATATAAACATCTATGTAAATATATATTTTTTTTAAATTACTCACTGGAATGCGACCATTGTAATATTAACAATAGCAATGTTGTAAATAGCATAGGATATTAGACGAGCCTCATTATATAATGATTCGGCATTGCGAACGTTGTAACATACACGTACACCCCATGCTAGAAAAAGAACCTCGCCAATGGCTAAACTATGATCCCACCAGTTATAGGAGCATTGTTTGAATTTTAGACCACTTTGGTCGAGTATCTGTTGGAAGACAATATTAACGAACTAACATAAATAAACAGTACTAAGTACAGTTTTACACCACAAAATTCTGGTATTCTTTTCTCATTACCTTCGCCTATGTCGCGGATAGGGTTGCCAGATCCTGAAGTGGGAAAAGAAGGACATTTCTATTTCGATAGAAAAAAAGGACAAACATAAAAAAGAAAGACGGTTTTTTTGTGGACATTTCATTGTTTTAAACTGTTTGGTGTAAAAAGTGATGTCATACTTTACATCCATACTGACGCGATCCATGGATGTTACATCCATACTGAACGTTTAGCATGAAAAATTCTTGGATCGCGATCCATATAGCAAAATATTCAGACACTTTGAAATCTGGATGTTACACATGTACAAAAATGGAAAGTTTTCCAATTTTTTTTTTAAGTGAAAAATTTTAATGTGTATATGAAATAGTTTGTGTAAAAGAAGGATATAAAATTGTATTATTCTGATTTTTCCATTACATTAAGTAAAGCCTATGTAATTGATTAGTGTTTACTTTTTGGAACTAGATGTTTTATAAAACTACCTCTATTTTACATATTTTTTTTTCTAAATGGATTTTTTTTTAATTTGCGCAAAAAAGACTAAACACTGAACAGTTGGTCCCAGTGCACCAGCTAGTAGTAAAATAGTTTTTAAATAGTTGGAAAAAGGACAAAATAAGGACAAAACTTAAAAAGGACATTTCTACACTTTTTCTTTTGGAAAAACAGGGAAGGACATTGCAATAAAAAGGACATGTCCTCCCGATAGATAGACATCTGGCAACCCTTGCGATGAAAATACGCTATAAACGTACCACTTCGGCGTAAGGTGTCGCTGAGATGGTCCACGTGCCCAGATATATCAGCATCACTAATAGAATAGGAACCATCCATTGTAGAAGTTGCTGATCGGTAAGTTTGACCTTATGTGCTGATTTAACTCGATATGTGAGAGAAACTCTGAAAGGTGAACCAAAAATTGCCAGACAGCTTTCTAACTGAGGTTGGAAGAGAATAATAAATAATTTACCTCCACGTTTTCATTAGCAATGACGTATATGTAATACAGAAACCCATATGCCGCGTCCACTTAGTGACTATGCACCAAGTCATGTCTAAGTAAGGGAAGATGGCTACCATCTAAAAATATAAGTATTTTAAATCAGGGAATTTGAAAAGTAAAGACATGGCGATAAATAAATTTAAAAATTACACCCAAAAATAGAACGCTGTCATTATGTATATTATTATTTGATGGATTTTAATGGTTGAAAATATAGACAAAGAAATATCGAACGATTATATTATGATCAAAGAGTAAACGAAATAAAAGAGAAGAAAGAAAAAAATAAAAACTAAAAATAATATAAAAACACTTACCTCCAAATACATAATGGCACATCCAATTAATGTTATTAACAGGAATATTGGACTGGCCACCTTGAACACCTTTACTCTGCGCTGGTGGAAAAGATAGCCCGCCAGAACAAAAGTCCCGATTGCGCAGCCTATTGATATTGCCAAAATCGATATTCTAAAATATTAAAACCAAACCAAAAATATAAATTATTTCTTATTCTTAGTAAGATAAATCAGTAAACCTGCAGTAACGCGTCAAACTAGTGAGGCAACATACTAGTATACAACTAGAATTTTCTGACTGGTAGTGAACCATTAAAAAATAAAATTTGAGTAGACTATTGAAATGTCCAAATATAATAAAATCGGAGTGGAATTTTTTTTTTTTTGTAATGTATAAAGTAATGTATGTATATCCCCAGGCCCATGACTGCCCCAGTTAGCGTATGACGCCACGACTAAGCTGCTCAGTTGGGCATCTTAAATTCGTCCATGGTTGCCCCCAAAAACGCACAGTTTTTTAGATCACACCAGCGGTAAAAGTAGAGTATGGTGGCTATTCTGTGGCAACTTATGACGTAGCAATCAGCAGTCAATTCTGTCAAAACAGGCAAGCTCATTCTAATGTCATCGATTTTGGCACAACCTTCTCTCTTTGGTTCACGATATATCCCCCATTAAACTTTTTATGTATACTAGACTGGGTCAAATAAAAAAATTATTTTTTTTCAAAAATTATATTGATTTTAATTTTCAAAACGATGGAAAAAATTGCTGTAAAAATTACATGTCTTAATATTCAATTTTAGAGGTCTATCATCGCTAGTTCAGATTTTACAGACTTCACAACGTATTTGGGTATTTATTTCCTAGCACCCAACTGCTAAAAAATTAGCTAAAATTATGGAAGAGAGCTAAAAACAAAAAAGGTGTTTTGGCGTCAGGATCACGAATCCGGAAGCGCTTTGTTAATTTTTGGTTTCTGTAAAAAGTTATGGTCAAAAAACCGAAAAATGATGGGTCCGATACCAAAACTGGGGCCATGGTATTTATGTGCAGAACATCTTTCGGAGTTGGCGAACTTCGGCCGCGCTTACAATAAATAACCCTGGGCTACGCCGTGCCATGTCTGGGTGCGTGGTATAATCTTGGCTACCGCCACAACCTAATGTGTTTATGTAGGTGGAAAAGCGCTCATCCTCTTTAAAATGTTTTTTGTACTACGCTTATAAACCACATTTTGATGAACAGAAGCTAATATCTGGATAGATATTCTATGAAGATTAATATTTTTGTAAGCCCCCAAGCATTAGTTTAAAAGTTATTTGCAACTAATTGGTTTGACTGCAGGGAGGTAACCCGTACATACCCGTCAAAAATCGTGTGACTAATCTCTAAAGAGTGTTGTCTGCGATGAATGCCTTTCGTCCACAGTTTAGGGCACATGCAAGCAAGGACTGAAACCGTAACGTAATCGTAACCGATTAAAACCGATTCATTTTTCAAATACAAAAGACACGTTTTGACATCAGTATCAAAATTCTGATAGAGGAAGTTTGACAATAGTTGAATGAAGCCATCGAAAAAAGTTAACGAGATCCGAAAAAGAAATGTTCAGTAAGTTTCCATTCTAATATTTTTTTAATAAAAAGGTAGAGTTGATTTTAAGAATTTTTTTTGCAGAAATTTGATCCATACATAGCGTGAATAATCTATTATATTAATACGCTAACAAATTTTTCATATAAACAATTGCCAAGCTAAATATGCATGGAAAAAAGTTGTGAAGATTCAGAACTATTTTGAAGCTACATAGTATGTAGTTACGATGACCATAATTTTTTTCTGAAAAAATAGAACGCTTTTTTACTCAAAGCTTGGTATTGTCCTCACGTGAAAATTTCGCTACTCGCTTATAAACTATTTGACGTTACACTTTCAATGTTTGGAATAAAAGTGTTCCTGATTTGCATGACGTAATCATCTTTTTGCAGTAAAAAATGTTGTCAACGTCTTTAAAACATTGAAATTGTAATCTCAAATAATTTCAACTAAACTGCATCAATTAAAAATCAGTATTTTTTGTGAATAGTATTTCTTGATGGTGAGAGACATTTTCCTTGTTAATATAAAACCTAGAATAACTGGTTTGTTTGTGCTAAGAAAGTTCAACTATGATTTTGCGTCTATCTCGGCTGGTATGTAAACTCTAACCCTCATATTCATAAAAAATAAAATTCGTTTATAAAGCTTTGAAAATTACATTTTCATACAAATGTTGATTATTATGTCGCTCCCAACGAAGACTAACTCGGTTCAGTTAGCGTGGAAGGCTAACATGGTTATTTCTCTGCGTCGAAGACTAACACACTTCATTTTCTGCATGGAAGACTAGGTAACACGCTTCAGTTTTCTGCGTGGAAGACTAACACACTTCAGTTTTCTGTGTGGAGTACTAACACACTTCGGTCTCTGGGTCGAAAAATCCGCAAGTGTATGCAAACCCAAAGCAAACACGCTTTGAAAAGAGGATTGAAATGGGCTTGGGTTATGAGATTTGTATGAAATTTTCGAATGGTGTTTTGTTTGCTTCTAAACACGCTAGGATACTACAGTGTTTGCTTTTGGTGGAAACAGCGTATAACTTTACAGAGTTATTACATTTGTTAAAAGGGTTGCCGGTACAAAAAAGCAGAACAAAAACAGAACATTTGCTTAAAAAAAGAACATTTCTGTTATTTTCCTTTGAAAAAAAAAATACGCAGAACAAGCTTCTTAAAAACAGAACTGTTCTGCCAACAACAGAACGGATGGTCACCGTATATGTATTACACACCTACTTGAGTTTTGTAGTATGTACATTAGAGCGTCTCGGACTTACAGGCATAAAAAACGTTGACCGTACCTCCCCTCATACGAAGTGTTTTTGAAAACATTTAAAAAAGTTTTTTTTTTGTGGCAACCCTAGATGTCGGCCAATTACATTTTTCTTCAAATTTTTGGCATTTGTTGTCGGACTTTTTTTAAAGTTTTTCAAAAACACTTCATATGAGGGGAGGTACGTTGTGGTATCACACTTTAAAATCCGACAATAAATTCCGAAGATATGAAGAAAAATGCAATTGGGCGACATCTAGGGTTGCCTGAAAAAAAAATATAATTTTTTTTAAAATGATTTTCAAAAACACTTCATATGAGGGGGTGTACGGTCAACTTTTTTTTGGTGATACGCTCTAATGTACATAGTTAAATTTATTGTGTTCGTGTTTTTATTTGGAAGCCGAAACCGGAACGAATCCATAACCGAAACCGAAATAAGTGTGGAAGAACGAACCTGGAACCGGTACCGAAACCGAAACACGTTACAAAATCGAAACCGAAACCGGAACGTTATTTTAATCGGTTTCATCCCTTGCATACAAGTATCAGAACTGGCATTAGTCGCATTCTCCCTTCGACTCGTCCCGGACTTATCCTAGACAAATTGCATTTTTCGTAGTGTATCTACGATTTACATGCTTGCAACGTTAATAATATTCTTACCTGAAGGGCCAGTTGTAGTTTGCCAAACAAGGTTCGGGTCCCGTGCAGAAATCACAGCCAGGAGCGCATTGTAAACACGTGAAAACATCTTCGTAATAGTTGCTCACATTTTCTTGGTACTCTTTCCAGGCAATTTCCATGATGGTGCCATTAAAACCATCCGGATGGCGTATCGAATAAAAACCACGTCGACAAAGGCATTGGTAAGCTCCACGTGACCAACTATTTGTTGAAGAAATAAATTTACTTGTAGTTATTGTCGGCGTTTCCGTACTAGGTATACGATAGTCACACTGAAATAGGATCGATATTTAATATTATATTAATAAATGTGGCCTTGTACAAATCCACATGCGTGCTTAAAAGTAAATAATTTGGAAATCACAAAAAGTTTTACAATCGTAAAATGACCATAGCATACATACATACTTACTTTCATAGTATTGCGGTGACATTTATGTGAACCATGAAAGGCCTGTAGATCCGAAATTGCAGCATTTGCCAACACTTCAGTCAAGTAAAGCCGTCTAGATTGTGTTTGTTGGTGGTTCAAGCGGTATATGGGGGCTTCACATTGGTTTACTCTTAGACCAGTCACATCGATGTCAATGCTAATGAAGCCACGTAAACCGTGTCGGCCACTTGGTGGTATGGCGATACTATAGGAGAGTATCCATTTGCTCAGCGTGCATGAGAAATAAGGAAACGTCCACCAACCTTTGTAGTGTTTGTTCGGTGGGCTTGGAGCGAATTTTGGTGAACTTAAAGTTGGAGAAGTATTTTCATCTTCAAACCTACAATACCCAAAATATTTTTTAAAGAATACTGGCAAGATATTATAAAAAATATTGTAAGTTGTAATTTGAAAGAAACTGGGACCCATTTGCAGGAAATTTTAACTCATAACTTGCCGTCGTAGAGGCGGAAGTTGGTTGGTTTATAAAAAACGGTTTTTTTAATTCTTTGAAAAAAAAAGATACTTTCCATTCTATCTTTGAAGATAGATTCTCTTGCCCGGATAAATGATTGTCGTATGCTACATTTGACGACTCTTGGGAAATGAGAATTGAAGTTTGGAGTTCAATTTCTCAAAAACGCTTCATTGGATTTAGTCCAAGGTTTGGGAGAATGTTAGGTAGGTAGGTAGAAGTGGCTGCCGCAAAGGCACACCTAGGCCAGTAATAAAAGGCCCGTTGTGATACCACCAAACACTAGGAAAGTCAGTCCCGGGGCCCGGCCATATAGAAAAGCCCAGTGCTGTCGGGACTCTCCATATAGCCGAAACCCGGGACTGACACTCCTAACCGACACCGCTACCCCTCCTCGAACCATTTTGATAACTTGATGAAGGCCATCAAGTCCTTTATGTCTAGCTCCGCGACCTGGCTTAAGCTAACCAGGAAGGGAACTCCCAGAGAGCGCCTTCTCGCTCCGCTTAAGGCCGGGCAGTTGCAGATGAGGTGCTCCACCGTTTCCTCTTCCTCATCATCTTTGCAACTCCTGCAGCATCGTCGGTAGGGAACGCCTAGCCTTGCTGCGTGCCTACCAATAAGGCAGTGCCCGGTTAAAACACCTATTAATATGGAGATTTCCTTCCTTTTTAGGGCGTATATGTGTCTAGATCTTTTAAGATCGCATTTTGGCCAGGTTTGCTTGGATATTCGGCACCCTGGGGCTTGTAGCCATCTTTCGTTGGCTTCGCGGAGTGTATGCTCCTTCAGCATTAGCTTGCACGTGGCAAACGGCATACCTATGCGCTCTTTATCTTGAAGAATCTGCTTGGTCGTGCCCTGCCTGGCAAGTTCGTCTGCCCTACAGTTTCCCTCAATGTCCCTGTGTCCCGGGACCCATGTGAGGTTCACGCGGTTCTGTTGGGCCATCTCTTGAAGAGATCGACGACAGCTGAGCGTCAGTTCAGAGTTGAACGAGTAAGAGCCAAGGGATTTGATGGCCGCTTGGCTGTCGCTGAAAATACAGATATCCTGTCCGATGGTGCGTTCACCTATCCAAGTCACGGCGTCCATGATTGCTGAAACTTCAGCCTGGAAGACGCTGCAGTGATCAGGTAGTCTAAATGAGAGTTCTAGGTCCAAATCCCTTGAGTAAACCCCTCCTCCGACTCTGCCGTCTAACTTCGAGCCGTCGGTGTATATAAAAGTGCCGCCATTAGTAGCGGGACACCGATCTATGTTCTCCCAGTCTTCCCTGCTGGGAATGTGTCATACACACGCTAATGTAATGAAATGTCAAGCTTAAGAGAACATGAAATAAATACCTAGCAGTCAGTCTGCATATGAACTCAACATACTTCGGTTGTCTATAACAATTCTGGCGACGAGTAAAGAAGAAATTCACGTGGAAGTGCCGGGCGAATCCGTTGAAGAAATAATGACAACTACATCATTTAATTTTGAATCATTCGATGCAAAAGTGACAACATGGAGTCGTTGGGTCATGAGATTCGAAACCGCGTTAGTAATATTTAAAGCGGAGGCGACGAAAAAAAAGCAATTTTTGTTGCATTATATGGGCACAGCCGTGTATGAGCCGTGGAGTACGCAGCAATAGTGAAATTGCTTGAAGAGCACTTCAATCCGAAACACAATGAAATTCTAGAAAATTATAGATTTCATTCGCGCAAGCAAAAAGGCGAGGAGACGTGTTCAGAATTTTTGGTAGCGCTGCGTCGTTTAGCAACGGGATGTAATTTTGGTATGTATGCGGATACGGCATTGCGGAACCGATTTGTTTTTGGTTTGCAAAACCCGAAAATTCAAAGTCGATTGCTGGAAAAAAAAGTGTTAACTTTGGCTGATGCAATTCAGGTAGCACGCGCATACGAATTAGCAGAAAAAGAGGGAGGCGAACTACAAAAACAGGTAGCAGTCGGCGAAATTAATAAGGTAAATTACAAAAAAGGTGAAAAGCAGGGCGCAAAGAAAGAAAAACCAAAATCAGAAGGCAAAGAGAAAACCTGTTTTCGATGCGGGAACACTTCCCACGAGGCGAACGAATGTAAATACAAAGATTGTACTTGTTATCGTTGTAAGAAAAAAGGGCATTTGAAGAAAATGTGTTTAAAAAGAAAGAAAGCGGTAAATCAAATAGCTGATGAGAAAACAGTGGAGGAGTTATTTAAAGTGAGCGAGGGTGAGGACAGAAATGCGGAATCGAAACGAAAAAAGATAATGAGTAGAGTAGACGTAAATGGTCAGATGCTTACATTTGAAATTGATACAGGCGCTCCGGTTACAATAATAAGTTTGGCAGATGCCAAACAGTATTTTGGGCACTGCAAGGTAAAACCAACTGATACACAATTTGTTAGCTATTGTAAAACGCCGTTGGACTGCTTAGGGTTTGTTTGGGTCACGGTAGCAACCAAGCGAGTGAAAATGTATATTGTGCGGGGTGATCGAAATCCTCTTCTAGGAAGAGAATGGCTGCGAGAAGTGCCATTGCCAAGTCACAAAGAATACACGAGCAATTAAACACTGCGGCAGACGTAAATGCGATTATGCATGTTAGCGACGAAGGGCAAATAAAAAACATTATAAATAAGTTTCCACGACTTTTTCCCCAACGACAGGAAAGATTACAGGGCACCAAGCCCGATTGTATGTGAAACAGACCGCCACGCCGAAATTTATTAAGCCCAGGCGGGTGGCATTTCCATTGATGAGCGCAGTGGAAAGGGAATTGAAAGATCAAGTGGAAGAAGGGGTGTTGGTTAAGGTGGAGAAAAGCGAGTGGGCAACCCCGATTGTGGTAGTTCCAAAAAAAGACGGGACCGTACGGCTATGCGGGGATTACAAAGTCACGTTAAATCCCGAGTCAGTTGTAGATGAGCACCCACTGCCAACCATTGACGAGTTATTTAGTTCAATGGCAGGGGAAACAAATTCTCTAAAATAGATTTATCGAAGGCCTATTTGCAATTAGAAATCCATCCACAGGATAGACACTTGCTAACACTGAATACGCACAAAGGTTTATACCAACCGACAAGAATGATGTTTGGCATAGCATCGGCGCCAGCAAAGTGGCAGCGATTTATGGAACAGCTGTTGGGCGATTTGCCGGGAGTTAAAGTTTTTTTAGATGATATTAGAATCACTGCTCCGGATGACGCTATACACTTACAACGCATAGAAGAAGTCTTGCACAGACTCGACCAGCACAACATGCGAGTAAATATAAAGAAATCGGAATTTCTACAAGATCGCATTGAGTATTGTGGCTATTGCATTGATAAAAATGGTATACGTAAGATGAGTAGCAAAGTAGATGCCATTCGTAATATGAAACAGCCAGCTACTAAAGACGAGGTAAAATCGTTTCTGGGCATGGTGAATTACTATGGGCGGTTCATACGAAACTTAAGCACGGTAGTGTACCCGCTCAATAGGCTACTACGCAAAGACATACCATTTAATTTTGACTCTGAGTGCAAGAAATCGTTTAATGCCATTAAACAGCTAATGGAATCCGATACGGTACTAACGCATTATGATCCACAGTTGCCCATTGTACTGGCCGTGGATGCAAGCCCGATTAGGGTGGGGGCAGTACTTAGCCACATTTATAAAGACGGTACAGAAAAGCCAATACAGTTTGCGTCGCAGACGTTAAACGAGACGCAACAGCGCTACAGCCAAGTTGATCGCGAGGCGTACGCCATTATATTAGGTAGGTAGGTAGAAGTGGCTGCCGCAAAGGCACACCTAGGCCAGTAATAAAAGGCCCGTTGTGATACCACCAAACACTAGGAAAGTCAGTCCCGGGGCCCGGCCATATGGAAAATCCCAGTGCTGTCGGGACTCTCCATATAGCCGAAACCCGGGACTGACACTCCTAACCGACACCGCTACCCCTCCTCGAACCATTTTGATAACTTGATGAAGGCCATCAAGTCCTTTATGTCTAGCTCCGCGACCTGGCTTAAGCTAACCAGGAAGGGAACTCCCAGAGAGCGCCTTCTCGCTCCGCTTAAGGCCGGGCAGTTGCAGATGAGGTGCTCCACCGTTTCCTCCTCCTCATCATCTTTGCAACTCCTGCAGCATCGTCGGTAGGGAACGCCTAGCCTTGCTGCGTGCCTACCAATAAGGCAATGCCCGGTTAAAACACCTATTAATATGGAGATTTCCTTCCTTTTTAGGGCGTATATGTGTCTAGATCTTTTAAGATCGCATTTTGGCCAGGTTTGCTTGGATATCCGGCACCCTGGGGCTTGTAGCCATCTTTCGTTGGCTTCGCGGAGTGTATGCTCCTTCAGCATTAGCTTGCACGTGGCAAACGGCATACCTATGCGCTCTTTATCTTGAAGAATCTGCTTGGTCGTGCCCTGCCTGGCAAGTTCGTCTGCCCTACAGTTTCCCTCAATGTCCCTGTGTCCCGGGACCCATGTGAGGTTCACGCGGTTCTGTTGGACCATCTCTTGAAGAGATCGACGACAGCTGAGCGTCAGTTCAGAGTTGAACGAGTAAGAGCCAAGGGATTTGATGGCCGCTTGGCTGTCGCTGAAAATACAGATATCCTGTCCGATGGTGCGTTTACCTATCCAAGTCACGGCGTCCATGATTGCAGAAACTTCAGCCTGGAAAACGCTGCAGTGATCAGGTAGTCTAAAGGAGAGTTCTAGGTCCAAATCCCTTGAGTAAACCCCTCCTCCGACTCTGCCGTCTAACTTCGAGCCGTCGGTGTATATAAAAGTGCCGCCATTAGTAGCGGGACACCGATCTATGTTCTCCCAGTCTTCCCTGCTGGGAATGTTTATTCTAAAACAACAGTCTCCGACTGTTGTGGTCGCACACCGATCCGTGCTCAGAGGGAGAAAGCTGTAAGATCTTAGAATACAGGAGTGTCCAATAGTGCTTGCGCCCCAGACGGACGTTTCCCTTAGACGCAGAGCCGATGCTGCTGCTGCCCGGTACCCTTCCAGATCGAGTGGCGAAAAGCCAAGAATGGCCTGGAGAGCTTCATTGGGCGTTGTTCTTAACGCCCCGCTTATACAGATCATGCTCGATCTGTGGACTTTTCCTAACAGATTTAGGTTTGTTGCCTTTCCTAGCGCAGGCCACCATACCACGACTCCATACAGCATAATTGGCTGGATTATCGCAGTGTAGATCCATCTGCAAATTTTGGGGCTGAGCCCCCATTTTTTGCCAATGGCTCTTTTACACGTGTAAAGTGCAATGCACGCTTTCCTCTGGCGCTGGATGACATTCTCCTTCCAGTTAAGCTTTCTATCTAGAACTGTGCCTAGGAATTTGGCTTTGTCAGCTAAGTTCAGGCGCACGCCATCTAGTTCTGGTAGGTTCAGCGGTGGTATCTTGTACCGCCTGGTATAAAGGACAAGCTCCACCTTTCCCGGGTTGATGCTAAGTCCGCAGCGAGAGGACCATGAAGAAACTTCTCGCAGTGCTACTTGCATCAAGTCACACAGGGTTTGTGGAAATTTGCCCCTATATGCAATAGCTAAATCGTCTGCATATGCCACTATCTTCCCGCCCCCCCCACCTTGTGTCTCGTAGCAGCGAGTTTACGGTGAGGTTCCATAGGAGCGGGGAGAGAACACCACCCTGAGGCGTTCCTCTTGTGACATAGCGTGAAAGATCAACTGTTCCCAGTGAAGAAACTATTTTCCTTCCCTTTAGTAGTTGATCAATTAGTCCAATAAGAGACCTATTTATGCCCAGGTTTGTTAAAGCAGTGTTTATAGCCTCCGGCCTTATATTGTTGAAAGCCCCTTCGATGTCCAGAAAGGCCACGAGACAGTACTCCTTTTCGTGCAATGATTTTTCAACAATAGAGACTAGGCTGTGGAGCGCAGTTTCCGTTGATTTACCTTTGGTGTATGCATGTTGATAGCTAGAAATAAGGTTGCTATCAATAGTAGAGGAGAGATAATCGCTAATTATCCTCTCGAAGGTTTTAAGTGCAAAAGACGAGAGACTGATCGGTCTGTAGTCTTTAGGCTCATAGTGTGAGGCCTTCCCAGCCTTTGGAATAAAGACTACCGTGGCGCTTCTCCAGGAGCACGGAATGTAATTAAGAGCCAGGCAGGCTGAATAGAGAACTACGAGCCATTTAGCTGATATTTCCAGCGTGTTTATAAGTTGTGCGGGGAAAATCCCGTCTGGCCCAGCTGCCTTGAACGGCTCAAAGCTTTTGATTGCCCACCTTACCCTTTCCTCCGTAATGGGTATGTTTACCGCCAGGTTTGTTGCAGATGCTACAGGTGCATCATACAAGTTCCCCGGAAAGTGTGTGTTCAGGAGCAGCTCCAGGGTTTCCCCTTCCGTGCTGGTCCAAGATCCGTCAGGCTTCCGTAAATAGCTAATGGCTGTTTGAGTTTTTGATAGCACTCGTCTAAGTCTCGCTGTATCATCGACTTTTTCGACCCCGGTGCAGAAATTTCTCCACGAAGTTCTCTTCGCTTGCCTTAGAGCCTTTTTATAGGCCCTCAGTTTAGCTTTATATTCGAGCCATTCAGGCTCCGTACCGATGCTCTTGGCCTTGTTAAATTGCTTCCTGCATGATATACGGAACGAATCCAGGTCGTAAGACCACCAGTGGGGTCTATGTTTGCCGCGTGGTTTTGGTACTGGACAAGCCTGCTCTAGGGCATTTGAGAGCGCCGTTGTAAAGGTCGTTACCAGATCATCCAGTTCTCCCACTGATGAGGGGGCTTGTGGAGGTAATACTGGTAGGTCCCTAGCTAATATTTGGTTATGTAGCTGCCAGTTAGTGTTGCGTGGATTTCGTTTCATAACTGGCTGCTCAACAATAAAGTCTAACACAATTTCTATGTACCGATGGTCAGAAAATGAATGCTCATCAAGAACACGCCATTTTCTGACCCACTCATAAGCGCCTTCGCTACAAACAGTGAGGTCTATAACCTCCCTACGAGCTTTAGTTATAAAAGTAGGCTCGTTACCCACGTTACAAACCACCAGGTTAGTTGTTAGTAGGTAGTCAAACAGAGACTCGCCCCTAGCGTTAATATCGGAGCTTCCCCACTGGACGTGATGAGCATTAGCGTCAGCTACAATAATAAGATGGCCCGTACAGAAATTATCCACCAGATCTTTCACCTCCTTTTGTGGAGGAGGTTCTTCGGCGTCATAGGGCATATAGACCGACGCCATCGTTAGGCTGGTGCTGCCGACTGTTAAGCTGGCAGCTGTAACGTCACCATTTGAGTAGTTGGGTAATAGAAAGGTGTTTAGCTCAGACTTTACCAAAATACAGGTTCTGACCTTGCCCTCATCATTGGCTTGGATGAGCTTGTACCCCTTAGTCCCCAATCCACAGATCCTAGAGCTATTGACCCAGGGCTCTTGGATAAGGACCACGTCTACGTCGCCTTTAGAAAGACGACTGCTTAAAACAGCCGAGGCTGCTTTAGATTTGTGCAGATTTATCTGAAGCACCACCAACATGAGAGAGCTCAGACTTCCCTGCCGCCAGCGTGTCGTCGAGGTCTGGCCTGTTCCGGGGGCTGTCTCTCAACGAGGAGTTGTTCAGAGCACCTGCACGATTTGGCGTGGCGGGAACCCTGCTGTCTGAAGCAGCATCAACGTTAGTGTGCTCAGGTTTAGCCACGATCGTGACGTCGAGGCCTTCTTCGTCAAGCAGGCTTTCTTCTATCGCCGAGTTGTTCGCAGCACCATCGCAATTTGACGTGGCGGATAACATACTTTCCGCGTCGGACTCCTCTGCTTCCCCTTCCGATGCCTCGATCTCCGAGTCCTCCGGAGCGTCCGGAATAGCAGCGCGCTGTGCATCGCCACGGTATACGTGGATCACGATCTGACCCAAGCCGTAATGCACTCGTCCGTTGCAACGTTTAAGGGGCTCGAGCGCCTCCTTATTCAGAGTGATAACCACCTGTCTATTGGGCCCAACCACATCATCGACCAGATTGACGCCCCAATCCTGCGTCGGGAGAGACGGATTCCAGACCTGCAGCATCTCAAGAATATTCTCGCGTTCTGCAGGGACGGCAGGAATCCATGCCCTTGCCCTTGGCCGAGCAGGAATGTCCTTCCAGTCGACGACATCTAGTCTTGCCCCTGGGTAGACTTCACCCAGTCTTGCAACTGCTGCCTTATACAGTGCGACAGTTCTTTCATCCTCGCACGCGAATATTTTGATCTGACCTTGGTGCCAGCCCGCGTCAGTACCTCGCGGCGGACTACCCGGAGACTCACGCATTAAGTCGAGGAGGGCCCTGCCCATTTCATTCCGGACATACAGCCACCGGTCTTTGGGGATGGACCAACGGTCGTTACCTCGGTCAATGAAACCTATAAGGATTCTGTCCTTGGTTACTTCAGCAAAGCTGAGTTTTCCCACTACGGGGTTGAACTGATGCCGCTTCGGATGGGGGTTTACCTCTCCGTCCGATCTCTGGCGTTTGAAGGGATTCGCTTCCTCCACCATCTTCCTTTCCTCCGGCGACAGCTTCTCCTGCGATGCTCCCTCATATTTTTTAAGGATCCTTGCGGCCTTTCTTTTATCCCAGTACGCAAAGCGTCGGGGAGATGCCTCTTGGGGGAGATTCAGACTCGTAGTTGCCATCGCGGTCTCTCCCTTTGCGTCGTCGTCCTTCTCTTTCGAAACTCTGAAACCAGGTCGTGAGACCATTGCCCCAGATGTGAAGAGATTGGGTTTCGTACCAGCGCTTGATGGAAGTTTAGCTTCCGCCGTTTTCTGCTTGACTGCGTAGGCAGCCGCACTGCTGCTTGCTCCCATCAAGTCACTCTTACTTGATAGCAGTTTGGGGGATGACTGACCCGTAGTTTCCATCGCTGTCGGCCTCCCAGTTATCTTTGAGGCGGAGTTTGTCCTCCGGCGTTGTGTTTTCGCTTGCTCCAGCATAGTTCTTCTCTGCTGCGGAGTAAACGAAGTCGTTAATTGCTTTGTATTTTGTGTGTTCTTCATCTTGTTCGTACGACCCCTCGCCGGACAAGGCCAGCTTAGGGTCAAGGGTAGTGTGTCGTCCGCCGCGGCAGAGCCCCATACCGCGGTAACACCATAGTTACTCCCTGAGGCGGCCCGGTATCAGTGAGGCTCCGTTCGGCTACAGCCACGATTTGCCTCCCGGCTGCAAACGTCCAATGGGCACGGTATCGCATAACACCCTGGATTGGGAGGGAAAAGTTTTGCACATTTATATAGCGAGCCGCTTGCTTCAAGACAGACGCTCGCTTACAGCCGCACCTCATGGTGTACAGACGCTGCGAAAAAGACCCCGGTGAGCCCTTAAACCAAGTATGTCAGAGTGGCCCCACCGGGGCTCCCTCTCTTTCTGCCGCGAGCCTAGGTAGCTCAACGTTGCCCAGAGTGCACGAACGAGGACGCAAGAGTCGGGATTGAGCGCGGTCACTCAGCAACCACACCCCATTACACTCCTGGGAGAATGTTACTGGTCCACGAAATTCTTCAATTAATAAATTTTAAATGGGGTTTGCTAATTATTTTAGTATTCCGTAAAGTTTTCTTGTATGTTACATTCGGCAACACTTTTGCAGGCATGCCATATAACATACGACAAAATTGACTGTCAACTCAAACAAAGAAAATTGTTTAGATGATATACAAATTTGGTCTTTTATTTCTTATAAACACGGTAAACAAAAAATGTAACTTGTACACAAATAAAATTAATATAACATTTCAGCTTTTAAACAAAAATAAAATTTAACAAACGCATCTTCCCAGCCAGCAAAATTTCCGTAGACGCATCTGAAAATGAAAAAAAAAACTGGCAAAAATTTTATATTTTTCCGTTTTCATGTTCCATTTAATGTACTTTTCCCAATCCTTTTTCCCACGAAAGTGTAAGAAAAGTACAAAAAAACCTTCCTAAAAGCGTCGCATTCTACCATGTTTTTTTATGTATTTTATTTATACGTTCTCTGAACGAACCAACATTAAATCCAGGCCATCAGTATAGTTTCCGGACCGTTTTTGGATACGAAAAACGATGGAAAAATTTACGATCCGTAAAACGTACGTTGCTCTGCTGGCTGGGTTTCTGATCATCCTTCGGTGTGAAATCAATATCGCTTAGAATTTCGTGTTCCATTTTGTAAAAATATCAAATCATTTACAATCAATGCATTAACTATTGCACATTTTTTCCATTCCTTCTTACTTTTCAGGTAATTCGGCTGTAGTCGTCGGCATCCTATGCGATACTAAATACTGTGCGATCATGCGATTTTGTATGACACATGCGACAAAATGTCACCAAAATTCTGTAAAAAAGTTTGTCGTACGTGTTGTTCTAATTGGCGAACACGGCAATGTTTTACCAAGTGTTCAAAGCACGGAATTTATATGAAAAATTGACGTATGTGAAAAATGGTTGTCACATACGACAAAATTAGACGAAATCGCTTATGACCCTGCACATACGACACAATGTCACTGAATACCTCTTTAACTAAAAGAGATATCAAAAAACGGAAAACGCCATTCGAAGGATCTTGATCACATACGACAATCGACAATCATTTATCCGGGCGACGAGATAACTGTCTCCCTTCTCATCACTCGCTTCATCTTCTTATGCTTCTCCATCTGTTTATTCTTCCCCAATCTCACCCACCAACTTTATATTTTTTTTCGCTTCTTATCACTTTTCTTCTTCTCCGCATCCCTATCCATATCCTCTATCCTTGGCACTAACAGAAAACTTATGTACCTACATACATACAACATAATAGATTGTTTACATACCATGGATAATTTTGTGCCGGTTTTTTCCCTATCTGTAAACCATCCTCGTCGTAGCGCTGCAGGTCGTCATTATTCTCATGCTCACTTTTGATCCACCATACATACGACTGCACAGCACCATTTGTTGAATTCAAGGCTAATATTCTAGCGCCGGTTGTGGAAAAATCGTTTAGCAAGCCTTTCGTTAAAGCGTCAGTCAGACCTAAAATATATGTATCTGTGTATTTGAGTATACATTAGACTGTCCCAAAAAAGACGTGAGTACCAAGTACTCGTGACGTTTGATGTGTAAACATGTCTACCCGCAATAAGTTTCCTTCGTAAAAATAAGGAATCACCTTTAAAACAACAACACAAATTTTGTTATTTTTTTCTATAATTGTAAATTAATCAAAATGGTCCCAATATAACCCCGAAATTGAAAGTTTTTATGTTGATTACGCATGGAATTTACCTATGACCAAGCATGAGTTCGAACAATATGCGTATATTGGACGATAACTCTGAAACCGGTCGAGTTATCGAAATAAGGGATGTCTTAAATTTTAAGTTGAACGTCTAATAATACAATAGTGAAAGTTTCATTTATATCCATTCAGCAGTTTTCGAGTGATACGAGCACAAACATACAGACAGAAAGAGAGACAGAAAGATAGACAGACAGACCGACAAAAATTCTAAAAACGGTTCATTTGGACTTTATTGGCTTATGATTAATACTATGAATATTTTTTTGAATATCTGCAAAACACAGACATCGACCTGTTACAATTCTATTAAAAGTAGAGATTTTGAAAGTTACAAAATAAAATCGCCAAAAATACAGTTTTTCCTAGATCTTGGTAAGATTACGCTTAAAGTGATTGTTATTATATTTTAGAAAAAATAAAAAGCTCCGGAATTTTAGAACTTCGCATGAAAAACACATTTTTAAAATCAATCTTTTTTTCAAAAATCGTAAAAATTCGACGAAATTTCGTTTTGAAAAGTTTCAAAAATTTAAAGAAAATTCACTTTGAAAAAAAAAATGCCATTTTCCCCATACAAAATGTATGGGAAAGGGTGAAAAAAATAGCCACCCCTAAGGGTTATCGAAATAAGGGATGTCTTAAATTTTAAGTTGAACGTCTAATAATACAATAGTGAAAGTTTCATTTATATCCATTCAGCAGTTTTCGAGTGATACGAGCACAAACATACAGACAGAAAGAGAGACAGAAAGATAGACAGACAGACCGACAAAAATTCTAAAAACGGTTCATTTGGACTTTATTGGCTTATGATTAATACTATGAATATTTTTTTGAATATCTGCAAAACACAGACATCGACCTGTTACAATTCTATTAAAAGTAGAGATTTTGAAAGTTACAAAATAAAATCTCCAAAAATACAGTTTTTCCTAGATCTTGGTAAGATTACGCTTAAAGTGATTGTTATTATATTTTAGAAAAAATAAAAAGCTCCGGAATTTTAGAACTTCGCATGAAAAACACATTTTTAAAATCAATCTATTTTTTCAAAAATCGTAAAAATTCGACGAAATTTCGTTTTGAAAAGTTTCAAAAATTTAAAGAAAATTCACTTTGAAAAAAAAAAAAAATGCCATTTTCCCCATACAAAATGTATGGGAAAGGGTGAAAAAAATAGCCACCCCTAAGGGTTAAGTTAGAGCGCTAATTTTTCAAGGCTTATTTTCTCATCAATACCTAACTTTTTAGGGGGTAAGACCGAGTCGACATTTTTTTTGAATCCTCCTAATATATACTATTTATTATTATTTTACATAAATAGTTCCATCTAATCATTTTCGGTGTGATGGGTTTGGTCAAGCATTCGATATGATATCTGGCCTTAATGGATACCACAAAGTACTACTAGTTATTTTGTGTAAGCAAACTAAAGGATTAAATGTTGAGAAAATGGTCCCGAAACGATCCCGAAACAGTCCCAAAAATGGCCCCGAAACGATGCCGAAACAGTCCCGAAACGATCCCGAAAAAGTGTCGAAATGATCCCGAAATAGTCCAGAAACAACCCCGAAACGATCCAGAAAATGGTCTCGACGTTATGCCGAATGTATTGCGCATGTGGGTATAATTTTCCGGGGTCTCGAGGGACAAATTTTTAATTTGTAAATAACTGATTAAAAATGAAGTTTTATCGTTACTTAAGAATCCCATAAATAAAAAAAAAATAACGTGTTATTCATCACTCAAAACATGTTAGACGGTCAAAATCGCATAGTCGGTTAAAGGCTACTTTAAGTAAGTAAGTAAGATGAATAACAAGTCATTTTATTCTAGAGTCGCTTGAAATAAAAATTTCTTGTTATTCATCACAAGATATTGGATAACATCTTATTTTTACTTGGGATTATGATACCCCAGTGTCATTTTTATTTGATTTTATGACACCCAGCCTACTGTGACACTCCCCTTGCAGTGTCATAATTCCAATTTTGCCACTTGGGACTATGACATGTCACCAAAACTAAAGCGTTATGTCCACACATTTTATATGCATTATATCACGACTATTGTTCTGACAGGGAAGGTTCCCTACCATATGAGGCGCTCAGCGTCAAAACGTGGAAAAGAACTACCTGACTGTACTAATCTAACCGTAACTTTTGAAATAAATACTAAAATATCTCCCTATTGCATAGTATAACACTAGGTTATACTATCTGCTTAAATCTGTTTTTCCTAGTTTTTTTTTTTTGGTATTTATTTCAAAAGGTTAGATTAGTATAGTCAGTTAGGCCTTTTTTAAATTGGGGTTAGGCCGTTTTGGCGCTGAGCGCCTCATATCAGCCATATGGCAATGCGTTTTTAGATTATTATAGATACATTTTAGGGCTGACAATGGTTGGAAGATGTTTTCGATGTTGTTTGGGAATAAAACGAGTGGTTTTCGGCGACAATTTTATATGGCGAAAAAATCTGTTTTCAGCATGTTTTGCCTCGGAAACGAGAATGAGCTCCAAAACACGCCAGGTGGTACTTAGTATTAGTCTAAGAAGTAGAAAAATCACACCTTATAATAATAAAAATAAGAACTACAAAAAGTTAAGGATCAATATTATTCGTTTCTTAAATAAGAATTATGTAAGAAAATAGGCACTGAAAGTCAAACAAAAGCATATAAATTATTGGAACATGTACCTATATATCGGGTGTGCTATAGTTATGAAACGCACTATATAATCGGCCATTCCAAAACTAAAGCTTTGTATTACATATGTATGTACTTATTGTGTTGTGCAAGACACAGAGCATGCAAGGCAAGTAAATATGCATTTTCAATACGTACCACCGTGTCGTACGATTCCCACCTCCTGTAGGATGGAAGCCATAAGATCCACCTTTTGTCTTGAACTTTCATAACGTTCTGTATTGATGGGCACTTGCAACGGCCGATACAGCGTAGATATACATAAAGTGCCCAAATTTTCAGTGGCAATATCATGGATAGTAACCAAAGATCTTTCCACAGCTTCCTATAAATAAAAATACATACATACATACATTGTTGAGAAACAAATATACACTCGGAAGGTTGCCGGCAACTGAACACTCTTTTTTAGATTTGCTGAAAGAAGGAAAATTATATACCATTAATTATATACCCGAAACTTGTCCTATCATCTACTTATGAGGAGCTCCACACCAAAACGCAATAAGTTTTTGGGGCTCCTCATAAGGTGAGGTTTTCGGTTATATTAGCTGGTTAAACATCTGCTTCAAGATCTTCGATATTTCTGTGCAAAAAACCACCACATTGAATTGACAAACAATTTTCCACTTTGATGCAAAAGCTGAAAGAAGAAACCCCCGTTTAAGGTACAAGGTAGAGCACATGAGAAAAACTTGTAATTTTTTACATAAACTCAGCAAAGGACTTAGCATAAAAATACCACATCTCCAAGATATAACCACAAGGATATATCCTCAGATATGCCTATTTATGCTGCAGGTCCTCGTTGCTATAAACTTCTCCGCAAGAAAGGCTATCCATTTCCTTCTCCTACCACATTAAGAAGATGGGAGGCGAAAATAAATGTAGAACCTGGCATCCAACTGTTAACATTAAGCCATACGGCGGGGCAAGATTTAGAGATTGAGGATAAGCTGTGCGTGTTGTCAGTTGATGAAATGAAGGTTAGGGAGAAGTGGTCCCTTGATAAGAAAAACGATGTAATAATTGCACTAAAGAGACAAGTGCAGGTAGCGGCGATGCGTGGTCTTCGGCGCAAATAGAAGCAATCTATTATGATTTCGACATGAAAATGACATTGACCTGCATGAACAAAATAATTACAAAGCTGTATTCAATCGGGTTTACCGTTGTGGCAGTGGTAAGCGACCTTGGATCCGAAAACAAAACATTTTGAAGAGGCCTTGGGATCGGACCTGAAAAATATTTCCTAACTCATCCATCGGATGAGACGAAGAACATTTTTGTTTTTTGAGACCCACCCCATTTGATTAAATTACTGCGATCGCACTTCGTGGATGGTGGCGTTAAATTTAAAGGTACATTCCTGAGTAAATATGTGGTGGAAGAACTAATTTCTATATGCAATGCTGATCTCACCATAACAAACAACTATACGCTGGAGATTCTGAATATAAAAGGCCCAGGTAAACTTATTCCCAGGCTTTTATGAGCCAATCAGATATGGGCGAGGTGGATCAATAGCGTCCAGTTAAGATTCCCAAAGCAATATGTCCAGAATGGATACCTTATATTTTCATTAAAAAATAAAATATTAAAAAACAAACTCTGTAAATTAGGGTGGTTCAAAAACATTTAAAAAATTGACTACCCTACCGCACATACAGGGCAAGTAATCGCAATGGTACGTGCACATTATCCCCTTTCTCCAGTTCTGCCGCTATTTGTTGATATCAATGTTATAAGTATTTGCTTGCGAGTATGTTGAGTCAGCGATTCCCATGGGTCGAATTGTATATTATGAATTGATTCCACAAGTGTAAGTATCGGGTATCGTTTTTCTCAATTATTTGGCTAAAAAAAAATCTACAAGAAACGGCCGTCAAATTAACAGTAAACCCTGTAATTTTTCGTCCAACAGTGGGTAATATCAATTTTGAAAGCTACCCCTATCATTCTTCGAATATACTATATACTATATTGGCATGAATTACTGTAAATTTGAAAGTGGACACTATCATATTGACATGAATTACTGTAAATTTTAAAGTGGAGTCATATCATTATTTGATATTTTTAAAAAATCACATGTTTTTACTGCCAATTTTACAGTAAATACTGTAATATTTACAGTATTACTATAATCGCTTTGAAAGTGGTTTTGATATGTTACTTTCAATGTGCACTTTCAACTTTTAAATTTCAGTGTAGATAAACAGAAGGTGAAATATGCAACAAAGCTTTTTTTGCACTCAATTAAGAAAAAAAAAAAAAACTAATCGCGGCGATAACCTCTAACGAGATTTTGCCGAGCTTCTCTTTCCAACTTGTGGTGTGTTGCTTTTGAGTTTTTCCTACTTGTTGGCGGGACCTACAGTGTTTTGCCGACTCCGAACGGCACTTGCAAAGCAAATGAGGTTTTGCTGAGAAGCTTCTCATTGCAGAAATACACCCGGAGAGCTTGCCAAACTACTGCCGAGGCGCGACCCGGTCTAGAAAAATTATTTTTCTAAATAATTTTTGATGTTACTTTTTCCGGGATCCGCCACGACTTGGTGTAGAAGGCCAAACACTTAACCGCTACACCACGGCGTCCGTCGTGCAAGTGCTTTTATACGAGCAGCCCAACATCTAGAGATGCTGAATAGTTTTTGGAGTGTGCCGAGTTGTTTCAGATAATAAACGGCTGGTTTGATGTATTCAACGTAAGCTGCATAAAACACGACTCGAGACCCTTACGAACAGCATTTGGATTACATGTGTAGGAACAGATGCTTTCAATTGACCGAATGATTGAAATTATTCTTAATCTATTGCATTTAGAAAAGCACAGACCGATGCTGCCGTTTCAAAGAGGTATTCTAAGGCCCTGCCGTCTCTATATGAGTATGTAAGCCAGCAATACGGCATGCAGTTCCTTTTGACAGGTAAACTAAATCAGAACTGCTTGGAGAACTTTTTTGTGCCCTTAGGGTTAAAGGGGTCTCCATTATCACCCCTCTCGAATTCTAGTATATACCGCGTTCCTATATTTTAGGTAGGTCTTGCACTTTTCTCTGAAACGATGATTTTAATTAATCTTCACATATACAAATGTTACTTCTACAGAAGATAAATCCTTACCAGCAGCGATCCCGATGAGCTATTTTTGACTCAAGAGTTGTTTCAACAAGTTTTCGAAAATGTAGAAAGCGGACCTGACGAGCTCGCAGATCTCCATTTCCAATACATTGTTTTCTATAATATATGTATGTACCTATATTAGATATAGTATTTTAAATACATACGTACATACATATGTAGGTTACGGACGAACGAGATTCCTCTGAGCTAGAAAATACTGTAGTGGAAATGGAACACGTGGAATATGATGGATTGGAAAACTTTGATGGTAATCATGGTTCAATTATAGCAGGATAGCTTTTCGATGACAGATTCTGTCAGTTGCGGCCATCTTGCTCCCTGAAAAATTGTCATTCACATTCTGGGTAGCCTTTTAGCAAAATCATGTAAAAAAAGTAGTTAGAAAATTAGTTTAAAATAGTAGTAGTTAGAAAAATAGTAGAGGTTGGCTTTTGGAAAATTGATGAATTTATCATTAATAACTGAGTTTAAAGATTTTTCTTCTGTGATTAGAGTATGTTATTTTCATTCTTAATCATCAGCCAAGTGTGCATGAAAGAGTTGGAGGTAAATTTATTGGAACTGGTTAAATTTGGTTAGTAAAATGGTAATACTATCCCTTTGACACACTTTTTCCGATAATATTTATGACCTGAAAACCTTTCAAGGAACTTTTAGTAAAAGTTTAGGTTAAGACTGCTTTACATGAGTCGATGTCCTATTCGATTTGACGTTCAATTGTACCATCAAATACAAGTTGTCGATCGGTCGAATTACTATTAACACGGTGGAACGTAAAAAAATCGGCCAGTAAATCGACACTTAATTTGAGGCTAGAATACTAGAAAACGGCTAGTCGGAGAAAATTTTAGGCTATGCAGCTTTTGAAGGGATTCCGAGTTCTTACTCTTAATATGAGGTAAAGTCTGTGAAATCTAAACTAGCGATGAATTTAATGTTAAGATCACCTTTCTGAAAAATAAAATCAATATAATTTTTGAAAAAAAACAAACTTTTTTTTGGCCCCGTTGAATGTGTTAGTTTACTTTGCAATTTTTTATTTGCATTACAATTTATATCCTCCTTTTTTGATTTTTCTACTACCATTTCCTTGACGAAAGAAAAAAACAATCCTACTTTTTTATTCGCAAACGAAACCCGTACACATTTTCATATTGGAAGTGTCAATAATAAACGTCAAGGGAAGAGCAAACCTTCTTATAATTGAACCATGGGTGGTAATATCAAATTTAAAACTGTCAAATTTGGGCGAAAGAACTAGCAATAACCAGTGTTTTTGAAAAACATTTAAAACAATTTTTTTTTCTGGCATTTTTCTTCATATCTTCGGCATTTATTGTCGGATTTTAAAGTGTGATACACCAATTTTTTTGTATCAGGGAGTGGTTTTTCCCTAAAAAAAGCTCATTGTGTTGTGGTGTTACGCTCTAATGTATATGTTGATCCAACAGACCAATATATACTCTTGATTTTTAACGAAATGCCAGCGATGTTGCCAACTAGTACTGTTGACTGAACAGATTTAATTATTTTTAACAGATTTAACAGTTAATTCAACAGCGAAGGAACTGTTATTTGAAAAACAACAAACTTCTGCAGTGAATCCAATAGCGAGATACTGTCGTTTCTGTCATAGAACAAAGCTGCAATTCGACGCCATGAAGTGTATGTACACGATGGCCTGATGGTTAACATCTCCGTTCAGCAGTCAGAGAAGGGTGAGCTCGATACTCGGTGGAGGCAACAAAGCAACGTGGGAAAGCGACATTTAGAACAAAGCTGTAATTAGACGCTGGCAAGCAATAAGTAAGCGATGGCATAATGGTTAGACAGTAGGCACCTGGGTTGAGCGTTTAAGAGAACTGAGTTCGATTCTGGGTGAAATCATATAAGAAGTCTGAAAAAAAATCTGTTAAAACAACAGCTTAACTTTTAACTTAACAGCATAAACATACAGATCTGGCATACGAATTAATAGATGAAAGTTCAAGTGGACAGACATTTTGTAAACTCTACAGTAAAAACTGGCAAATCAACTGTCACGGTTGTTAACACTGAACAGAAAACTGTTGAAGCAACGAATTTATTACAGTCGATTGGACAGAAATGTGTCATACGTATTAAACAGTAAAACTGTTCAAATTTTAACGAACAAACAGTTTCAACAGATATATGGCGTGGATGGTTTTTGCCTGTGAAATCTGTTGTTTTAACCTGTATTCCAGTTCATTCTACTGTATTTTTTTCTCTGTCTAATTGCGACGACGGGGTTCTTGGGTAGCAGCGATGGCTCAGAACACCGCGGTCGAATTGATATGGAAGGAAATAAAAAAGAGAGACGAGATTTCTCGTTATAAACAGTGGCCGTATATTGTCTATTAAAACAAATAAAATACAAATAGCAGGCTACCTAGAATATGGTGATGGGAAAATCCTGGGGTGGCTGCGATGTCGATCCTGGCTCGGTAGCTGAAAGAATAGGCCGTTGTCAAATCGTTGACAACCGTTGAACCCAAAAAACATCCTCCGGTTTTAAGGGGAAGTGAGCCCATGCACACCCACTTGCAACTATATGTTTGCTAACAAAACACGAATTGTAGTGCATGCACATACAGGTGGGTGGCTTGGTATGGGTACTTGGAAAGTTACATTAGGGTGGCACTTTTTTAAGTATTTTAGGCATCGGGCCTAAACACTCTGAGTGCATAAATGTTACTTTAGACATTTTTTTGGGGTTTTGTTAATAAAAACGGCGGAGTTTTAACGTGAATACATTAAACCCGATGAGTCCTAGTCAGTGTAACGGAATCTCGATTTTGCAACTTTTGGTATATACACCGTTTTGCGCGGCGAGCGACGACATAGTAGTTTAGGATTTTCTTCTTCTAATTGGAGAAAACTTAAACTTTTATTATTTTCATTTGTAATTTTTTTATTGAAAAAAAAAACACATTACAACAAAACAAAAAAGTTATGATGAAGAAAAATAAATGAGTATAAAAAATTAGAAGATATACTATTAAATAAAATTAAAAAGATTTACCTCCAAAAAATAAGAGGAAATCTATATGGAAATATCTTCTTCTCTGACTTCTGTCCTCTTTTTGGGCCTCGAAGCTGTTCAAAGAGACAATCTTCTTATTTTTATTAGAATTATTTGGATCTGTGTAATAATTCCTTCAACAAAGTCAAAGTCAATATAAAAGGCACAGTTATCGACAACCTTATGAACACTTACTTTAGTAATAATATTTCCATCCCCAATACGAACAATGCTTTTAAAATTGACAGATGTCGCTGTTGTGGTAATCGCAGCATTTTCCTCAGCTACAGTACCTGCCGCTTTGCCAGCCTTTATTGTCAACACCAACGCTATTAAAAGCGAAATGAAGAACTGACTCGAACGTATTTTGTTGTTTTTGACGGGCTGGTTATTCCAGATGCTGCAATTTTCCCATATACATAGTCTATATTGGCGAAGCTTTAAGCTCTTTGTACAATTTTGTTGTTTTGTGAATCTGTCGGGCCTTAGCTTCTGAAACCAATTTTTTATCGATATCCACTCTGATCGGTACCATGTTAACAAAGAATCCATTGTTGTCTCACATCTGCAGTTGTGCTATAAAAAATGAATAAGGTTAATTGGACCATGTAAAAAGGTAGTATTTTAGAGTATTTATAATACTTAGGCTAGAACCAGCTTTAACTTTTCGGCACTCATTGTATAGAATAGTTTGAGTTACCAGCTTTAACATAGGTCTATACTAATTAATATCCCTACTAGACGGGCATAACCATGGTTATAAATACTCACTATTACACACAAGCCATCTGCCAGTTTTTGCCTTTTCTTTTCTTCGGATTAATGTTTGAAAAGAAGTTATCAACTTTCAAATACCTGTTGTATTTAATTAATTTTACCAATATGAAATATATTCGGGTCGAACAGGACCCTAAACGTAGAATTATGAAGTTTTTCCCCCCGTAGGTTCACGGTTAATATAAACGCAGTTATTTTCCCGCAATACATCGTTCTATCCCTAAGCAAGATTTTGATATACATACTTATGTACATAAATGTACATTACGGTGCCTCACCAAAGTTAATATTTTCCATCGGATTTCCAAAATTCACTCGCTTCCAAGGACTCCCCTCATTGGCTTTGCGCAAAGTCTAACAATACATAGTTCTTCATAATTCCGATGGTTCATCTTAATGTACTACATCAAATAGATGTAGTAATGTGCTACAGTTTGAAGACAGCTGTGTTGTTGAAAGAATTTGAATGGCTATTATCATGGTATTTTATCTGCAATAAGATAATTATTAAGCTTTAGGCTAACTCTGTATGGGAATGTAGTCTTTTTATGGGAAAATGTGTTGCCATCCATTGTCCAAAGCGTGAAGAACTGCTGACTCTGTAATTCTTTCTTATCATTTATTACTAACAATGCGTACAAAAGTTTCCCAAACATAAAAATATACACGGAGGGAAATCTATGGATCGAAATTCCATAATTTTTGATACCACATCAAAAAAAAATTGAAAATCCTGTGCCACCAATGAATATGGATGTTCCATCAATGCATATTTGATAAATCACTTTTGAAAAAAAAAAAAAAAAATCAAAAGTAAAAATCAAAAGTAATTAAAAAATTTTGAATCCAAAGCTTGAAACGTTGTAATATTGTTAGGTAATCTAAACCAAAACGCAATAATTAACTTGAGTTACACATAAAACTTTCTTAGATAAATAAGAAAATATGATAACCGGGAAATGGATAGATATTTGTTATAAAAACATTTATGACATTAAGTACACTAGTTATATAATAACAAAGATATGCCCAAAAAATTAATTTATCGGATAACTATGTAGATTTAAAGTTAAAGCAGAAAGTTGTTTGGATTTATTTCGTTTTGGTGTGAAAATCTATATTTATTGTGTTTTGGTTTGAATGCTACTGAAGTTATTGCGTTTTGGTTTGAAAGTTGCTGGAGAGTGGGGCTTGCGGAGCCATTTTGATAACGATATACAAATTTCTAATTGGTCCAAGACCGAAATACCAGTTTTAAAGGAGTTTATCATACTTCTTATCAGAAGCCTTAGGATAGGAAAATACCTCAAATTAATGTTATGGTAATAATTTATTCGACAAACAAGATGCTACTTTTGCTAAATCAGTTTACCAAAAATGCTTTCATTCGTGTAGAAACTTTAATCTATACTAAGTAATGATAATGCAGAAAATTCACAATATTTTGCAAAAATGACCTAATATAGAAAAAATGAGGACACCCTCATAATCTCCGGCCAAAAATAGAGTTTACGTGTTTCAGCGTCTTATGTGTCGTTTCAAAATAAAAAATTCTATATATATAGTCCTTATAATAATTAGAGGACACCTCGTTCTGGCATGTTCAAATATTTTGAATCAAAAAACCGAAAAAGCCATTTTGTAGCCCGTTCATTGGATGGACAGCGGGGCGCGTTTAGAAAGGAAACATGCAGCGCATAGATAGGTACTGTCTTACAACGATGGGAAAGTCAAGGCAACAACTTCGCTGATTTGGTAATAATTTGTAACAATGCCCCATGCCATTCTGGAATAGAGAACGCTGTAGGCACACAGGTGGACGATCGCAACTATTACGCCTAGGCCTATATTCGCCGATGTTGAATCCCGTGGAAACCATTTGGGCTAAAATGAAAACTTACGTAAAGAGTCATATGAGCGTTCCCATAGTTGAAGGGCAAACCTTAGCTGAACAACGACTGCAGTTCTTGGAAAATTTGGTGGACGAGGCTAAACTGACAATTACAATTACACTCATCATCTTTTCATGCAAGTACTGTAGCTTTAGAAAAAATGCCCGTAGGCAATTAAATATGATAAACTTTGTACAAAAAATGGCTCTCATTTTAAGTTGAAAATTTCTCATTTTCAAATAAAACTTTCTGATTTTAAATTGATAGTTTCTTATTTCTAAATGAAATATTCTTATTTTAAAGTGACTATTCTGATTTTCAAATGAAGGTTTCTTATATTAAAGTGAAGCTTTCTTATTTTAAATTGACTAATCTGATTTTGAAATGAAGTTTTCTCACTTTAAACTGAAACTTTCTCATTTTAAATTGACTATTCTGATTTTCAAATAAAATTTTCTCATTTTGAGTTGAAGGTTTCTCATAATAATGTGAAAATGGTGTAGTCTAAATTTTGAAGTATCACAAAAATCTCCTTTAATTGTTTTTGAGGGTATAAGACAAATTTTTCATAGAACTAAAAATGTTGATTTTGGGATATATGGGGAAAAGTGCAATAGCAAAAAAAAAATTCTATTTCGATTCTGGAATTTTTTTATTTTTTTTTAGTTCTAACCCTATTTCATCGATGAAGATCGATGTATGATAATCAGAATCAACCTATCTCATTTTCTCAAACTTTTACTTTGGTATAATTCAGAAGTAACGCGAGTGACGAATTTCTTGTAACGCGAGTGACGGAGCTTTTTTATAATATATTTTAAAATAATTAAAAAATTTGAAACACTTATATGGTGTTTCCACCAAAAACAAACACCGTGTTTGTAGGTTTTGGGTTTGAAATAAATGTCAACTGTTTCCACTGCGTGTTTGATGTAAATTGTGTTCAATCTGTTAAAAGGAAATAATGACGTAAATGAACATTATTGCTATCTTTTAATGATAGATCGTAAGCAAACCCAAAGCCAACACGCTTTAAAAATGGGTTTGGGTTATGAAATTTGTATGAGATTTGACAAGGGTTTCGAATAGTGTTTGAGTTTAAACACGCTAGGGCTAGAAAACACGGTGTTTACTTTTGGTGGAAACACCATATTACATCAATTCTTAACAAGGTCCCATTAACAAAAATTTATTCAAGGAAGTGATTTCACAGAAATTAAGATTAGAAAAATGCTGCAAAAACTCTGAGCTAAAAAATGTAACGCGAGTGACGGACAGTTTTTCTCAATTCTTTCTTTTAATTACCAATTAATTAAATTTTTTTTGGGATTTTCAATAAAGTTTATCTAGCTAGATGTGACGATATCACAATATTTTTTTGGAAATGTTAAATATAAAGTGTAAAGTGACTTTAACTAGTAAATTAATGTTTCTGATGTAACGCGAGTGACGATGGAAATGCCCATATGGATACAGCGACAATAGAAATTCTTATTACGACCATGGATATTGACAATCCGTTCAATTATATTAGTATTCTATCCATAAATATAAAAAACAGTACATCATATCGAAATGGTTGACATGTCATTTGACTTTTTATTGGAAGCAAATAATATTTGATAACTTGCGCATTCTGAATTTCATCGAACTCGCTATCAATAGTGATATTGTCACAACATTCAAGGCATTTCTCGCAGTGTACGTACATATATATAAAGGGCGAAGCCAGCTGGTTCAAAAGGCTGAACAAAGGGTGGAAATTTCTTTCAGCAAAGTGTGTGATTTATTATAATTAGAACGGTATTTTTATAGAGGAATGAGATAAAAAAAATGAAAAAGCACGAACGAATAACTCCCAACAAATTTTAAAAATTAAGAGGTAAATTTCTTGTTGTTAATTGTAATTGTATATTTTAACATTTCCTGGCACAACAATGAATAATAACACTTAAAATAAAAACATAATAATTATGCCTGACCAAAATTTTTTATATAAATCGAGATTGTGATAATTAAATTTGATTAAAAAAAAAAACCGCGTGTAGCCAGTACACCTGAAAGAAGTTAATTTCTTAAGTCCAGAAATAACGAAATATGAATAAGATGTATTCGAGAATGATTTAGATTCACAATATCTTACTTCCGGGAAGTGGAGCAGGGAAACGATCCATTCGAAAATATCTTATACGCACCATATTTCCTTAAAATTTGGTACATGGGTAGAATTAGGCCTAAATTAAGAGGGACCAAAACGAGAGGGGCGTGGTAGAAGGAAAGAGGGCAATGAAGAGCAAAAGGGAGGGAGATAGGAAAGAGAGCTGTACGTAGAAAGATAGGAAGACTAGGTGGCCAACCTGCTTGAAATTTAAATATTTGGAACCGAGGTATGAAACCGATTAAAATAAAGTTCCGGTTTCGGTTACGGTTTTGTAACGTGTTTCGGTTTCGGTTCCGGTTTCGCTCTTCAACATTTATTTCGGTTTCGGTTACGGTTTCGTTCCGGTTTCGGTTTCCAAATAAAAACACCAACACAAAAAAATTGTGCTACTACAAAACTCAAATATGTACCTAAATGCAAAATAAGTCTGAATTTTTATAACTTTACTCCGGTTTTCATGAAGAATTTTCTCCAATATATGGTAATAAATATTACTTTCGCTATTTATGGAAAAAATTTTTCTTTAATATAAGTATGTATGTTATAAGTTAGTGGTCATTAATTTGAAAATCTTTGAAAATTTGGTGGACTTTTGACCGATAAGTTTAAAAAATTAACTCTACTTTTTATATTAGAAAAATGTTAAAATGGAACGTTAATATGATGACGCTTTCTGAGACGGCCACTAAACATTTTTTTTCGGTTGTCGTAAATTTTTTCGATGGCTTCATTCGCCTATAGTTCAGTTCTTTCGAAATTTTGATATTGAGGTCAAAAAGTGTCTTGCTTAATCATCTTTCATGAAAATTATTCAGGGTAGCCTCTTTTAAAATAAAATAGGTATGTGTCCACAAAAAAATTCAAAACCGTTTGGAACCGGTTCCGGCTTTTGAAACGGTTTCGGTTTCGTTCTTTTTCAGAAAAAAATAACGGTTACGGTTTCGGTTTCGGTTTTGAAAAATGAATCGGTTTTAATCGGTTACGGTTACGGTTTCGGTTTCGGTTTCGGTTTCAGTCCTTGTTTGGAACACGGTCGCACTTTTCACTTGATACCCATATAGGCATATCTTTCTCAATATATCAAAAAATAGACAGGTGGCAACCCTTTGAACCGCCCCAAGTGGCAACCGCCATGTACATATATAGTCTTAGAATGAATCATACTACTAATAATGCCAAAACGGCAAAACGGTTCCCGAGATATAAGGAAAAGTAAATAAAATACGGTTTGGCGGCAACCCTAGCTGGCAATCCTGCTAGAAATTTTCATATTTGAAATGCGACCGAAAATACCTTTCATCTGATACCCATATTGACATATTATGCTCAATATTTAAAAAAAATCAGATAGGTGGCAACCCTGTGAACAGCCTCAAATGGAGACACCTACGCATATAATCTTAGAATGAATCATACTATCTATAATGCGAAACTTTGTCCAAATCGGTCGAGCGGTTCCCGAGATATAGAAAAAAATAAATAAAATGCGGTTAGGTGGCAACCCTAGGTGGCAACCCTTCTTGAGATTTACATATTTGGAATACGGTCGAAAATACCTTTCATTTGATACCCATATTGGCATATTCTGCTCAATATTTAAAAAAATTGAGATAGTTGGCAACCCATTGAACCGCCCCTCATGCGTATAATCTCAGAATGAATCATACTATCTATAATGTCAAACTTTATCCAAATCGGTCGAGCGGTTGCCGAGATATATAGAAAAATAAATAAAATGTGGTAAGGTGGCAACCCTAGGTGGCAACCCTTCTTGAGATTTCCATATTTGGAATACGGTCGAAAATACCTTTCATTTGATACCCATATTGGCATATCTTGCTCAATATTTAAAAAAAAATTTAGACATTTGGCAACCCTGTGAACCGCCCCAAGTGGCAACAATCACCCATAAATCTTAGAATGAATCATGCTATCTATAATGCCAAATTTTATCCACATCGGCCAAGCGGTTCCCGAGATATTAATAAAAATAAATAAAATGCGGTAACGTGGCAACCTAGGTGACAACCCTGCTTGAGATTTACGTATTTGAAATAAGGTCGAAAATACCTTTCGTTTGATACCCATATTGGAATATCTTGCTCTATATTAAAAAAAATCAGATAGGTGGCAACCCTGTGAACAGCCTCAAATGGAGACACCTACGCATATAATCTTAGAATGAATCATACTATCTATAATGCGAAACTTTGTCCAAATCGGTCGAGCGGTTCCCGAGATATAGAAAAAAATAAATAAAATGCGGTTAGGTGGCAACCCTAGGTGGCAACCCTTCTTGAGATTTACATATTTGGAATACGGTCGAAAATACCTTTCATTTGATACCCATATTGGCATATTCTGCTCAATATTTAAAAAAATTGAGATAGTTGGCAACCCATTGAACCGCCCCTCATGCGTATAATCTCAGAATGAATCATACTATCTATAATGTCAAACTTTATCCAAATCGGTCGAGCGGTTGCCGAGATATATAGAAAAATAAATAAAATGTGGTAAGGTGGCAACCCTAGGTGGCAACCCTTCTTGAGATTTCCATATTTGGAATACGGTCGAAAATACCTTTCATTTGATACCCATATTGGCATATCTTGCTCAATATTTAAAAAAAAATTTAGACATTTGGCAACCCTGTGAACCGCCCCAAGTGGCAACAATCACCCATAAATCTTAGAATGAATCATGCTATCTATAATGCCAAATTTTATCCACATCGGCCAAGCGGTTCCCGAGATATTAATAAAAATAAATAAAATGCGGTAACGTGGCAACCTAGGTGACAACCCTGCTTGAGATTTACGTATTTGAAATAAGGTCGAAAATACCTTTCGTTTGATACCCATATTGGAATATCTTGCTCTATATTAAAAAAAATTTAGATAGGTGGCAACCCTGTAAACCGCCCCAAGTGGCAACACCCACGCATATAATCTTAGAATGAATCATACTATCTATAATACCAAATTTTATCCAAATCGGCTGAGCGGTTCCCGAGAAAGTCGGCTACAATTTCTATTTCCGTGCCATAACTTCCGTTTCATTGTCATCCATTTTCTCAAATTTTACTCTCAATCAAAACTTCATATCGCCGCCTAAGAAGTTAACTTCAAAAATTCATCCAAGCTATGTAGTCCGGTCAAAAAAGACATACAAAAAGTGGTTAAGTAACAACAATTTCCACACAGTCAAATTTTGGTAGAGTACTTAGGTTCGCCGTCAGAAAGAAAACTTCGGGGTCAAAGATCAACATTTTTTGGACTTTTCTCGGAAACGATAAGTTTTTGGAAAATTTACTTGAGAACAAGTTGTTTACCTGGAAATTCTCTACAGATATTGTCCTAGCAATTTTTTTTCTAAAAGTAACCAGTTCTGAAATATCGACATTGTAATGTTAGCTGTGGAAATTATATGCAAATATATGCCACGTATGGAATTTTAAGGATTTTTCTCGAAAACTTTAGTATGCGTAGAAAATTTTCTTTTTCGACAATGAAGATAGGTTTGTTTTGTAAAGTCTATAGTTCTCGAGCTAGAGACCCCTTTTCTCCATGCATAATATCAAAAACTACTAGCCTGGGAAAATTGAGAATTCCCACAGAGCCAGAGAGTTTAGGTTCGCACGAGAAAAATCTTTAAAAAAACCTTTGACCACGAATAAATTTGACTCTGTGAGAATTATTGCTATTTCATATGTTTAATTTGACCGGACTAATAATAATTATCTTTTATTAGTATGGATAACCGGTGGGGTGCAATGGAGCCATACGCAATAGCGCCATATTGCTATTTCAAATGTTTAATTTTGGTGTAGCGGTTAAGTGTTCGGCCTTCTACACCAAGTCGTGGCGGTTCGATGCCCGGCAAAAGTAACATCAAAAATTATTTAGAAAAAGAATTTTTCTAAACGGGGTCGCCCCTCGGCAGTAGTTTGGCAAACTCTCCGGGTGTATTTCTGCCATGAGAAGCTTCTCAGGAAAAAAATTCATTTGCTTTGCAAGTGCCGTTCGGAGTCGGCAAAAAACTGTAGGTCCCGCCAACTTGTAGGAAAAACTCAAAAAGCAACACATCACAAGTTGGAAAGAGAAGCTCGGCTAAAAATCTCGTTAGAGGTTATGATAACCTGTTGGTATATCGCCGCCATTCGTTTTTTTTTTTTTTAATAATAATTACACAGTACAACCAAATTTAAGTTTTTAAAATCCCACCGGTGAATCCGAATCTGAAGTAAGATTTTTCGGGTCACTCTGTTTTCTCTCCAGAGAGTTGCTTGTACAGAGATCTGTAGTTATAAAAAAAAAGGTATATTTTTTTTTAATAAATTAGCAAATGCAACTAATTTGTATGTAGTCAAGGAACCATACTTTAATTTTAATATTTGACCGCATACAGATTGTTCAAACCCAGTAGGAAAGGGGAGCATCGTTTTATTAATCCCGATTAATCTTTAACACAACGTTTGGGAACACCTCCTTTATTGCTCCTGTATGAGTAAAATGGGAGCAAAGAGTGGAGAATTTTCTTCTATGGATCCTCGATCATGTCAAAAGGAGTACTCTTTCATTCATCGCTTGAGGAGATCTCTCCTTCTGCTCCACTCAGAGTAATATGGGAGCCTACAATGGAAAAAATCTCCCCTATTTCTCTAAAATCATGCTAAAGGGAGAAATCTTGTATTCCTCGTTCGGGGAGATCTCGCTTCAATTTCTACTGGGAAGTACAAAAAATAGGGGGTTTGTTTGTTCAAAAATCGGTAGTTGTAAAAAAAATTATAATTTACAAAAAAAAAAAATTACGCACAACAACCAAAATGCTCAGACATGATTTAAGCTAGAATTGGCTTGCTTTGTTCGAGGAAAGAAAGAAAAGGAAAGGAAATGAAAGTAAAGGAAAGAAAAGGAAAGAAATGGAAAGCAATGAAAACTAATGGAAAGGAATTTAAGTTAAACGAAAGGTATGGAAAGGAAAGAAAAGCAAATTAAAGGGAATGGAGGGAAAGGGAAGAAAAGGCAAGGGAAGGGAAGTGAATGAAAGGAAAGGAAATGAAAGGAAAGGAAAGGAAAGAGAGGAAAAGGAAAGAAATGGAAAAGAAAAGCAGAAAAGGGAAACAAAGGAGAGTAGAAAGAAAGAAAAGGGATCATATTGGGGTCATTTTGAGGTAATTTTGGGGTCAATTTTGAATCATTTTGTGGGTGATTTTTCGGTGATTTTTGGATCAACTTGGGCGAGATTTTGGGCCATTTTTGGATCATCTTGGGGGCGATTTTGGGGTCAATTTCGTCAATCGTTTTACGGTCGTGTTGGGGTCATTTTGGGTTCATATTGGAATCATTTTGGGGTGATTTTAGGATCATCTTTGAATGGCCAAAATCGCCTAGGCGGTTAAAAGCTATTTGAAGTAAATAAGGGGGTGATTTTGGGGTCAATTTGGGATTTTTTAGGATCATTTCGGAGTCATATTGGGATCATTTTGACGACTTTACAAATATAGAAAAGGTAACCAAATTTATGTTGTGCTGTTGTTTTGAAGGTGATTCGATAAATAGGCAGCGGTATTTTCGCGTTTGCTGCGAAGGAAATTTATTGAGGTCTTGGGGGGCACAAAGGTCGAAAATGCAAAAATATCAACACCTGATAGAGTTAAAATAAGTATCATACTTAGTTTATCTTCACAAGTACAGGAATGTTTAGAACTCACAGAAAAATTCTATTATTTTTTCGTCTTTTTCTACTAAAAATTCATTGTGATGCAGTAAATACTGTTAGGGGTGGGGCACGGGTGCTATATCGACTCAGCTTATCGTCTTTATCAATTCGGTATACTTATTTCATGTTCATAAAAAGAATAAAAACCATGTGGGAGGAGCAGTCAAATTTACCTATTGCCTTCGAGGTGGTTTTTCAGGCTATCGCTGTTTAGGACGAGGTGTGTAACTCACGGGCCATGTACTTAAATACACTAAAGCCGTGTTAACATGTCAATATAACGCCATCAATGAGTTTTAGTCTACCGAGCGAAATGATATATTTTTTAAAAGGCAAAGCGCACTGCTTCCGCATTTGCCTATAGAATTATGTAGGCACATGAGACCGATCCAAAAAAAATTTATTTTTATTCCCAAGTGCTATCTATTTTTTTAATGTAGAGTTATTAGATCAATACGCGGTGTGCTGCTTCGAATTTGTATGCCATAAATTGGCAAAGTACACTTGTTTGATAAAGACTCCGAACAACATCTCTAGGGCTGCTGAGAAGCTTTCCATGACTGAAATACACTCGGAGAGTTGTCCAGGGGCGCCGCACTTAGAAAACTTGTATCAAAACAGTTTTGATGTTACCGGTCCGGTAACCAACAAACCACTCATATATTATCGTCCTATCGAGTAACCCACCGGTATTTTAATGTTACGACATTCAGCACAAACTTACAACGACGCGTTTATTGCCATTACCACCACAACTTTTGCAGTAGTTACCAACATGGCAGCTAAGGCTCTATGTTCCATTCTACTCCCTCACTACACCGCAAACCACGACTTCGTGAAGTGTCTGGAACCATCTCTAAATGCCATTCATATCGAACGGTCCTCTGGCGCTTGACCCGTTATTAAACAATGCCATATAGACTTTCTTATAATATATAGAAGAAGTTTTGGAAGATTTAGTTTCTTAACTAAACTTAAAATAATTTAGAAAACGTTGTAGGAAAACCTAACTTTTTAATCCGTCTAATATACATATCGTCGATGCCTATGCAAAACCACCTTTCTGAAAGCAATCAACTTTTACAGGAGAGCAAAAAATCATTTTCTTTTTAATCCTATGTATAATCTTTCAACTGAATTTTTGTTTCTGTTTTTAAAAGGTGATATTTACATATGTAAATAACCTAGAATTGAACTAAAGTAGGTAGCTACATTTTTTATACCCAGCGTACTAGTACTAGTACAAGGGTATATTAATTTTGTTCACATAACGGTTGTTTGTAACGGCACAAAATAATCGAGATAGATATAGAGTTCCATATATGAAAGTTCTTAGGATTAAAAGAGGAGTTGATTAAGGCATGTCCGTCCGTCTGTCCGTCCGTGTACACGATAACTTGAGTAAAAATTGAGATATTTGCATGAAATTTTGTATGCAGGTTACTTTCTGGCCAAGGTAGGTTGCTATTGAAAATGGGCGAAATCGGGTGATAACCACGCCCCCTTTTTCGATATCGAAAATTTCGAAAATCACACAAATTGGCATATCTCGGCAGCTGAAATGGCTAAAATGATATAATTTTATAGATAAACCCTCCTGGTCATTATTTTATGATTTTTCCAAAAAAATTTTATAGTGGGCGTGGCACCGCCCACTTTTAAGGGGGGCATTTTTGAAAATTCGACTCGGCGTAACTTTTAAACTGATTACGATAGAACGATGGAATTTGGCACAAAGCATACTAGTATCGTTGGGAGTATACCTGATGAAATTGGATAAAATCGCCCTCCAACCACGCCCACTTTCGATAACGAAAATTTCTAAAATCACCTAAATTGACATAATTCGGTAACGGAAATGGATAAAATGATATAATTTTATTGGTAAATCCCCCTGGTCATTCTTTTATGATTTTTTCAAAAAATGTTTATAGTGGGCGTGACACCGCCCACTTTTAAGGGGGGCATTTTTGAAAATTCGACTGGGCGTAATTTTTAAACTGATTACGATAGAACGATGGAATTTGGCACAAAGCATACTAGTATCGTTGGGAGTATACCTGATGAAATTAGATAAAATCGCCCTCCAACCACGCCCACTTTCGATATCGAAAATTTCTAAAATCACCTAAATTGACATAATTCGGTAACGGAAATGGCTAAAATGATATAATTTTATAGGTGAATCCCCCTGGTTATAATATAATGATTTTTTTACAAATTTTGTAAACTTTTAAGGGAGGCATTTTTGAAAATTCGACTGGTCGTAATTTTTAAACTGATTAGGGTAGAACGATGATGTTTGGCACAAAGCATACTAGTATCGTTGGGAGTATACCTGATGAAACTGGAAAAAATCGCTTTCCAATCACGCCCACTTTCGATATCGAAAATTTCGAAAATCACATAAATTGACATACTTCGGTAACGGAAATGGCTCCTAGTCATTCTATTATGATTTTTTGATAAATTTTTAAAAGTAGGCGTGGCATCGCCCACTTTTCAGGGAGGCATATTTGAAAATTTAACGGGTCATAACTTTTAAACTGATTACGGTAGAACGATGAAATTGGTACAAGGTATACTAGCATAATAGGGAGCATACCTGATGTAATTGGACGAAATCGATTTCCTACCACACCCACTTTCGATATGGAACATTTCGAAAATCACATAAATTCACATAATTCGGTAAGGTAAATAGCTAAGATAGAAAAACTTTAGGTAAATCCCTCTTTGTTATCCCGTTCCGAAAATTACCGCTGGGTATATAGTGTTCGGTTCACCCGAACTTAGACTTCCTTACTTGTTGCAAATAAATTTGCTGAAATTTCTGTTTTTTTACCAACCGATTTGTTGTTTTGTAGCTAAAATTCAACTACGCTCCTTACATTCTCGAGGTAGTTTTCCGTTTTTTGGGTAATTTTTTGTTGGAATGCGAAATTTATTATTTTTATGGATCAAACTCGATGCCTGGAAGTCAGGGTTGCCAAATCTTATTTTTGCCACTTTCGTCATTTGGGAGGCTTTGCAGCTGGTAGATAGGTGGTTTTGCATAAGAATCGACGATATGTGTGTCTATACTATACTTACATACTCGTGTTATGTCAATAAGTATATCGTTACCTTAATTCACAAAGGCCCTAACTGACATAAAAAAAGTTTTACCGGAGAAGCAAAAAACAACAATTTTTTTACATTGAACGCATGCAAATATCCCTGCAAAAATCGAGAGTACTCTATTTCGTATCCAAAGAGTACTCCAATTGGAGCATCAGAGTACTCCAAATGTAATCCTTTTTCATATAAAAATTGTGCTCCAATTAACATTGCGATGTCCTAGGACTGGACGACCTACTCCAACCTTCGCTTTGTTTCTGCTACTCCATGGAGTACCTACAGTCAAAGTATTTTGCAATGTACTCCAATATTGTTACTCCTTGGAGTATATACTCTCAGAGCGATAGTGTCGTGATTTTCGTCGATAAAGCACGAGCAATGATCGGCTTTCATAAAGCTGAAGGTGGTCCGCTGAGGCATTACAAAGGATTACTATTGGAGTACTCCAATATCAAAAAATTTGAACAAATCGCCGGTTCCAAAGTATACAGTACCCCGTTTCTATAAAAAATCGAGAAAATACTCGATTTTAATGTCGTCACACTCAACTCGATTCAAAATTGAAAAAAAAACAAACATTTTTGTCACCACATCAAAAGCAATTGAGAAAATAAATCGACAAAATAAAATATTTTTACAGAAATAAAAAAAATTAATGTGACGTCATTATGACGTCAAATCGAATATTTCAGTCGAGACGATCGATCGAAATGAGTTACAGAAACGGTGTACAGATGTATTTACTTTTTAAAATTTTTGGGAAAACAGCATTTCAAACTTTTATTTTTTCATAGAACTCCATTGTAAAAATGAAATTTTGGAACCGGGGATATAATCCAACGATTTTTGCAGGGTATCTCCGTTATTACTGCTAGTAACTCCTTAAAATTTGTAGTGCGTGTGTATTTTAATATATCATACTTAAATATGTGTAAAACTCATTTTCGAAAAATGTGTCATTTATGGCCTTTGTGCTCTTTATGGCTTCATTATAAAAGGGTTCATTCACTATTATTTAGTAAACATTCTCATGTATGTATATATGGGCATTTCCATCGTCACTCGCGTTACATCAGAAACAATATTTTACTAGTTAAAATCACTTTACGCTTTACTGTATATGTGTTTCCAAATAATATTGTGATATCGTCACATCTAACTAGATGAGCTTTATTGAAAATGCCAAAAAAATGTTAATTAATTAGTAATTTAAAAAAATTGGAAGCCTACCTTCATTATTTTAAAATATATTACAAAAAATCTCCATCACTCGCGTTACAAGAAATTCGTCACTCGCGTTACTTCTAAATTATATGGGAAGTCGATTCTAAAGTGTGGGTAGGTTAAGATATCATTTATTCAGCCTGGGATGCCTGTTTATTGCATCTTTTTATACCCAGCTGTACTTGTACACAGGGTATTATAACTTTGTTAGGATAACGGTTGGTTGTACAGGTATAAAGGAATCGAGATAGATATAGACTTCCATATATCAATATGATCAGGATCGAAAAAAAATTTGATTGAGCCATGTCCGTCCGTCCGTCCGTCCGTCTGTCCGTTAACACGATAACTTGAGCAAATAATGAGATATCTTCAAAACCTGTCTGGCATGCGGACAAAAGCTGACCTTGTGTACAATTTTAGTGCGCAGCTTGATTATGATATTTTCGTATTCGTGGAAACATGGCTAAACGAAAAATTTTTTGATTCCGAGTTTTTTAACTCCAACCTTTTTAATGTTTTTCGCAAGGATCGCGATGCAAGAAAAACTGGCTGCAGTCGAGGCGGCGGTGTTTTAATTGCCGTCAAACGTGAGTTTTGTGCTTCTTTAGTGCAACTAAAAAACGATGATTCCTTGTTGGACCAGGTCTGCGTATGTTTAACTGGCACCTCTTCGCAAGGTTCTCTGTTTGTTATGGCTTCATATGTACCACCTTCGAGTGCATTTGAGTTATACAAGGCGCATGCAGATAATATTGTTTCGTTAGCTTTAAGTGATTTAAGTGATAACCATCTTTGTGTACTTGGTGATTTTAACCTTTGCAATGTCAATTGGTCTCCCAGCTTATCTAATAATGGTCTTACACCTTCTAATATTTCGGCAAATCATGAATTGTACCTTATTGATAATTTATTGAGCTTAAATTTATTTCAAATCAACAATATTGTTAATTCTCTAAAAAGACTTTTAGATCTGGTATTTATGAGTGACAACATTAATTGTGAGGTGATGGAGTGTCTGAATCCTATTACGCCTAGTGACAGGCATCATTTGCCTCTGATTATTACAGTTAATTTTTATAGTTTTGCTTCGGAGAATTTTGATAGTAGTGTTTCTTTTAATTTCAATTCATTTGATTTCTCACTCTTTAATGACTGTTTATCTCAAATTAACTGGGAGGAGCTTTTTGAGGGGCTTGATACCGCCAATAGCTTCCGCATTTTCAAAACTATATTGTACAATCACTGCCTGGATTGGATTCCGGTTCGAAGAAAAAGGCCCTACAAATTACCGTGGTACTCAAGGGACCTAAAGAAACTGAAGAACCTTAGAAACAAATATTTCAAAAAATTCAAAAACACAAAGAATCATTTGTTCTTTATTAAATACAAGTTCTATCTTAGAAGCTTTAATAATTTGGATAAGTTTTTATATACCAATTACATTCGTAACATTGAGTCAAACATTAAATCGAACCCGAAATCATTCTGGAACTATATTAAGTCAAAAAAGTGCTGTGCGAGTGTACCAACAGGAGTCTTTCTTGACAGTAATTCAGCGAATTCCCCGACTGAAACAGCCAATTTGTTTGCGGAGTTTTTCAAATCAAATTTCGACCCAGAAGACAATAGTAGTCAAATTTTTGATATCCCGAAGAGTCAGGACTGTGCTATTAACTTTGGAACGCTATGTCTTTCTTCTGAGGATATTAGTAAGGCTATCCTTAAGCTAAAATCCTCCTCTCGGTCTGATGTTGGTGGATTGTGTCCAGTTGTGCTAAAGTGTTGTCCGGGTCTAATATATCCGTTAAGACTGATTTTTAATAAATCCTTGTCTTCTGGGACGTTCATCAGTGATTGGAAAATTACTTCAATTACCCCTGTCTTTAAAAAAGGCAACAAGAATGATGTTCGCAACTACAGGCCCATTTCCAAGCTGTCTACTATTTCAAAGATTTTTGAGCATGCCGTCAATGCAAAGCTGAGTTTTGCTGTTAAATCTCTTATTTCTCCCTATCAACATGGATTTGTCGCTGGCAGATCAACCGTGTCTAATCTTGCGGTCTTTAGTGAATACTGTGTTGAGTCATTTACTGCAGGTTTTCAAGTGGATTGCATCTACACAGACTTCTCTAAAGCTTTTGATAGGGTCTCCCATAGGGTTTTATTAGGGAAACTTGCCTTTCTTGGTTTTCATTCCTCATTTCTGCGATGGATTGCCTCTTATTTATTTAACAGGCAATGTGTTGTTAATATTGACGGTGTATCCTCCAGGCCCTTTGTTGCCACCTCTGGAGTTCCCCAAGGTAGTATACTAGGACCGTTATTTTTTATTCTTTTTATCAATGACATTGGTGACTGCTTCTCGTTCGCCAAGTGTTTGCTTTACGCTGATGACTTAAAGTTATTTTCTGCAATTAAGGGTCCTGATGATGCCTTAAGATTGCAAAATGACCTTGACAAACTCTATCGCTGGTGTGAGCAATTTCATCTTTCTTTGAACCCGGCTAAATGTTTCCACATGACTTATGCGAAAGCAACCAATACAATACACACGACTTACAAAATTTCAAACTGTGAGCTTCAATGTGTTAGTGAGATAAAAGATCTTGGTATTATCTTTGATAGTAAGTTTTCTTTTACCAATCACGTAAACTTTGTTACTGCTAAATCATACTCTATGCTTGGTTTTGTTAGGCGTAATACTTTAAAATTCTCAGATCCGTATACGATAAAACTATTATTCACGTCTTTTGTTAGGTCACATTTGGAATATGGGGTTTTTATTTGGAGGCCAAGCCAGCAAACAGCGATAAATAGAATTGAGCGTATACAGAAGATCTTTCTTAAATATGCTCTCCGACCTCTTAATCTCTCTGAACCAATGCCTTCCTACTCTGCTCGTCTCTTGCTATTAAACCTTAAGTCGTTGCTGGATCGTAGATCTATTATCTGCCTAAGCTTCGCTTATAACATTATTAATGGGTTTGTTGGCTGTCCGTTCTTGCTGGAACGGTTTCGGTTTAATGTTCCTCAACGTTCTCTCCGGAATTTTTATCCTTTTTATGGAGATAATCCTAAAACTAACTATGCCTGTAATGCCCCTATTGCTCGTGTTATACGTGAGTTTAACATACTGAGCATTAGAGTTCCTCTGGACTTTTCACTACCTAGGTCTGAATTTTTAATTATTTTAAACTCTGCTTTCTAAGTTCTCCGAACTTTGAAAATATTTGTATTGTATCATACTTTATTTAAGTACTATTTTACACACTTTATTTAAGTACTATTTTATATCTTCTAGTCTGTAAGGATTTATTCCATTGACTTAACAAATAAATGAAATGAAATGAAATGAAATTTGGCATGCGTACTTATTTGGGTTCAGAATAGATTGCTATTGAAAATGGGTAAAATCGGACCATAACCACGCCCCTTTTTCGATATCGAAAATTTCGAAAAACGTATAAAATGGGTTAATTCAATATTAGAAGCAGCTACAATGATAAAATTTGCAATATGTATTGATTTAGATGTTCTAAGGCCGATTTTATAAAAATTTTTGAAAAGGGGGCGTGGTACCGCCCACGTATATTTGAAGACATTTTAAAATTTTGACTCTTAATAACTTCAGAACAGTTTATGCGAGTAGTATAACGAAATTTCGTAGAGGACATACTATTGTTGTGGTAAGCGGAAAGTGGGCGTGGCACCGCCCACTTATGAGTCAAGCAATTTTTAAATTCGACTGCTAACAACTTCAGAACGGTGTGAGATAGATTTACGAAACTAGGTACCAGGCATGTTATGTTTATGTAGAGTACTACCACAGAAAATAAGAAAAATCGGTGAACGATCACGCCCACTTTATGTGCACAGCTGGGTATGTAATGTTCGGTTTCACCCGAACTTAGACTTCCTTACTTGTTATGAGTAAAAACATGTATTATCGTGAATATTACGTCCTAATAAGTTGATATCAGTCAAATTCAATGCCATTGTCATATTCCCAAAAGAGGTATAAAATTTAACTTATTTATTTTCAAATAAATTCACTATTTTAAAGCTGTTTTGCTGTAGCAATGCTCCTAACTTAGCCAAAATGACACAATTTCATGAAAATTGCATGTTTTTATAATAACCCGAATGTAATGGAAATCAAATCCAAGGGAAAAAATATCTGGAATTTTAGCCTCTGTGCTGCGGAAATGCCCATATACTTATGTATATAAATACAAATCTAGCCGACATAAGTATGTATGCATGGAAATAAGTGTTTTAAAAGTGAGCAAACACTAAACTGTTAAGGATACTTTTGTGAATGAAACTTATACACATGTGTTGTACTTAGCGCAGGAAACACATCGATGTTCAGGTACATCGATATTTTGATATTTTCGAGAGAAAACATATTTTTAAAAATTATTAAAACTATGATTTAAAAAATAGCTAGCAAATCTAGTACATCTATATGAACACAGCGGTTTATGATGCTGTCTAAAAGAAGGTAAGAACATGGGGCATCGAAAAACTAAACACATGTTCAAAAGGAAACCATAAACTTCGATTTTTCGATATTATATCGATGTTCTTCGGAGCATTAGGTTTAATACATGTACTTAATAGGGCTGGTAGATACTAATAATAAAAGAAATGATGTACGTTTAAATTTTGCATGAAAATACATATGCTTACATATGCAACGGAAATAACCTACATAAGATACAATAACACAACAAAAAGTTTTCGAATGCTATCTAAGTAGCTACTTAGTAGCCGTTTTTACTCCATGGAAAGTTGTTGCTGAACTCAAGGATATTTCTCTACTTCAGATAACCTTTCAAATGAAAGAAAATGATCGGCGGTCTATCTGGATATTACAAAGATGAACCCAAATTTATTCAATGCAAAAAGACTCAAATTGGAATTTGAATCAACGGCGTGACTTTTGCATATTTATAGATACTACACCATTTCAAGTTGGAGTTTAGAAAGCGTTAGTTGGATTTTAGAATTGTCAATTGGATTGCAGAAAACGTCAATTGGATTTTAGAAAGCGGCCATTGGATTTTAGAAAACTTAAAGAAATTTTAATTTATGTTTTCTAAAATCCAATTGACGCTTCCTGAAATCCAATTTACGCCATTTGGATAGTATAAGTTTACAGTCAGTTGGATTTTAGAAAGCGTCAGTTGGATTTTAGAAAGCCAGAATTTAAATTTTTTCGGGTTTCTAAAATCCAAATAACGCCATCCAAAATCCAATTGACGCTTTCTAAAATCCAATTAACTTTTCTAAAATTCAACTGACACTTTCTAAAATCGAATTGACAATTCTAAAATCCAATCGACGCCTCCCAAAATCCAACTGACGCTTTCTAAAATCCAACTTGAAATGGTGTAGAACACCCACAGAATGTATGGGATTTGCAAAAGTATAAAATTATTTCGCTCCACACGCATTTTCTGAAAGAATGGGGATAAAAAAAGATCTGTAAAAAAATCTGGCCATCTGTAGTGAAAAAATGCCATGGAAATTTGACCTAAAAAATCACTAAAAAATTGTATTGTCTTTTTTTGGCTAATATCTCCTAAACCAGTAATTTTAGGAGAAATACTTAATGACATAACGACATTTATTTAGATTGCAGTCAGCGCAATTAGTCGAAGTTTATTTTTTTATTTTTTTTTTGTAATGGTCAAAGAAAATACTTGCAAAATAATGGATTAGAGAAGCTATACACCGTTGGGTAGGATATAAACCACAGTTTCATTTTAACATTACTGTTTAATTTATTGGCTAATATCCAAAACCAGTAATATTACAACAATTAATAACGACTTTTATTTATATCGGAGTCAGGAGTTCTTGCACAGGTTCTATATCAATATTAAACATTTTCTTTCGGACAGTTTTTGTTCAAATAATCTATAAATTTTTTATTCAGTTTCAGGCTGCCGCATTAAAAGTAAACTTTAATTTTTTACTGTGTATGTTTTGGCATCACCAGTGCCAGATCAACCCTAAGGCAGAACAGGCCTATGGGCCCGCATAAAGCCGGAACCCCGTCCACCAATACAAAAATATATATTCTAATGGACAACAACTTTATTTGAAAACTGCACCTGGTTTCTGTTACTTTTTAACGAAATTCTTCATTGTCGATAACATCGATTTTGATAGGCGTTGGCCCGCTGGGAGGCTTATCTCGACTACTTCGATAAGTGGATGTCAGTTTACGAAAGTAATCATGACATAAATAACCATCAATAAGTCGGCGTAGATTATGATTCACCGTCGAAAAATCTAGCAGTGTAAATTAGCCATTACTCGACCATTGCGTACTCGGAACGCGCCAATATCTATTTCTACTTTCAGGATATGTGCGGATCATAAACATTTCACTCAGTAAAAGATTCCACTTGAACAGGGTTACCAAAATTTTTCATATAAAAAGTATATATTTCGGGGAAGCTTGGTCTATCCGCTTGTCAATAGCGGTATTTTGGAAACTCTGCAACAAAGCCAATTTTCCTCAATTTCAACTCACTTTTATAGGATTTGCCCACCTGTACAATGACAACAATTTTGTAGAAATCGATTGAGTAGTTCGGAAATATATGCAATTCTAAATGTGCGTTTTTCCACCTTCCCGTGCTTTGTGGTGTCTGGCAGAAGTTTTTGTCATGGGACGAAGTCCAAAGACGCCTGATGCTACTTAAGGTTAGTGTTCTATGATACATATGTGAAGATCCGCCATTTAAAATCAGCCCCGGATTCCTAGACCCATGCTTTCATCCATTATAAAATGAGTGTTATCCGGCGGCTCAGGGCTCTCGGTCTATAACATGTGATACGCAATTTTCTTTTCCGTTTAAAGGGAACAATCACAGCATAGAAAATCACTGCAACGCTAACAAGTAGCTATGATTGAGTTTTTACAAGCTTTTTTTACACTTTCACCTATCTCGTAGCATGTCTGTCTGCTTTTAAGTTAAACTTGATCCACTTCCCGGTTTCCGATTGAGCCGATATTTTCCACACATGTTTAAATCGGGTGGCATTGTAATATTAACCAATCTGTAACAATAATCGGGAATCGGGAGCAGCTTAGCTCAAAAAAAAAAATATAAAAGGAGATATTATCATCATTGTGCTGTCAATACTCGATTTTCTTATCTTACAAATTTGCATGGCATTGGCTCATATATTGTGGATTTTATAAACAAAAAACCGTATATATCATCGACGAATTAGTAAATTATATCATAATATGTATCACTAAAAATAAAAATTTCGTGTTACATAAAAAATTCGATTGAACATACGTACGTAGTTTATCCCAGTAAGGGTGACGCGGTTTTTTGAAAATCTTAACAATATTATATATTATTTTATATTACTCTTATCGAAACACAATAATATTTTCAGAGCTCGATAGCACCCCATCAAATGCAGATATATGCATACTAAAACAATTATAAGCAGAGTGATAACACGTAAACATTTGTTGCACACATTTTCACTTTTTTTCGGATATCACATTTAACAGACTTGACATGAAAATTCCGCACACGCGCATTTCACACCTTTCAATGTCTTCTTTACTTTTTCAAGGACTTTGTTACAAACAGAAGATGCCATGGCCATCACAGCTGTCGTCACTTCATTTATTTTATTTTTAACACTTTCTATCGAAAATAACAGCTGCATTATCTGTTGTTACTGCAATTTGTTCCACCAATTATTCTTGCTTGGGCGTACTTTGCTTCTATGAAAGCCTATATATGCTTGGATTTATTTTTGGACCGAAATAGAAACTCTATGCTATGTTTATTCCGCTAATTACTGACACTTCAATAGTTACAACGTTTCTTTACATACATACACAAAGTTTAGTAAACGTACACGCATTAAAACCATTAAATTTACTCCAGTATGCAGACTTTTATTTCATCGCACGTCAAGCTCGCATCAATTTCCGTCGCAAACTGAAATCTCAAGAATAAGAGAGCCTTTGATGTTATGTTATCTATGCTATGAACTTGAATAGCGGAGTTGCCAATTGTCCAGTATTTACTGGTATGTTCCATAATATTCATCAAACTGCTAATGCCCCTCCGCACAGTGCTGTATGAGCGGTTGACACGTATGTCAACCGGTTTGGTATCGTTGGAAAGGTAGATTTTTTCCAGATTAAGGATCTGGACTTAATTTTTGTTTCTAACTCATAAGGTTCTCACAAAAACCTCTTAACGTTTTATATGGAAACACAGCACTGTGCGCCGGGCAAAATTATATTTTTGTGGCTCAAACAGACACAATTGCATATATGTCCTAACACATGTTACAGAGTTTTTAATCTTGCGAAAAGTATTTCAAAGGCTTTTGTTTCCATCAAAAGTTCAGGTATACGCTTTTTACCTTAATTTTAGCTTGCAAAAAATAATTTGAATAACTAATATAATTAAGAGGCGTATCACGTATGTTCTCGATATAAGTGCACTTAGGGGACAGCATGTTTTACAATAGGCGTATTATTTAGTCATTAGTAAATGGTAGATTTTAATTTTCTCATTTTATAATCTTTTAAATATCAAAAATCACAGCTCACCGTTCTTATTCTTCATTTCAAACAAGAAGTTACCATTTTTGGTTTTTCATTTAACCTATCATATAAGCAATTAATTTCAGGAAATGAAGCTCAAAAGTAAGCAAAAATGACAAATTTTGACCGAAACATACGAAATTGGTAACCGCGTCAACGAGCATTGAGAAAATGTAACGTATACGCCATGTATGCCGCTACATATACGAACATATGTATGTTACATGCAATGCCATACATCACTACTATCGATTATTTTTAACTTTACTGTTGGCTCCGTCGGCCTGTTACAATATAAGAGAGACTTGAGAAAATCCTTTATGTATGTACAGCAGTGGCGTAGATAGCTTTTTGTGATGGGGAGTAGGGGATTTAATTTGACATTTTTTTTTTTTACTTTTAAGGTATTTTTTTTTTGGTTCTTTTTTAAATACATTTGAAACATATTGAAAATTAAATTTTCATTGCTACTTTTGTACAGCGCTTATTTGTTTAACAATTTTATCATGTTTATTTAAAAATTGCTTAAATTCTAAACAGTTCATGTTGTAATTGCACTTTGTTACGAGTGCTTTAAGTGTTTCAACCTTTATTAGTTAAAGAAAATATTCTTTCTGATTGAGACCATTTTGGGGCCTTGGGGTCGCTTTAGGTCACTATGGGATCACTTTAAAAACATTTTGGGGCTAATTTAGGACCATTTTTGGAACATTTTGGGGACCCTTGGGGTCGCTTTAGGTCAATATGGGATCACTTTAAGAACATTGGGGCCACTTTGATGTCACTTTAGGATCCCTTGGGGACGCTTTAGGTCACTATGGGATCACTTTAGAACATTTTGGGGCCACTTTGGGATCCCTTGGGGTCGCTTTAGGTCACTATGGGATCACTTTAAAATCATTTTGGGGCTAATTTGGGACCATTTTTGGAACATTTCGGGGCCATTTAGGGAACCCTTGGGATCGCTTTAGGTCACTATGGGATCACTTTAAAATCATTTTGGGGCTAATTTGGGTCCATTTTTGGAACATTTTGGGGCCGTTTTGGGAACCCTTGGGGTCGCTTTAGGTCACTATGGGATCCTTATGGGATCACTTTAAGAACATTTTGGGGCTAATTTGGGACCATTTTGGGGCCACTTTGGGACCCCTTGGGGTCGCTTTAGGTCACTATGGGATCACTTTAAGAACATTTTGGGGTCAATTTGAGACCATTTTGGGGCAATTTGGCAACATTTTGGGGCAATTTGGCAACATTTTGGGGCCACTTTGGGATCCCTTGGGGTCCTTTTGGGATCCTTATGGGATCACTTTAAGAACATTTTGGGGCTAATTTGGGACGATTTTGGAGCTAATTCGGGACCGTTTCGGGGCCAATTTTGGACCGTTTTGGGGCCACTTTGATGTTACTTTGGGATCCCTTGGGGTCGCTTTAGGTCACTGTGGGATCACTTTAAGACTATTTTGGGGCCAATTTGAGACCATTTTGGGGCTACTTTGAGGTCTCTTTGGGACCATTCAAACAGTCCCAAAATGACCCCAAATCCTATACATTATAAAATTATATTATTCAAATACAAAAAAAGACAATAGCTAATAAACAACTATTCGAATAACTTTCAACTATTCGAATAGTTGCCAAAATAGTTAAAAACAAGTAAGGAAAGCTGTCTTCGGCTGTGCCGAACGTCACGATTTTCATTGTTCGATCCCCAGTACAGCCTGTTTCAATTTAACTATATTTACTATACACATTACACATCTTTGTTATAATTTAAAAAAACTTACAAAATAATAGGATCCGAGTTATCGGAACAATCGATTGTATGGAGGCTATATATTATACGTGTTCAATTGTACTGACTTACACTATACACATTACATATGTAGAAAGGTGCAATATTTTACGTTCCTAACTTTTTAATTGGCGGTAGTTATGGCCCAAATTTCTTATACCGGAACAATCGATTGTATGGGAGGTATACATATGTCATAATGACTCGATCTTATTGATTTTCACTCTGCACACAACATAAATAGAACGTACTCAAGTTGCAAAATTGTATGTTCCTAACTTTTTAAATGCGGAAGTATTGGCCAAAAAACCTGATATCGGAACAACCGGTTGTATGGGGCTATATGTTATATTTACCCGATCTTCTTGATTTTCCTCTACACACTACATAAATTGAAAGTACTCAAGTTGCAAAATTGTATGTTCCTAACTTTTTAATTGCAGAAGTTTTGGCCAAAAATCCTTATATTTGAACAATCGGTTGTATGGGGGCTATATGTTACATTTGCCCGATCTTGTTGATTTTCACTCCATACACTACATAAATAGAAAGTACTCGAGTTGCAAAATTTTACGTTCCTAACTTTTTAATTGCGGAAGTTTTGGTTAAAAAACCTTATATCTGAACAATCGGTTGTATGGGGGCTATATGTTACATTTGCCCGATCTTGTTGATTTTCACTCCATACACTACATAAATAGAAAGTACTCGAGTTGCAAAATTTTACGTTCCTAACTTTTTAATTGCGGAAGTTTTGGCCAAAAAACCTTATATCTGAACAATCGGTTGTATGGGGGCTATATGTTATACTGGTCCGATCTTGCCAGTTCCGACAAATGATTCCTATATTACAAAATGGTGGCCACATACAAAATTTCAGCCAGATATCTCAAAAATTGAGGGACTAGTTTGCGTTCAAACAGACAGGCGGACAGACGGACATGGCTAAATAAACTCAGCTTGTCATCCTGGTCATTTCGGTATACTTATTGATGGGTCCATCTCTTCTTCTTCTCATACTTACAAACATCGGACCAAAGTTATAAAACCATTTCATGTTCATGAAAGGTATAAAAAGTGACCGGCCCTACATAGGTTAGCATAATAAGAAGGTTAGAAGTCCATACCGCGCAGCATATATGTAAAATGTGGTAAAAAATTATGTTTTTAAATAAGCCCCAAAATTGTATCACTTTTGTATTTTCGCCCATATTTATTATTATTTGGATTTTAGAAAGCTTAAAAAATTTAAAATCTTGCTTTATTTTTATTAGGACATTTTAAAGCTTTTGTGCGCGTTATCTCGAAACTTTAAAATTGACATTTGCGTCGTTATTGAACCAGGGAAGCGATATATTATATTATATTTATTTTTTTTTAAGTACACAATGTATAAAATATTTTTATTCATACATATGTGTTAGGTATCTAGTATATAATTAATTCAGCAAAACCAAATTTAAGATGTTTACAATACGAAAGTTTTAATTCAATGAAATCAAATTGAAAATTTCTGATATACAAATTTTCAATACCTCAAAAGAGAACTGTGATCGTTTCAACAATATCAAAGTATATATATAGTTGCGTTTAATCAATAAAATATCTAACAATCTTCTACTCAACTCAAGTATATACATATGTGTCTTAACATATTCTTAAATTATTTTACTAAATTTAACATTTGACAACATTTCTTATGTTTCTCTTTAGTTAAGCTTTTTGTTAACAAATCTGCAACGTTTTCAGTTGTTTGAACATATTCAATAGAAATCTCGTTATCCTCAAATTTATCACGTATATAATGATACTTGATGTCAATGTGCTTGCTTCGCTTATGGGTTGTTGGATTCTTAACTAAAAATTCTGCTCCCTGATTATCGCACTTGATCAATGTAGATGTATTGCATAAATCCTGTAATCCAATTTCACGCAGTACATTTCTAATGAATATAACCTCTCTTGTACCCTGGCACATTGCAATATATTCAGCTTCCATCGAGCTAAGAGATATTGAGTTTTGCTTTTTTGCCTCCCATGCCACAGGACCATTTGCCATAAATATTACAAAACCGCTATATGATTTTCTGTCAATTGGATTTGAACCCCAATCTGCATCTGTAAAACATAAAAATTTATTTTCAGATTTTTCGTATTTAATAGTAAAATCTAGTGATCCTTTAAGATATCGCAGAACATGTTTCGCTGCAATAAAATGATCTTTGTGAGGATGTGAACTAAATTGAGATAACTTTGATAATGTATGTGTTATATCAGGTCTTGATATAGTTGACAAGTACATTAACCCTCCTATCAATGATTGATACTTCTTTACATCAATCATATTAGAACAATTTTCTTTACAACACTTGTCTAAAACCACTCCACTTGCAAACGGTGTCGATGCTGGTTTGCAATCTTCCATACTCCACGTTTTTAGCAAGTCTTGAATATATTTGTTTTGATGTAGTACAATATCTCCACGTTCTTCTCGGTCTATTTCCATTCCCAAAAAATATGATACTAATCCACGGTTCACGGCATCCAATTCCTTATTTAACTCATTAAAAATCCATTTCATTGATTCCTCCAATGAACATGATATCAACATGTCATCCACATAAACTGCAACTATAATAAATTCGTCTCCTTTTTTCATAAAATATAAACAGTTATCAGATTTACATCTTATAAATCCTATGTTTCCCATTACTTCATTAAATTTTTTATTCCATTCGCGTCCTGCTTGTTTTAAACCATAAAGTGATTTTTTTAACTTACAAACTTTGCTAGTATATTGTTTATCCTCAAACAATTCTGGTTGTTTCATATAAACTTGTTCATTTAATTGTTCATTAAGATAAGCAGACGCTATATCAACGTGATGTACCAATAAACCATACTGCACCGCTATTGATAGTAACAATCGTATTGTTGAATGACGAATTACCAGCGCATATGTATCAAAATAGTCAATATTATACTTCTGACTACACCCTTTAGCTACTAAACGAGCTTTAAGTTTCTCTACACTACCATCAGCTCTACGCTTCGTAACAAAGACCCACTTACTTCCAATAACATATTTACCTTTCGGCTTATCTACAAGCTCCCAAGTCTCGTTCTTACTCAATGCATCAAATTCCTTTTGCATAGCCATCTTCCACTGTTCCGCATTCCTTTTATTCATTGCCTCCTTTACCGTTATTGGATCTCTTTCTATATTTGCTATCTCCTTCGCTTGCGATAATTCCTCTGTTTTGTAAATCTTCTTTGGCCTTCCAGGTAAACCATTTCTTTCTAAATGTGGTCTTCCCCTTTTTCGTTTTAAACGTGCATTATCTTCCACTGATTCGTATCCCTGCAGCGAAAGCAACTAGTTGAAAACTACTTTACAACTAGTTGGTGCACCGGGCCCAACTAGTCAGTGTTCTGTCTTTTTTCCATATAAGCAACTGGTATTTTTTACTTGGTGATGTCCTACGAGATGTCAATTGTCAGATTTTAACCAGAATATACCAGTTATCTACTAGTCAGGAAATACCAGTTTCATACTAGTTGTAAAATACCAGTTCCACACTAGTTCAACCTGGACTAGTATAATTTCCATAAAATGAACTAGTCCACATACTAGTCCAAAGAGCATTCAACCTGGACTAGTATGATAAGAAACGAATGAATTTTGTATTTTTCAACTGGTATAATTTCATCCAGAAAAATCTAGTTGTATACTAGTATGGAATCTATATTTCCTGACTAGTATGGGTTCAGCCAGAAAATTCTAGTTGTATACTGGTATGAAATGGATATTTCTTGACTGGTACGAATTCAGCCAGAAAATTCTAGTTGTGTACTGGTATGAAATGGATATTTCCTGACTAGTATGAGTTCTACCAGAAAATTGTAGTTGTATACTAGTATGAAATGGATATTTCATGACTAGTATGAGTTTTGCCAGAAAATTATAGTTGTATACTAGTATTTTTCTGACTAGTTTAAGGCTTCGCTGCAGGGATGTTTCGAGGTCATTTTCATCTAATAGTTGCTCACCTGAAACGGAAGTATTGTCATTCAACTGATTTTGATTATCATTACTTGAACTACATATTTATATCCGTATTTGTTAATTCAAAACTAAATATATCGATATCATTATTTTCATTACTATCATCCTTTTTACTATTTGTATTAGTACTTTGAAAAGAATTTTCGAAAACTGTTACATCTCTAGAAATGACAATTTGTTTTGTGTCCTTATTATATAACCTGTATCCTTTGCTCCTACTTGAATATCCAATAAAAATCATTTGTTCTCCTTTTGGTTTTAATTTATTTTTAGCTTGACGTTTGTCTAGTACAACAACATCGCATCCGAATGTTTTAAAATGTGATACTGATGGTTTATAACCAAACCAGCATTCATATGGCGTTTTCCCCTTAAGTATTTTTGAAGGTGACCTGTTGCGTATATATGCTGCTGAATTAACTGCTTCTGCCCAAAATGCATGATGCAACTTCGGCTCCTCCAACATACACCTAGCCATTTCCATCAAAGTTCTATTTGCTCTCTCTGCTATTCCATTTAGTTCTGGTGTGTAACAAGTTGTTGATTGATGCTTTATCCCATTATCACGTAGAAAATGATCAAATTCTTTATTAAAATATTCTTTGCCATTGTCGCTGCGCAAAGTTTTGATTCTTTTACCAGTTTCAATTTCCGCTTTCCGTTTAAAATCTTTGAATGTATCCAGCACTTCTGATTTACGTTTAACGAAATATACCGACATATATCTGGAAAAATCATCAATAAACGTTACAAAATATAGTGCCTGACCATGCGATGCAATACGAATTGGCCCACATAAATCGCTATGAACGATATCTAAAATTCCCTTACTAATAACATTTTTGTATACTTGAAATGGTTTACGACTTATCTTGCACAGTGCGCAAGTCATACATTTGAAGTCCTTCGGTAAATTGATGGTAAGTCCTCTAACCAATTGCTTTCCAGACATTTCTGTCATATCATTTGCGTTCAAATGCCCTAAGCGTTTGTGCCAAGTTCCAAAGTCAGAATCTTCCTTTCCAAACATTGCAACATTTTCGTTTCTAAAATTAGCAACAAAAATTCCATTTGTTAAATTAGCGTCAAATACCTTTATATTATTTCTATCTGAAATTATTGCATTATCTTTGAAGAAATTTACGCTATAACCGCGTTCTATTATCTTGTTTACTGACAACAAATTCGATTTTAATCCAGGTACAAAAAGAACATTATGTAACCATACTTCTTTATCTATTATATTAATCTTTATTTTACCAATACCTTTTGCCATTATTATTTCACCAGATGCCAATATTATCTTTTGTTCGCTTTCCTGAAAAGAGTCAAATATTTTTCTATTTTTCTAGACATATGTGATGATGCACCGCTGTCGAGAATCCATCCTGGTTTTTCATTCTCATTACCATATGCACTCAAAACATAATTTTTATTATTTTTATTACGACAATTAGCACGAATATGACCCTCTTTGCCATTTCAACACTTCATATCCTTTTTATTTTTCCAAACTTTTCTTTTGTTGTTACCATTAGCTACCAATACCTTTTCACCATCTCCAAAATCCTTTTTACCTCCACGTCGTTGTTCTTCCTCTAATATTTTCATTTTTAAATGATCCAGTTTCGGAAGTTCGTCTCTAGTTTCAATTGCTATAACAAATCCCTCCATTTCCTCCGGTAAACTGCACAATAACAGGATACTTAAAATATCGTCAGGAACATTTATATCAATTTCCTTTAAGTTATCCACGATCGAGCAAAATTCGTTCAATAGAGCCGCATATTTTCTGTCTCCTGTGAATTGAAATTTCACCAACTTTTTAAATAAATTTACCTTTCTTCCAGGACCTTTATCCTTGTAAGTCTTTTCTAAATTTTCCCACGCTTCTTTTGCGCTCGTACAGTTTCGAATATAAATTAATTCAGAAGGTCTTACGCATAGAGTGATGGTAGCTAGAGCCTTTCGATCAGTTTTTTGCCATTGCTCCTTCTCAGCAACGGTTGCTTCATTATTGCATGTGAATTCCACTACATCCCATAAATCCTGTGTGATCAATAGTCCTTTCATTTGCACCGACCAGCTAGAAAAATTCTCAGCATTCAGTTTATCAATATTTGCGATCGCAGCCATTCCTAGTGTTGATTGAATTTCCTTATTGCAATTTAAACAAAAATTTGTTCGCCAAACTATTATCCTTGATCCTCTACAAGTAATGGCCCATAACCTTTGTTAGGTATCTAGTATATAATTAATTCAGCAAAACCAAATTTAAGATGTTTACAATACGAAAGTTTTAATTCAATGAAATCAAATTGAAAATTTCTGATGTACAAATTTTCAATACCTCAAAAGAGAACTGTGATCGTTTCAACAATATCAAAGTATATATATAGTAGAGTTGAATCAATAAAATATCTAACAATATGTTGTGAGTTTTTTAATTTTTTTTTCGTTAAGCAGTATGTTCGTTAATGTATGTAAAATGTATATTTAAGTATGCCCAGTATCAATTTATATTAAAGGAAACTTTTTATAAACTTCAAGAACGATTATTTATGAATCATTTAACTTTAAAAGTGAAATGCAAATATGCGTGTATGTAAAATAAAACAAAACTATTTGTCAATTTTTTTTAACTTAAACTCGAATTGGTTTAAAATTGGTTAAGTTGCAGCATTTACTGCCCGATTCTGTGTTCTTAATGGGTCTGGTACGATATGTCGAAAAAAATAAGTCGAAACTAAAAATGTCGAAAAAAAAATGTCGAAAAAAAATTTGCCGAAAACACAAAAGGTCGAAAAAAAAATGTCTCGAAAAAAAATGTCGAATGAAAAAATGTCGAAAAAAAATATATAAGATGTAGAAACAATGTAATGAATGATGTGTAAATATTAATGTTGAGTATTATTTTTCTAGTGTTTTGCAATAGCTCTTGCAAGCAAATATAAAACCTGACGGTAAAGTTACAAGCACAAACTCTTAAGCTCTTCTCAATATAATTAACAACAACCTCTCAGAAACGAATGTCCGGTTTAAAGATGTCAGAAAAATTTTGATTTTTGGCGACTTTTATAGTCACGTAAATATTTGATGTATCGATGTTTCTATAAAAATTGTGAAGTTTTGAACGTTTAAACGTTATTTCGGTTTCTCACTTGTCCAAAAACAAAAGTAAATTGGACCAATTGGATATTTTCCTTGTTCAAAAATATGCACGTAATTAGAAAAATATACACATATTAGAAAACTAACCAAGTCGAAGCATCGATGTACATATATAGCGAAACAAATGTATATAGACTTCGCATCAAAGACACATCGATTTATTTTTGCCATTGGTGACTCCAGCATAGTTTAGCTCAGTAAAATAACGGTAACTTTCTCGAAATGATCATTACCAAATGATTAGTGTTATGCTTTTAATAAGTACAAATCATAAGTCATTCTCAATCTTAATTTTTACATGTGCAGTTTGTAGCCCGAAAATATCTGAGAATATTTCTGTTGTTACCTCTAACAAGGGGAAAATTTGACTTTGTATTGGAAAATGGTTGAAAAGTTCTTGGTAAGAGGTAAGGAAGTGATAAATAATTGTATACTGTCATAAAACACGTTGTTAAACTCAAATTTCCGAAGTTTTACATTAAGCATCCAAATTTCGACCTTTTTCGGTCATTTGCATTTTTTCGACATTTTTTTTTTCGGTCAAAAATCTCTTCGGTATTTTAAAATTTTTTTAATTGGAAATTCGACATTTTTTTTCGACATATCGTACGGGACCCTTAATAAATTTGTCAATCTTGATAAATAAAAATAAAATATTTTTTACAACTGTTTTGAACCAGACCTGTTAATAATTGATTAGTAATCGGTAATGATTAGCATTTCATTGATTATTTTTTGAGAAGCCACCTAATGATTGATTACCAATTACTTTCACTTTTCAATGATTATTTTTTCAATTGATTAAAAAAAAAATCAAAAAAATAAAAAAAAATAAAAAAAAAATAAAAAATTCAAAAATAATCAAAAGTAATGATTACTTTTTTTTTTTTCCAGTACTGTTGTAAAAAAATATGTACATACATAAATATTCACTTGCACAAACATACAAATGTATAGGTGAAGCAAGAAGCTCTTTTATATAAATGCATGTATTCATGCACATAAATATCCCTGGAGGAAAAATCTCGAGATCTTTCGTACTAGTTCTCATCAAGTGGTCGAACTACAACCTAAACAGAAGACTGGCGCTTTTGCACATTCAGTCTATTATTTTCAAAAAGGTATATGTAATATGGAATGATAATGATGATAAAATATTAATATGAAAAATATGGAATGTAGCGGTGTAATTTACAACTTGTTAATAGTACTGTACGATAGAAAATCAAATGTCAAATGCCCATAAATGACTACGTCGCCCAAGTCTCTTTTGATTTGGACTTTATTGGCTTAGTAATACTATGAATATTTTTTTTGAATATCTACAATACTCAGATATCGACCTTTTACAATTCTATTAAAAGTAGAGATGTTGAAAGTTACAAAAAAATCGCCAAAAATACAGTTTTTCCTAGATCTTGGTAATATTACGCTTAAAGTGTTTGCAATTATACACACCAATTTTCGAAAAAATAAACAGTTCTGATTTTCACAACTTCGCATGAAAAAAACATTTTTAAAATCAATTTTTTTTTTTCAAAAATCGTAAAAATTCGTCAAAATTTCGACTTTGACCATCTATTGCTCAGCGATGGTTTGACCCACCCTAACATTTTATAAGTCGTTAGAAGCGTATTTTAATTTCCTTTCGAACGAGGTATCGCTTAGCTCCATCGCTTTTGCAACATTGGCAAAAAGAAATTTTGAATAAAGAGATACCTGAAAAAACACAAAATTACCGATATCTCGAAAACCTACACATGCAAAAAATTTAAAAAATATGTTTTGTGCTTGGCATATCAGTGCCAATTCACCCATATACATGAATATCTTGGTATTTTTTCAAATTACTTATTTGTAAACTAGTGTTATCATCTCTCCAACCAATATAACCATTAAACCTGGCATTTTTTCTCATATGTACATATACTTAGCGATCAAGGTTCATTCTAGAAATCCATGAGCCCCAAAGTGTAAGTAGGTGTATATATTTGCATACAGAGATACACAGATGTTTACACTTTTAACAACAAAACTTTAAAATAATCAAAAAAAATCAATAAAAAAATAAAAAAAAAACAAAAAAAAAATCAAAAAAATTAAAAAAAATCAAGAAAAAATCAAAATAATCAAAAATAATCAAAAAAGCCGTTTTTGATTACTTTTGATTATTTTTAATTTTTTTGATTTTTTCTTGATTTTTAAATTTTTTTTTATTTTTTTTTATTTTTTTTTTTATTTTTTCTAATCGTAATCAAATAGTAATTGCTTTTTCTTGAAAGCAATTAAAATAATCATTACTAATTAAAAAAAACCTTCTAATCAATCAATTACTAATCAAAATTAACAGCTCTGTTTTGAACTCTGCATCAAAAACTAAATAATAGCTGTGATCCTTTACTTTTCTGACCAAAACTAGTAAAACTGTAAAATTAAAAATCCGCTCTCAGTGCGAAAGCAACACCAAAGCGTACGTGATACAAATGTTGCCTGAAATTAGTGTCACTGTTCCTGAAGTGAAGTACTTAAATTGCCAAACAGCTGATCGTTTTAAAGTTTCACCAGAAGTAGTCAGCAAAAAATCTTCTGATTAAAACTTGCAACTCTCTCACTGGAGAGAGTTCAATTTATTGTTTTTTCTGCTCTCACCAGTCAGAAAAATGGCGTTCGGTATCACTTTCCTGTAATTTCCTGCAGTACGTGACTGTTTCTGACTGTGAAATTTGTGTAAGGGATCACAGCTAAGGTTTTTTCCCTGCAAAACATCGTTGGATTATCTGTTCCAATTTTTTGATATTGGAGTACTCCAATAATAATCCTTTGTATACCTCATCGGACCACCTTCAGCTTTTTGAAAGCCGATCATTGCTTGTGCCTTATCGACGAAAATCACGACACTGTCGCTCTGACAGTATATACTCCAAGTAGTAACAACATTGGAGTACATTATAAACTACTTTGACTGTGGGTACTCCATGGTGTCGTTTCTATTATATAAAGTTTACTTTCAAATCTTTTGTAAACGAAAAAGCAGAGTTTAGTAAGGTCATGTTTGTTTCGGAAAGCTTTACAAAAATGTTTGTAAGTTTACTTTGCTTGTTGGGGGGTTGTTTTTAATTTGTTTGCCAATAAAATGTTTGTACTGAATTTCTACTGATGCACTGATTTTATACTGATGTCCAGACCCCAATGTACTGGCATCGCTGTTTCGAATTCTGGCAACCCTAATTATAGATAAGCTGAGAACATGGAAACCTAAAGCCACGAAAATGCGTTTTGGTACTTTTTACAGAGCTATATGTTAAAAATCAATTCGAGAGGGGGAAATTTTACCCTTATAGTACATTTACACCGCACTAAATTTGGCAAATTTGGCGAAAAATTGCAAATTTGGCCCTTTTTTCCATACAAATCCCATTTTCCGAATTTAGAAATCCATCACATTTGCCTCATTTCCCGAACAATGCAATCCACAGTTCCTCAAAATAGCAATCCTGCCTGTGTTCCATATTTATAATTGCCTAGCAAGGACCTTAAGGCTGGTTTTCATTAGGTCAAATGGTGTCAAATTTCGTCGACTTTCTCGAGATTTGGTTGCTTATTTCGATAAAGTCGATAGAATTTGTCAAAATTGACTTGTGATAACTTTTGCACTATGCACAGCTGTAAATAACAATTAGAACTAGTTTTATTTTAAGAAAATGGGCCAATTCTACAGAATAAGACAGAAGCCTTCTAGACTCTTCCTTTATCGTTACTCTACAGGTGTTTAAATCATCACGGTAATGCATTTTCCTTCGGTGGATTTTAGTTCTGGTAGCAGATTCTTGCAGGGAAGGTGAAGCCAAAAGCAAATTTGCCAGTGTAAACGGTGTCGAACTGGCTCCAAATGAGCCAAATTTGGTGAAGTGTAAATGTACTATTATTTGAAACTGGCTAGTGTGCTCTCTTGTTATTTGTCTAAGTGCTAAATAACAGTTCTCAAGTCAAGTGAAGTCTATGCTAAGTATCTATAATGGCTGCTTTAGTGTTCTTACGACCTATTTAAAATCGAATTTTCAATAATACGAAGAAGCTGAAAGTGCGGAAGCGGTAATTGGAATGGTGGCAAATGAAATGAACATTTAACGCCAAGCAAGGTAAAAAGGAAATAAAAAAGGAAGTGAAATTTTTGAACAAAGACTTAACAAGTACCCTGTAAGAAAATGTGTTCAATTTAAATATGTATTATCTCATATAGGCCAACAACCTTTGAATGGCTGTTCGTTTAACCATCTAAGTTCACAATAAATTTATCGTCCACTTTATCCCCCGTTTAAGGGACCTATTACCGTTCGCGAGTCGCTTGAGTTTTTCGGGTTCCCTGTTTTGTTGCCAGTTCTGAAAACGGAAAGCGGTGAACTTCAAAAGTTAAAAAACCCTTCGAATTAAACCAAATTGAAGTTTCAATTATTTGTATTTAAAATAGTGTAGTTGAGAGAAGAGGTGGGCGTCGTGCGTGTGTCCATGTGCCCGTGTTTGAAAATGCGATTTCGTGTCGTGCTCGCGCTGAGCCGAAAACCAAACAAAAATTATTCATGTAATTACAATCTCCACATTAATAGGTGTATTAACTGGGCACTGCCTTATTGGTTGGCACGCAGAAAGACTAGGTGTGTCCTACCGAGATTGCTGTGGCAGTTGCAAAGATGATGAGGAGGAAACGCTGGAGTTTCCTTCCTGGTCAGCTTTTTTAATTGGGAATATCTCCGTTATTACTGCTAGTAACTCCTTAAAATATGTAGTGACTGTGTATTTTACTAAATCATATTTGAATATGAGAAAAGGTCGTTTTCGAAAAATGTTTCAATTATGGCCTTTGTGAATTAAGGTAACGATATGTATTTGTTGGGCATCTCCTATTCGCGTGTTCTTCGCTTCATTTCTAGAACTTCTCTTCTCAACTTAATTACTTCAGCTTTAAGTTTCACTTGTCTTGGAACAGTGTAAAACTAACTATGAGTTAAATGAACCATTTCGCTGTTTATGTCAGGATTATAACCCTCATGCTGATACATAAACATTTCTTGAATTTACCTCTATAAGTATCTTCAGTAGTTTAGCCACTATGCCAAAAAACGTTCAAAAAATTGTGAAAAACAACATTTTTTTTTTAATTTCACATGACAAAGTTGTACTGCTATGTTTAAAATTTTTGTAATTAAATTGCCTTCAACACAGGAGTGCCAACTTTTGTCCTCCATAGATTTTTTCTGATTTGAAAGTGGTTAAATCTGAAATTTTTTTTTTTTCAAAATTTGTTTGAACGTTTTTTGTCACAATGGCCACACTACTGAAGATACATATAGAGATGAAGGCAACAAATGTTTATGGGAATTGGTATAATGTATAAATCAGCAGTTTCAATCGAAAAAAGGAAAAATACAAATTTTTTACGTACCTATATGAAGTTGTGTTTTGCAAAATTGGAAATTTTCATATATTCACCGATATCTCGGAAACTAGATCTGCATTCATTACTTAATTATACCTTTTTTTTGGAAAGGACTTCAAGTTTTCAAGATATGCAGCCTAAACCAAAATCTAATATTGTGGTCCCAAGCGCCCTACAGGAGTACTGTGTTCAATGAGTCGGTTCGATTTCAAAATCGCCCAAGTGAAGAAGAATATCGTATTTTAGGGATCAAAATAAGTTACTTTACCGAAGGAAGCATACCTCTAAAACCAATTCTGATGTCCGGACTTTTTAAATCGTGCTCAAATGTATGACCGATCCCCACTAACTTTGAAGGGTTGACGGTTCCATGACAGTGGCACACCCCCTAAACCACCACCTGGGGGGTTCCCCATACAAACATTTAAAAAAAGAACCATTTTTAGCACTCCAGAAAAACACTTAGCTGATTTTATGACGTAAAGTGCCAAAAATTGTGATTTTTTGATTTTTTCTTAGGGGTGCGCCACTGGCATGGATGGGTCGGCCTTAAAAAGTTATTGGGGGTCGGTCATACATTTTAATACGATTGGGGGACTCTAAATGGGTAAACTTAGGATTTTTCAAACTTGGCCGCTCAAAGTCAAAAGTACAAAGTAGGGACATCAGAATTGCTTTTAGAGGTATGCTTCCTTCGGCAAAGTATCTTATATTGATCCCTAAAACATGATTTTCCTTGTCACTTGGGTGAAATTCAAATCGACCCGCCTAAGTGAACACAGTACCCCTGTAGGGCGCTTGAGACCAAAAAATTTGATTTTGGATTATGCTGCATATCTAGAAAACTTGAAGTCCTTTCCAAAAAAATAAAACTGGTATAATTAATTAGTGAATGCCTCTCGATGACACATGCCCAATAATGTTCATTCATTGTCAATTAGTGGCAAAAAAATGGCGCCAAAACCGGAAACCCCGAAAAAATTTCAAAAAATTCAACTTCGCGCGTGAAAAAAATGTCATAACCTTTTCAAATGAACAAAAGATTATACATATTTCGAAAATGTCAACAATTCTCTACCCAAAACGGTTGAAAGCTTGATTTTTAATGATTTTATTTCAATGAAAACTCTGAGAAAACGGGTTTTTGGCCTTAAAACCAGATTTTCGGGGTGTTACAAATCTTTTGAAGGGTGTTTCGTGTATAACTCGACCAGATGAACAATCTGTACTAGGTCGCTTCAAAAGTGTATTCCATTTTTTCTTTTTTGTCGCACTGTGTAATTAAATTCCGATTTTTATTATTTAACTCATAATGATTACTGTCTCTGCATAAAACTAGTCTTGCTTACAACAATTTTAAATGTTATGCGACGAGTAAAACTAGAAATCAATGTATTCATTCTCACAATGAGATGAGTCCTCAATATAAAAAATATGACAGTTGTAATCCAAACAAGTAGAAAAACGCATTAGAAGTTCTAGTGGACTCACCACGCCTAACTAGCATCATTGGGCAAGGGCAAGGGCAAGGGCCAAACTCGAAAAATCATAAACGAGTTTCTTTCGGTGTATATTTTTATTAAACTAATTGATATCCTTTTATCGCGCTGTTCTAACGAATAGATATTATCGCAAAATATTTTGTTTTAGATATTATCTATGTATATTGCTTGGCTTATTCCAGAAGGGTAATTGCATATGCATTTGTTTATATGTACTAAATTAGTAGATATTCGAACGTGGAACTAAGCAGTCACAAACAAGCAAATAATTTGAAAATGAATTTATTGCTACAAACTATATCTTTGGTAACTAAACAAGAAGTTATTTGTGGAAAAAATGTTTGGCTGTATAAGAAAAAATATACATACATATACGGCATCGTAGAGAATTAAGAAATTTTTGGACCTTGCCTTTTTGTTGTTTAATCTACAAGGAAACTTCGAAAAAGTAAAAACGTCGGCTTAGGTCGCAAAGGTGCTAAGTCCATCGTTTGGTCTTGATGCAAAATGCTAGAAACAGTTAATACATATACACTACTTACATCATGATTTGCGTAACTATTCTGTTTTTAAGTGCGTTGTTTGCATTGATTCGAAAATGTGCACCAATTAAATGAAAAAGTGATAACTCCATACGAATTTGAATTTTTAATTTTTTTTTTCCTAAAAAAAATATAAAGGACATTCCTACCAAAAGAGGGAAAGTACCAATAGTAACTTACCGCAAGTGGTAACACCCAGGTGGAAAAAATAGAATGAAGCATATTTGGAATTCGGCGAAAATACCTTCCATTTGATACCCATATTGGCAAATCTAGCTCTATATTTAAAAAATAGGAAGCATGCCTGCAAACCGCCCTAAGTGGCAACATGTACATATATAATCTTAGTATGAATCCAATTATCGGGCAAGCAGTTCCCGAGATATAGGAAAAAATAAATAAATTGCAGTTAGGTGGCCACCCTTTCATTTGAAACCCATATAGGCAAATTTAGCTCTATATTTAAAAAAATTGGGATATGTGGCAACCCTGTAAACCACCCAAAGTGGCAACACCCACGTATATAATCTTATAATGAATCAAATTGTCTTTATTCCAAATTTTATCCAAATTGGTCGAGCAGTTCCCGAGATATACAAAAAAATAAATTAATTGCGGTTAGGTGGCAACCCTGTAATCCGCCCTAAGTGGCGACAAATTGTCTATATTCCAAATTTTATCCAAATTGGTCAAGCAGTTCCCGAGATATACGAAATAAATTAATTGCGGTTAGGTGGCAACCCTAATTGGCAACCCTGCTTGAAATTATAATATTTGGAATAGAAGATGAGATGGCCCTTGGAGTATTTGAGAGAAAAGTTCTCCGGAAGATTTATGGTCCTTCCCGTGATGCCAACGGCGAGTATCGAAGGAAATTTAACGATGCTGTACGAGCTTTACGCAGACCTGACCATAGTCCAGCGAATTAAAGGCCAAAGGCTTCGCTGGCTGGGTCATGTTATGCGAATGGACAAAGAAGCTCCAGCACAGAAGGTTTTCCTATCGTCACCTGAATTCGGCAGCAGAGGAAGGGGGAGGCCTCGACTGAGATGGAAACAACAGGTGGAGGATGACTTGAACTCCCTTGGGGATTCCAATTGGCGTCAGTTATCGCTAAAAAGGAATGACTGGCGTGCTTTGATAGGCAACGGCAAGTTACTATTACAATTTGTACAATGTTCGCTAGGTCCTACAACTTCAACTCCTATTTGATTTGCACAGCTAAACACCTAGTTGAAAATCGTCTTTAACTTCTTGTCTCATATTTTGAGGCTGATCCTTTTTTATCTAAAATAACTAGCAGCAACATATTTCACTTAGATTTAATAATAATTGTAATATAAATAATAACAATAGTTCATATGTACATACTTTATAAAAGGTATTCGGACTAATGCCTTGTAATCGTAAGAAACCTAATTCAAACATAGCTATGGATTATGGCCTCATGTTCGTGATACCACTGTTCTATCTTTTCTGCTATTACTACGTAAATGTTAGAGGATTCGGCATCATTTTGTTGGACGACTGCAACAGCATTTGTCGTGTTGTCAACATACTCTTCATGCATGTCGGGTGCTGTGTTTATGTAGCAGTATACTTTCTAACATTAATTCGCCGGAAAGGATTTTATATTGCATTTGCACAAAGGATTGAAGAAATAGACGAACTAATAAAGCATTGTGTTAAATTAGCGGATACCCAAAATAATGTAAATTTTCCGAAAAGGAAGCGTATGTTCTACATAATTTGGGCGTTCATTTTGGCAATATTTGGACTCGCAGTGTTTTACGACGTATATGAGATTTCCAAGTAAGAATTCCATTATATCGCACACTAAGGGCCGCTTGCATAAAAGCCGATAACGACTAATCGGAGTTTAATTGAAGTATTTTGTATGGTTAGCTGTCAAGTTAATCACCGATTAGGCGTTATCAGCTTTTATGCAAGTGGCCCTAAATATAAAAGAGGCACAACTCAAAATCGGAGCAAGTTTCAGTTAAACGCCTTTGGATAGCACAAAAGTAACTTTATTTTTAAAAACTTGGCCTGGCCATTTTGACTCGATTGGGGCACTGTAAATTGGTCAACGTAGGATTTTTTAAACTTTGAGGCTCAAAGTCAAAACTAAAAAGTCGTGACGCCAGAGTTCGTTTAAAAGATATGCTTCCGTCGGCAAACTATCTTATTTTTATCCCTAGAATATAATTTTCCTTGTCACTTGGGTGATTTTGAAATCTGCCGGCCTTATTACACACCAGGCCCATGCCTTCTCGTTTTCGCCTTTTTTCCCTTTCCATTCATGACTTCACGTTACAACTACAACACTACATTTCGGCCATCGGCCATCTTAAATTCGTCCATGGCTGCCTCCACAACACAGTTTTTTTTTAAATCACTCCAGCGGTAAAAGTAGAATCAGATGGCAATTCTGTATCAACTCATGACGTAGCAAAAAGTTAGTTCTGTCAAAACCATGATCCAACTAGAAGGTCGCGACATGAGCTGATTAAAAAGTCTTTTCTCAAATTTTTACGTAATGCCCATTTTTCAGAGCAATTTTTACAGTAAGCTCACAAAGTACAACAACAAAATATGTATATACAAAAATTATGTGTGCACGTGTGTATGTCGCCATGCGGTCACCTGTTTATTGTATCATGGTCAAAACTGGCTAATTCATACTAACGGTATCGCTTTTGGCACAATCTCCTCTCTTTGGTTCATGATTACACACAGTACCTACCTCTGTAGGGCGCTTGAGAACAAAATTTTAGATTTTGGATTATGCTGCATAACTTGAAAACTTGAAGTCCTTTCCGAAGTAAATAAATTGGTAAGCAAAACAAAGACCTCCCCGCCCCCAATAGCTCTTACGTAATACTTGAACGGCCCCTAACACTGTGTAGTCAAAAGATAAAAGTGAGACATAAAAAATTTTGAGTTGTGACGGTTTTTGATTAAGGGTTAGTGCCCATTAAGATACATTTTAATATTTTTTTAACTTTTAGGTTATTTGGAATTTATTGCTTCATTCCTAATATGGTAATATCGTTTCCATACGTTGGCGCTAGCATTGTTCAGGGTATGTTCATATCCTATGTCTCCTCAATATCGGAACGTTTTCAAATAGTTAATATTCTATTTGAAAAAATTAATAATGAAAGTGATACAAAGAATTCACCTCTAACCATTATGGACATTGAAACTGAATCGAGAAAAGAAATCGAAACGGGGCCTGCGGTAATAAGTGATCTAGCTAAAAACAAATTTGAAAGCCGTAAGAATCCGACCAGAAAATCAATTGAGAGATATGATATAAATGATAAAGATTTTCTTAAAGAGGACGCTTCCGGTAATGGTGGATATAACTATGACGACTATGATCGATCACGTCAAACAAACGATGGGTGAGCACCACATATTAGTGTGGCGGAACTAAAGTCACTGGAATTAACGTCAGTGACAATTAATCGCACGCAAAAGTAAATTACGGATACCAAGAGCGAACATTGACATTAATTCTCTTTGCAAAAGCGAACTAAAATCAGCACATTTTTTTATATTCTTACATCATAGTAGGGGAGCCCACTCCAAAAAGCATGTATGATCGGGTACTGCAATGTGACCCGTATATGTAATTTACTGGTACCCTGGGCAACCTAAAACTACCGACTTGCCAGGTCCTATCCTGGCAGGATCGTGACAATTGGTTGATGAAATGCACATTTTTGACGAAAATATGCACTTTAGCGTACTGAAATGAAATGCTCAAATTATCAAAGCTGGCAGAAGCCCTTGGCAAGTTCGTTCAAAGGTGGTGCATTTACCCCAAAATATGCACCATCGCGTACCGCTATGAAATTTCGTAGTGAGGTTCTTCTCGATATTATGAAGCTAATTATCATGAGCTTGTCTGGGCTACTATTGGTAGAAAAAAAAACTTGCCAGCTTTTACGTTCGTTCTTCTCACGTGAAGGGTGGTATGAGGGCTACAGGGCTACACGAGAGTAGCCTAGCCTCTCTGGCGTGATGACAAAGATCTTCCCCTTCCCATCCAAACTGAGCTTTCAGCAAAGGGAGCGACCGCGATGGCAACTACGGGTCAGGATTCCCAGGAGACATCTCCCCTCCGTTCTGCGTACTTGGAAAAACGACTGGCAGCAAGGATCCTGAAAAAATATGAGGGAGTTCCGCAGGAAACACTGTCGCCGAACTCCAGGAAGCCAGTGGAGTTAGCGCAATCTTTGATACCATATTTCAAAAGCGCTTATGTGCCAAAGAGGGTAAACAGAAACCCTTTCAATCGCCAGAGATCGAACGTGGAGTTAAAACCTCATCCCAAGCGGCATCGAAAGTAACCAAAAGCAGGATCCTTACAGGCATTCTTGACCGAGGGAACGACCGTTTAGCCATCCCCAAAGACCAGTGGCGGCACGTCCCGAACGAACTCGGAAACGCGCTTATTCACATTTATTTGGAGTCTACGGGTGGTACGGCGACGGTCACGAATGCGGGTTGGCACCAGGGACAAATTAAAATAGTCGCGTGCGACGACGCAAGAACTGTTGCACTGTACAAGGCAGCAGCTGCAAGACTGGGTGAAGTTTACCCAGGGGCAAAAATCGATGTCGTCGACTGGAAGGATATTCCGTCTCGGACAAGGGCAGGTGCATGGATTCCTGCCATCCCTGCAGAGCCTGAGAGAATTCTCGCGATGCTACGGATGATGAATCCGTCCCTCCCGACGCAGGACTGGAGTGTCAATCTGGTTGGGGATGCGGTAGGGCCTGATAGACAAGTGGTCTTTACCATGAATAAGGAGGCACTCGATGGCGATGCACAGCGCGCTACCATCGCGGCTGCTCCGGGGGACTCGAAATCGAAGTAAACGGAGGAATCCGACATAGAAAGCATGTTATTCGCCGCTTCATTTGGTGAAGGTCCTGTGAACAACTCAAAGATGGAAAACAGCCTGCCGGACGGGAAAGGCCTCGCCGTCACGGTGGTAGCAGCACAACTCGTCGTTGAGAGACAGCCTCCGGGACGGGGCAGACCTCTACAATATGAGGACGGCAGGGAAGTCTGAGCGGTCTCATGTTGGTGATGCTTCAGATAAATCTACACAAATCTAAAGTATCCCCGGCTGCTTTATGTTGTTGTCTTTCCAAAGGCGACGTGGATGTGGACCTCATCCAAGAACCCTGGGTCAACAGCTCGAGGATCAGCGGATTGGGGACTAAGGGATTCAAGCTCATTCGAGCCAGCGAGGAGAGCGAGGTCAGAACCTGTATTTTTGTTAAATGTGAGCTGAACTCCTTTCTCCTACCTAACAGCCTAACCTAATATAACCGCAGTCCGTGCGTTTACCGCACGTACATGCACGATTTTTTTCCTTGTAACCGAAATAAATGTGCGTGCGTTTGTATCTTTGCCTGTGTACAAACGTCAAATCGAAATGTCACGTAGAACAAAAATTGGAAATCAAGTTAGGTTTTTAGGCCGTGCGATCAAATTCGGTTGCTCCCATACAAGTTGTATGTGCATGAAACATTTTTACAGAAAACGCAGTCCGTGCGTTTATATTAGGTTAGGCTGTAACTATACCAATGGTGACATTACCGCTGTCAGTTTAACGGTCGTAGTTTAAAGCTAATCAGCAAGGAACAGATATGCATATGCCACAAAATATTCAGTCAATGAACTAGTATGTTTGCTGAGTAGTTCGGATTTTGACTGCAGTGATACTAGTATGAAATTGATATTTTCTGACCAGTATGAGTTCAGCCAGAAAATTCTATTTGTATACTAGTATGGAATGGATATTTCCTGACTAGTATGAGTTCTGCCAGAAAATTGACGTTTCGCTGCAGGGAAGTTAACTTAATTAATTACAAGAACAACGTACACAGGCTGTAACTTTTTCTGGATAAAAAGTTCATATGTGGCTTTTATTCTTATTAAATTTCTAGAGCTAATTTTACAATGGCGATTCTCAGAATTGGTAACTCTTAGAGAAAAAATATTAGGACCACATTGGTAGAGAATTTCCAGGTATACAACTTGGTCTCAGGTAATTTTTCGAACAAACTTACCGTTTTCGAGAAAAGTCAACATTTTTAGCTTACATGGGATCGATGGAGACTTTTGAAGTTTTCTTTCTGACGGCGAACCTAAGCTCGTTACCAAAACTGTGTGAAATTGCCATTTTGTTTAATTTGACCGAACTAAAAGACGAGTTTTTTTTTAATTGCAGGAAAACTTCAGAAGCAAATTTGCCGAACCTTTTCAAGCTGCACGATAAAATACTTTCTTTAAGTGTTTTAGTAAATTCAGAATTTGGCCCGCAGTGCGTTCCGTACATGGCAGCTTGTTTTATTATTACAATCCTTGGTATCTTCCTAGAAACCAAGGTCATGTTCATTGTAGGCGGAAAAAATGAACTGATGGATTATGCTATTTACCTTTATGTTATTTGGAGCTTTACCACTATGGTGATTGGATATTTGGTTTTGCGTTTATGTTGCAACGCTAATGCTTATTCGAAGCAATCGGCTATGATTGTACACGAGATTATGCAGAAAAAACCAGCGTTTATGTTGATAAATGATACGTATTATAATAAAATGAAGGCGTTTACTCTGCAATTTCTACACTGGGAAAGCTATTTTCAATTCAATGGCATCGGTCTTTTCGCTTTAGATTATACATTCATTTTTTCGGTCAGTAATGATTTTATGTACTTGTGAACTTTTATAAAAAAATTTCTTTGACAATTTCAGACGGTGAGTGCTGCTACGTCTTATTTGATTGTCTTGTTGCAGTTTGATATGACGCCAATTCTTAAGGGTGAAGGGCTTGCACCTAATACAATGACCGTAGGAGGGAATTGAGGAGTATACATATGCAAGCATGCCTAAGTAGGTACATACCTACATATTTATGCAGATTGACTGTTTAAAATATAATTTCTGTAATTTATCTTCCCATCCGGATTACAGTTTTCGTTTGGGCTTAAGATGAACTGGACTCTTTGAATATAAACTCTTTTACTAGTATTTGATGGGAAAACTAGCTCTTTTTAATTGCTCTATATTCGAAACCATATATAAAGTAGCATAGTACTTCTGTTTATTTTATAAAAACTAATTGTTAAAAGCAGGCTGGAATAAAGTCTATGGTAAGGTTACCAGATAGGGGTTTTTGACCCCAAGATTTTACAGATGGGCAAATCCAGCGTCACTTACGTTTCACCGTTCGTTCTAAATATGCATTGTTTAGTGGTAATTTTCAACAGTTCTTAAAATAGAGTTATACAGTTTCAACATGCCTTAAAATGATTACATAGTTCCGGAAATTTGGTACTTTAGGTGGTGTCACTTACGTTTCCACACAGATTTCATTTTTTGAGTTCTTCAAGTTTAGATGCCAAACTCTGCGAATTGCGGAGCAACAGTTGGACAAAATTAGATTTTTTCAAAATGCTCTTTTATTTAGTAAATATAATGACCCAAAAAAATTGTTTTATCAAGCCTACTATAGTTTTTTTATAATGTATTGGAGGTGATCAGTGTCACTTACGTTTCATGGAGGCGTCACTTACGTTTCAAATCTCGTAAATTCGTTACAGAAATGAGGTTTTATTAGACCTACAATGAGCCACATGCTGTTGCAGTTAAAATTTCTAACAAATATTCCTTAATAAATCATCTATATTAAAAAATTCAGCACCCAACGTACGCAATAATATATTTGTTTATACTGCATCGAAAGGTGTATATTTTTACCATCTTTTTAAGCACACATATAATACGTATGTCACTTTCGAAATTTCTTAACCCCAATAGAGCTTATTTTTTCTACTGCTTCTGTATCATATTGGATATTTTCTGTTTTTTTTCTCTTTTGGATCTTCTCACGTTCACTATCCAGCAGAGGGATAGTACCCTCCATGTTTTCATTTTAGCATCATAAATACTTTTTTCTACAATTGGCTGCTCGGTCGTAAAAAAAATGCACCTTATTCTTCTTGGCGTCACTTACGTTTCACTTTTTAAATGGCATTTATTATAAAAATGGCTTAAGTTTTAAATTTTAAATGATGCAGATTTGTTTAGAAAGTAAATTTAAAAGAAACTTTAATATATGAGCTTATTTCAAAGGTCGGTTTTGAAATTAAGATAACTTTTATATGTTTTTGCGTCACTTACGTTTCATTTTGCTATTTACATTTTTAGCAAGAAATTATATGTATTACAGCTAAGCACCACATAAAACTTAGCTTCAGTTCATTTATTTAACCCTTCTTACAGCACTGGTATTAATTCTAGTATCTTACTATAAAATTATGGAAACCATAGAGAAGGAAAAGGATACTGTTTTTAACAAATTTTTCGTTTTTTATACCTTAACTCTTTGAAATCAATTTGAACCAACATTTTTCATATAAAAAGTGTATATTTCTTGGTCTATACTCTTGCCAATAGCGGTATTTTGGAAACTCTACAACAAAGCCAATTTTCCTCAATTTCAACTCACTTTTCTAGGATGTGCCCAGATACAGATCGACCCCAGAAAGGATCGCAAACCCTGATTATTTATGATTACGATTAATAATAGGTGTTGGGTGTCTTTCATGCGCCTTGCACATACCAGCGCCACCTCAAACCGTCGACGGTGAATGCACCCTCCTCCTCCAATAGGGGGTGGAGCCTCCTCGTGGTGACACCTGGTAACGCTACGGCGGCTAATTCGAGCGGCGACCTCCCCCCTCTAACCTGATTTCCTACCGCTTTCTTGAGCCTCTATCACACCTCTGCCCCTTTTTCTCCCTACCTAGTTGTTCTTTCTTTGTAAGGGCTGGATCAAGGTGTCATACGACCCGTGCCGAGGATCAACCTGGCTGGGGGCCCTCAAATAGCCCAGTCGCGAACGGAGTGCTTCGGATACCGGGCGACCTCCGATTCTATTTAGCCTTACCCGGGTAACGCGGATCTCTGCCCGGGTGGACCTTCCCCTTTCTCCGCCAATCGTGGGTTCAGAAAAATGGAATCAAATAAGAACAATAAAAATGAAAGCAAAAACAAGGAGTCTGGCTCTCCGGGAAAAAAGCCAACAGGAGCTCGCTCCGCTAAGGTCACGGTCAAACCGGACCTAAACCAATTTAGGAAAGCTGATAGGACACCTCAGCGTTTCAATGCTGCAGCGGCAGCTAGACAAAATAGGGCCGAGTGCAAAACCGGTCCGAAAAGTCCGATGACCGTCGCCTCTTCCAGGGGCATCGATCGGGAGGCCAGCGATGCGGACATCTCCAACCCTGTAGCCTCCACCAGTGGTTTTGCCATTCAGAGCTCCGCAGCTCGGATCCTCTACAGGAACGCGACCTCACCGACAAGGGAGGAAGATGTTTCTGCGGAGGTCTGGGCTAAGATCCAGCGAGACCTTGCATGGGCTCGGCAAATAATGCCTGACTTCAGGCTCGAGCTCTATGGCGCTAACAAGGTGGAATCCTCTAAGCGCAATCGCTCAGTGGAGGAGACTACCCCTACGGCACCGAAAAGGGCCAAAACTCAAGGAGGATGGACAAGGTCCTTCGCATACATAGCCAAGGATCGCAAGATCATTGGCATCATCGACGAGAGCAACGTGGACGGCAGGATCCCCAAACTACAATGGAAGTGGATCGAGGCCGCGCTCGCCAAGGTTGCAGTCCAAGTCAAAAGAGGCAACCCTGGACCACCACCCAACTACACCGATGCCGGTTGGTACCAGGGCAATGTCAAGCTCATTGCCTGCGATGACAGCAGGTCCGTGGACCTATATAGGATCGGCGTACAGCGCATAGGAGAGGTTTATCCGGGCGCGCGCATGAGGGCAGTGGACGCGGCCGATATCCCGCAACGCCCAAGGGCTAGAGCCTGGGTTCCAGTGACACCCACCGAACCAGCCGAAATACTTGATATACTGCAGGAGTACAACCCTGAGCTACCAACACAGAACTGGAGGGTGGTAAACGTGGAAAAGACCGACAAGGCTACCATGCAGATAGTTCTGTTACTTGACGAGGCAAGCATCGAGGCCAGAGGCGTCACGAGTGGGGGGTGTGCCACCCCCCCCCCCCACGTTTTTTGAAATCGGTAATTTCTTATATGTAGTCGGCATTTTTGACTAAATTTCTTACATGCAGTCGGCATTTTTGAGTAGTCGGCATTTTTGACTAAATTTCTTATATGTAGTCGGCATTTTTGACTAAATTTCTTATATGTAGTAGGAATTTTTGACTATATTTCTTACATGTAGTCGGCATTTTTGACTAAATTTCTTACATTTTTGAGTAAATTTCTTATATGAGCCTTTCAATGCACACAGTGACTAAGTCCACTTTTTTCATAATCTGAGATTTAAGTGTCGCAGCACTTGTTATAGTCATATCTTCTCGTGATTTTAGTAACTATACCGAACAACAAGTATTAACACCATTTAACAAAAAATTTTTTTTTGGCCACTGAAAAAATTTTATTTTTTTTCAGAAGCCATTCTGATAAACTCCATGATTTAATGCAGCCAATATCTGGCTCCTTGTAGCTCGCAACAACACCAAAAAAATACAAAATATACTGTCAAATGTAAGCTATATCCGTATTTATGCATCCTACATCTAATATTTTAGTTTCAATTACACAGGGAATTTTAAAATGCAATGTAAATTAAATCAACGGATTTCTCAACTTCAACTCGAATGGACTTAGTCACTGCGTGCACTGAACGGCTCATATGTAGTAGGTATTTTTGACTAAATTTCTTAAATGTAGTCGGCATTTTTGAGTGTGCGATGCCGGAAAAAAATTGGTATACAGCTTTGTATGTTTTTTTTTCTGGAAGTACGAAACGTTTCTTGAGTTTGCGTGAAGAGTTAGGTAATATTGAAAATTCATTGCAGTTGAAGAATTTGTCAAAAACACGATGGACTGCTCGGGCAGAAACAGTCAAAGCTGTATGGATTTCTTTCGAAGGCATCATTCATGCTCTTGAACCTATAAAGAAAGATTCCGAAAATTTTGACAGCAATTCACGTACACAAGCTTCAGGCTTGTTAAAAAAAATTTTGGACTTCGGTTTTATAAGCTCTTTACTTTTTTGCAAAAATATAATGTTCAAAGTTAAAAATTTGACAGAAAATTTGGAAGCTGAAGAACTTAACATCATCGATGCTTTATTGTTGATTCAAAGCACATCAGAGTCATTTCAGCAAATGAACGATGATATTCAAATAAACGATTTGATTGCGAGCTCGGTTTCCTTTACTCGGAAGTGGGAGATAAGCCCCAAAAAAAATTGACGAAAATCCGGTTCTGCTACAATTTTCGATTTTGAAACCTTTTATAGAAAAGAATTCAAAATTGTTCTTAAAGTTTTTACAAGTTGCAACCAAGAAAAGTTACAAGAAAGTTTGTCAACTTTCAAACCCATTCAGGAAATGTTTAGAATTCCACTAGACAGAAATAATGTTACGATTGACTTGATAAACTCTATTGTACAATTGGAACCCGAATTTTTCAAGGAGGAAGTCGAATGTTTGCTTTGTGAGTTACAAATTCTTTTTGACTCATGTCAAAGTTGTAAATCATTCGAAGATATTTCCACGGTAGCATTCAAGTTAAAACGAGTTACTCTCTTAGCATATAAACTGGTTCGTTATATTTTGACTGCTCCTGTCACGTCAGCATCGTGTGAACGTTCCTTCAGTAAATTGAAAATAGTTTTCGACCATTTGCGCACAACAATGGGAGATGATCGTTTAAATTCGTTGATGTTGCTCTTCTCTTCAAAAGATAAAGTAGATGAAATTGACCTTTGTGAAGTTGTTGTTGTTTACTAAAACATCGCAGAGCCAAAATTTGAATTTAATTCTTCCATTTTTCTCAAAAAAATTTTTCTTTGTAAAATTATTTTATATATACGACGAAAATAAAGAAAGAGTAAACAAACACTGTAATTTTTAATTCATTCGGTAACATATTGCGCATTTTCACAAGTGTATTTCACTTATTTTTTTTTTATATCCATTATTATGCCTATAAAAAATGTCGGCAAATTTTCGAGATCAGTCGGCATATCAGTAAGATTCACCCCCCACGATCGGGACCTTCGCGACGCCCCTGATCGAGGCTTTGGTCAGGTGCAATCACACGGTCAGGTATGGCTACAAAAAGGTTGTACTTAAGGTTTACAAGGCCGATGCTGAAGCCGTGGCCAAGCTTGCTACTCTTGCGGAGGCGGACCCCTCCCCCAGTGACAACGAGATGGACGTGGACGACAACGGGTCAGTTGCGTCGGTTGCACGGAGTGGCTACGCCTCGTCCAGCTCGGACGGTAGCTCGACTCTCAGGACGCTTTACTCCGAGAGTCAGCTTCTGAGCGGGGACGATGCGGATGCGACGCTCACGCAGGAGGGCGCCAAAAATAGTGATGAGGGTCCTCCAAATTAATCTCCATCACAGCAAAGCTGCATCGGCTGCACTTCTACTGCAGCTTTCGAAGGGTGTAGTAGATATTGTTCTGGTCCAAGAGCCGTGGATCACTGGTGATAGGATCTGTGGCTTGAGGATCCCTACATACAAGCTGTACAGCGCTAGAAATAAAGGTAAGCCTCGTACGTGCATTTTAGCCAAAACAAACATTAATGCTCTTCTTCTACCCCAATTTAGTGACGGAGATTTGACAGCGATTAGCGTCGAGGGGCTGGGTAGGGGGTGTAGGTTCGCATCCTTCTATCTGGCCCACGATCACCAAGGTCCACTTCCATCATACATCTTTAGAGAGCTCGTGAGTTCCACTAAACCACGAGACGATATCATCGTGCTAGGTGGCGACGCAAATGCCCACCACAATCAATGGGGCAGCAGTGACACTAACGAGCGAGGTGAGTTACTTTATAACTACTTACTAGGCACTAATCTAAATATTTGCAACAGGGGAAATGACCCCACTTTTATAACAAAAAACCGCGAGGAAGTCCTCGACATAACCTTGGTCACTGACACCTACAGTGACCTCATAGAATCTTGGAGGGTCTCTAAAGAGCACTCCTTCTCAGACCACAGGTACATTTGTTTCTCCTTAGCAGATTCACACACAAGTCCGAAATATATACAGAATATTAGGAAAACTAACTGGGGTTACTACCAAAAGCTTATTTGCAAAAATTTGTCAAATCAGTTGGTAACACCTAAAAACGATAAGGAGCTAGATGAGCTCGTCAGCTCCTTTAACCAACAATGCAAGATTGCTTTAGATAAGGCGTGCCCGCCTAGAAGATTAGCTGAAACCCATAAACCACCCTGGTGGTCGTCCGATCTAGATACTCTCAGACGGACATGTAGGGCAGCTTTTAATAAGGCCAAACAGGATGGCTGTGAAGCATCCTGGGCTCTTCACAAAACTAAGATAAGTAATTACAAAAAAGAAATCTGCAAGGCTAAACGGGGCTCTTGGGTGAATTTCTGCAGCAATATTGAATCAACATCTGCTGCTTCGCGCCTGAGGAAGGTGCTCTCTAAATCGCCAGCAACACTGAGCCACGTGCAAATGCCGGATGGGATATACACTTCCCGACATGCACAGACATGTCTACTACAATGATCACTGGAGAAATGCTTTCGGATCAGCTAATAAAGGAAATCACCGATGAGTAAAAGCTAGACTGGGCCCTATCCAGTCTCAAGCCCTTCAAATCGCAAAGACCGGATGGAATATTCCCAGCCCAGCTACAACAAACATCCGAACTTATCAAGCCTTGGCTGAAAACCATGTTTGAAGGCTGCCTCAGGTTCAACTACGTACCTGCATCATGGAGAGAGGTTAAGGTAGCTTTCATCCCTAAATCTGGGAAACCATCCCATTCTAAACCTAATGCTTTTAGGCCTATAAGCCTATCTTCTTTTCTTCTTAAAACTCTGGAAAGACTTTTAGAGGACTTTTTCAGAAGATCGATAGACTCAACTCATCTTTCGCGGGCTCAACACGCCTATAGTAAAGGCAGATCGACCGATACTGCCTTGCATTCCCTGGTGTCAGCTATAGAAAAATCACTTGACATAAAGGAATATACGTTGGTAGCTTTCCTTGATATAGCAGGCGACTTCAACAACGTTCTACCGAATGCTATCACCTCGGCGTTAACGGGGCTGCGGGTCGACGCCTGTCTCGTGGAGTTTATCCGCAAACTGCTTGTTTGCAGACGGATTACTACGGAGTTACGTGGAAATTCGATTCACAGACTTGTTAACAGGGGTACCCCGCAAGGAGTTGTTCTGTCTCCGCTACTTTGGCTGGTTACTGTAAATCAGCTTTTACGTCTCATGGAAGCGGAAGGCTTCCAAGTGATCGCATACGCCGATGATATCTGCGTTATCATGCGGGGAAAATTCCCTCAAACTCTTTGCATAGTTTTGGTTAATGGTGACAGCTCTGTCGAAAGTATGCGACTGGGCGAATTCCTCGGGTTTAGAAGTTAATCCCGAGAAAACCGAATTGGTCCTCTTCACTAGAAGGTACAAAATACCGAACTTTACACCACCAACAATAGGGAACACGACTTTAGTACTCAGTGACAAAGTCAAATATTTAGGAGTTATTCTTGACAGGAAACTTCTCTGGAGTGACAACATTGCGGAACAGGTCAAAAAAGCTACGTGCGCGTTGTTCACTTGCAAGAGAGCAATTGGTATATCGTGTGGGTTTTCTCCCAAAGTAATACACTGGATATACACAGCCATTGTTCGCCCTATTCTACTCTACGGTATGCTGGTATGGTGGCCGGCACTATCTAAGAACACGTACCTTAAGCAATTACAAAAAGTCCAAAGGAGTTCGGAACTCTGCATAACTGGGGCCCTCGGGTCCACCCGAACAGAAGCACTCAACACTATGATGCATCTTCCACCACTTGATCTGGTGGCGAAAGAAGTAGCTGTGATCACAGCTCTGCGAATAAGGGAGACAGGAGCTTGGATGCAGTGTTGTGAGTTCGACTCTCACAATGCCGGGAAGAAAAGTCCTTGAAGAGATGTAACACCAGTATCATCGAAACATATGTCGGCTTGTCTGGTTCCTGCAGCGCGTAGCTAAATTTTTCTCAAAAAACACATTTTCATACAATCCCGAAAATTGCTTGTAAATACCGTTGGTATTTACAGCAATAGACTACAAGTCAAAAAGCAACAAAGAGTTTAAATGTTATAAATGGAAAAATATTCGTGCTTAATTAAGTATAGAAAATTCTTTCATAGATTTCACACCAAGTCCTAAAATTCGCAAATCTTTCATATAAGTTAGCATTGAAATTAAAGAAATGTTCTATATGGCAGTATAAATATATGCATAAATGGACACTGAGAAGGGTTTACCTTCAAGCTGGGTAGTGGCCTAAGGTGCTAGACCTTCTAGCATACAAGTCACTACAGTGTTGTGAGTTCGACTCTCACAATGCCGGGAAGAAAAGTCCTTGAAGAGATGTAACTCCAGTATCATCGAAACATATGTCGGCTTGTCTGGTTCCTGCAGCGCGTAGGTAAATTTTTCTCAAAAAGCACATTTTCATACAATCCCGAAAATTGCTTGTAAATGCCGTCGGGATTTACAGCAATAGACTATAAGTCAAAAAGCAACAAAGAGTTTAAATGTTATAAATGGAAAAATATTCGTGCTTAATTAAGCATAGAAAATTCTTTCATAGGTTTCACACTAAGTCCTAAAATTCGCAAATCTTTCATATAAGTTAGCATTGAAATTAAAGAAATGTTCTATATGGAAGTATAAATATATATGAATAAATGGACACTGAGAAGGGTTTACCTTCAAGCTGGGTAGTGGCCTAAGGTGCTAGACCTTCTAGCATACAAGTCACTACAGTGTTGTGAGTTCGACTCTCACAATGCCGGGAAGAAAAGTCCTTGAAGAGATGTAACACCAGTGTCATCGAAACATATGTCGGCTTGTCTGGTTCCTGCAGCGCGTAGCTAAATTTTTCTCAAAAAACACATTTTCATACAATCCCGAAAATTGCTTGTAAATACCGTTGGTATTTACAGCAATAGACTACAAGTCAAAAAGCAACAAAGAGTTTAAATGTTATAAATGGAAAAATATTCGTGCTTAATTAAGTATAGAAAATTCTTTCATAGGTTTCACACCTAGTCCTAAAATTCGCAAATCTTTCATATAAGTTAGCATTGAAATTAAAGAAATGTTCTATATGGAAGTATAAATATATGCATAAATGGACACTGAGAAGGGTTTACCTTCAAGCTGGGTAGTGGCCTAAGGTGCTAGACCTTCTAGCATACAAGTCACTACAGTGTTGTGAGTTCGGCTCTCACAATGCCGGGAAGAAAAGTCCTTGAAGAGATGTAACTCCAGTATCATCGAAACATATGTCGGCTTGTCTGGTTCCTGCAGCGCGTAGGTAAATTTTTCTCAAAAAACACATTTTCATACAATCCCGAAAATTGCTCGTAAATACCGTCGGTATTTACAGCAATAGACTACAAGTCAAAAAGCAACAAAGAGTTTAAATGTTATAAATGGAAAAATATTCGTGCTTAATTAAGCATAGAAAATTCTTTCATAGGTTTCACACCAAGTCCTAAAATTCGCAAATCTTGCATATAAGTTAGCATTGAAATTAAAGAAATGTTCTATATGGCAGTATAAATATATGCATAAATGGACACTGAGAAGGGTTTACCTTCAAGCTGGGTAGTGGCCTAAGGTGCTAGACCTTCTAGCACACAAGTCACTACAGTGTTGTGAGTTCGACTCTCACAATGCCGGTAAGAAAAGTCCTTGAAGAGATGTAACTCTAGTATCATCGAAACATATGTCGGCTTGTCTGGTTCCTGCAGCGCGTAGGTAAATTTTTCTCAAAAAACACATTTTCAATAATAAATTCAGTTTGGTCCACTATTTTTCCTTTTGGTCCTTTTTCGCAAAATGATTGTCCACCGTTTTGTTTTGGAGTAGCAACCGTGATGCTAATGCCACGAAAATGCGTGTTGGTACTTTTTACAGAACTATATGTAAAAAATCACATAATTACTTTTAAAAAGCAATTCGAGAGGGGAAAATCTTACGCTTATTTGAAACTGGCTAGTGTGCTCTCTTGTTATTTTTCTTAAGTGCTAATTGGCAGTTCTCAAGTCAAGTCTATGCTAAGTATCGGTAATGGCAGCTTTATGGGGCTCTGCCGTGGCGGACGACACACTCCCCTTTCTCTTACCTTGACCCTACGCTGGCCTTGCCCGGCGAGGGCTCGTATGAACAAGACGAATAATAAAAACAATAAAACCACCAAACCCAAAGATACAACCATCACGTATACTGCACAGCAGAGGAGGACAATGCTGGAGCAAGCGAGAACACAACGTCGGAGGACAACCTCCATTTCCATATCAGCAGAGAGATCGATAGCGATGGGAACTACGGGTCGATCAACTCTAATAACAACAGCTGGGCCATCCCTTGCGAGGATGCAAAAACTGTTGCATTGTACAAGGCAGCAGCTGCAAGACTGGGTGAGATCCACAGGGGCAAGGATCGATGGATTCCTGCCATCCCTGCTGAACCTGAGAATTTCCAGGCTGCTGCGGATCAAAAACCCGTCTCTCCCGACGCTGGACTGGAGTGTCTATCTGGTTGAGGATGCGGTAGGGCCGGATAGGCAGGTGGTCTTCACCTTGATTAAGGAGGTGCTCGACCCCTTAAACGGTGCAATGGGCGAATGCACTACGGCATGGGTCAGATCGTGATCCACGTATACCGTGTCGTGGCGATGCACAACGCGCTGCTTTTTCGGCTGCTCTGGAGGAATCGGACATCGCAATGGCGGAAGAGGAGTCGGAGGTGTCCGATTCAGAAAGTATGGTATCTGCCACGTCAAATGGCGAAGGAGTAGTTCGGACAGCTCGGAGATGAGAGAAAGCCTGCTGGACGGGGAAGACCTCAACATCCCAGTGATAGCAGCTAGCCCTGAGTGCACCAATGTTGATACTGCCACAGATAGTAGGGTTTCCGCCAAACCAAATCGTGGTCTGAACAACTCGTCGGAGATGTGGTTCTCATCCAAAAACCCTGGCTCACTAGACGTAAGAGTTGCCAGCTTAACAGTCGACGGTACCAGCCTGATGATGGCGTCGGTCATATGCCCTACGATGCCGAAAAACCTCATCCACAAAGGGAGGTAAAAGACCTGGTGGCAAATTTTTCCACGCCATCTTATTATCGGAACTGACGCTAATGCTCATCACGTCCAGTGGGGAAGCTCCGATATCAATGCTAGGGGAGAATTTTCGTTTGACTATTTATAAACAACTAACCTGGTAGTTTTCACCGCGGGTAGCGAACATACGTTTATCACTAAAACCCGCAGCGGGGTCATAGATCTCACTATTTGCAGCGGAGGCGCTTATGAGTGGGTCAGAAAATGACGTGTTCTTGATGAACATTCATTCTCCGACCACCGGTACATATAGACCGCATTGGTGGTCCTACGACCTGGACTCGCTCCGCAAATCATGTAGGACACAATTTAATAAGGCCAAGAGCCTTGGCACGGAGACTCAATGGCTCGAACATAAAGTTAAACTTAGGGCCTACAAAAAAGCTCTGAGGTAGGCGAAGAGTTTCGTGGAGAAATTTCTGCACTGGGGTCGAAAATGTCGACGATACAGCGGGACTTAGAAGTGTGCTCTCAAAAACTCAAACAGCCACAAGCTATTTGCGCAAACCTGACGGATCCTGGACCATCACGGAGGGGAAACCCTAGAGCTGCTCTTGAATACGCACTTTCAGGGGAACTTGCATGAGGAACCCTTAGCACCTCCAGCAAACTTGGCTGTAAACATACCCATCACGGAGGAAAGGGTTAGGTGGGCAGTTAAAAGCTTGGAACCGTTCAAGGCAGACGGGATTATTCCCGCACAACTAATAAACACGTTGGAGACATCAGCCAAATGGCTGGTATTTCTTTATATAGCCTGCCTGGCTCTTAGTTACATTCCGTGCTCATGGAGAAGTGCCACGGTAGTGTTTATTCCTAAGGCGGGGAAGGAGTCCCATTACGAGCCCAAGGACTGCAGGCCGATTAGTCTCTCGTCCTTTGCACTCAAAACCTTCGAGAGGATAACAAACGACTACCTCTCCACTTCTATTGATAGCTACCTTATCTCTAGCTATCAGCATGCATACACCAAAGGGAAATCTACTGAAACTGTGCTTCACAGCCTATTTCTGTTATTGAAAAATCGCTGTATGAAAAGGGTTACTGTCTCGTTGCCTTCTTAGACATTGAAGGAGCCTTCAACAACATAAGCCCTGATGCTATAAGCACCGATCTAACAATTCTGGGCATAAGCAGGTTTCTTACCGAACTTATTGTTCAATTAATAAAGGGTAGAAGAATAGTTTCATCACTGGGCTCGGTTGATTTATCACGCTATGCCACAAGGGGAACGCCTCAGTGTGGTGTTCTCTCCCCGCTTCTATGGAACCTCACTGTCAACTCGCTGTTGCGAGACACAAGAGTTTCATTTGATTTAACAAGCCGTTACGCGCGCACTGCTTTTAGAACGCGGTTACTAGCTAAAATAAATTTTTTCATAAAAACCCAAGAAATTAACAGACTATTGTCAAATTTTTTTCATGCATGCAATATCAAAATACGTGTTTTTTTTTCTTGCATGAACAAAATTTTGACAACAGTGTTAATTTCTTTTTAGAGAGTAGAGCGAGATCCCAGAGCCTAAAAGCGTCACTTATTTTATAATGGATGAAACCAATACCGATCGATAGTCCTCCCCGAATCTAGAAAGAATGTGAAAATTTTAAAGCTGTACCTATGACAAAGGCCTAGGAATCGGGGGTCAAAGTCGCCAAAAAATGACCCTAACTTCACTTATTTTATAATGGATGATTTTCACATATTAGACGTAGATTATCACCCCGCGTCAGTATCAAGTGTTGTTAGACCCGTACCAGTGACAAGGCTCCAGCCAGACACCCCCAGTTCGCGGATTTTCCTATAGAAATTTTTTCTGTTTTACCAATTTGACCCATTTGGGCCACTTTGGCTGCTTTTAACTACCCAATATTTTCCCATTTTTTGTAGAACACTACCCTCAAGTAGTATCAGGAATTTTTAGACTTCGTCCAATGGCAAAAACTTCAGCCAGACACCTCAAAACTCGGGAAATTTCACTAATTTTTACTGCGCTTTCACATGTTTAGGCGGATTTGACCAACTTTGGCCTCTTTTAAATAACAGATCTTTACACATGTGTCGTAAAATGCTACCCTTAAGTAGAATGAAGCATTTCCAGACATGATCCCATGGAAAAAACTTCAGCCAGACACCTGAAAGTTCGAGAACTTTTATTTTCCTATTAATTTGCTTTCTCTTGTTTGTCCCACTTTTACTAATTTCAGTAATTTTTAGACCTCGTCCCATGGCAAAAACTTCAGCCAGACACTTCAAAACTCGGGAAATTTCACTCATTTTTACTGCGCTTTCACATGTTTAAGTGGATTTGACAAACTTTGACAACTTTTAAATAGCAGATCTTCACACATGTGTCGTAAAATGCTACCCTTAAGTAGAATCAAGCATTTCCAGACATCATCCCATGGCAAAAACTTCAGCCAGATACCTCAAAGTTCGGGAACTTTTATTTTCCTATTAATTTGCTTTCTCTTGTTTGTCCCACTTTTACAATTTCTAAACGACGGATCTTTTCAGATGTTTCGTAGGACACTACCCTTAAGTAGTTTCAGTCATTTCTAGACTTCGCCCCATGGCAAAAACTTCAGCCAGACACCTCAAAGCTCGGGATTTTCACTAATTTTTACAGAGATTTCACTTGTTTCAGCAGGTTTCTCCAACTTTGTCCACGTTTAAACGGCGGATCTTTACACATGTGTCGTATAACACTACCCTTAAACGGTATCAGGCATTTCCGGACTTCATTCCATGAAAAAAACTTAAGCCAAACAACCCAAAGCACGGGAACTTTTCATAATTTTTACTGTGCTTTCACATGGTCAAATGGGTTTACCCAACTTTGGCTGCTTTTAAATGGCGGATCGCTACAAATGTATCGTATAACACTACTATTAACTAATATTAGGCATTTTTAGACTTCGCCCCATGACAAAAACTTCAGCCAGACACCTCAAAGCTGAGGAAATTTCATAATTCTTGCTGCGAATTCACATGTTTAACTGCGTTGGTCTAACTTTGGCTGCTTTTAAAGGGCAGATAATTTCACATGTGTCATAGAAGAGAACCCTTAAGTGGTATCAGGTACTTTTTGACTTCGTCCCAAGTCAAAAACTTCAGCCAGACACCTCAAAACCGAGGAATTTTTATAATTCTTACTGCACTTTCACATGTTTAAGCGAATTTGTCCAACTTTGGCTGTTTTTGAAAGGCAGATCTTTGCACATGTGTCGTGGAACACTATCTCCAAGTAGTATCAGGCATTTTTATACTTCATCCCATGGAAAAAACTTCAGCCAGACACCTCAAGCCTGAGGAATTTTCATAGTTCTTACTGCTTTTTCACATGTTTAATCGGGTTGGTCCAACTTCGGCTGCTTTTAAAGAGCAGATCTTTTCACATGTGTCATAGAAAACCCCCTTAAAGAAGGATCGGCTATTATTATACTTCGCCTCATGTCAAAAACTAAAGTCAGACACCTCAAAACTGAGGAATTTTCATAATTATTACTGCGATTTCACAGGTTTAAGCGAGTTGGTCCAACTTTTGCTGTTCGTAAAGGGCATATCTTTACACATGTGTCATAGAAGACCACCTTAAAGAAGTATCGGGTATTTTTTATACTTTGCCCCATGTCAAAAATTTCAGCCAGACACCTCAAAACTGAGGAATTTTCATAATTCTTACTGCGATTTCAAAGGTTTAAGCGAGTTCGTCCAACTTCGGCTGCTTTTAAAGAGCAGATCTTTTCACATGTGTCATAGAAGACCCCCTTAAAGAAGGATCGGCTATTTTTATACTTCGCCCCATGTCAAAAACTACAGTCAGACACCTCAAAACTGAGGAATTTTCATAATTCTTACTGCGATTTCACAGGTTTAAGCGAGTAGGTCCAACTGTTGCTGTTCGTAAAGGGCATATCTTCACACATGTGTCATAGAAGACCACCTTAAAGAAGTATCGGGTATTTTTATACTTCGCCCATGTCAAAAACTACAGCCAGACACCTCAAAACTGAGAAATTTTTATAATTCTTACTGCGTTTTCACATTTTTGAGATGGTTCGTCTACCTCTGGCTGCTTTTAAAGGGCAGATATTTTCAATGTGTCATAGAGGACCACCCTTACGTGGTACCAGGTACTTTTAGACTTCGCCTTATGACAAATACTTTAACCAGACACCTTAAATCTGGGTAGTTTTCATAATTCTTACTGTGCTTTCGATTGTTGAAGCAGGTTTGTCCAACTTTGACTATTTTTAAAAGGCGAATATTTACACATGTGTCGTAGAACGCAACTCTTAAGTGGTATCAGGCATTTTTGGAGATCTTCCCATGACAAAAACTACATCCAAACACCTCAGAGCTCGAGTTTTTTTTCGCAATTGATCTCTCCATAGGACATGATCAAGCAAATTAGAACAGTTCAGCCCATACAAAGTGTTCAGATGTGGAATTTGTTGCATTTCAGACAATGTCACTCTTATGTCGCTACCTTGCAGCGAAAGCAACTAGTTGAAAACTACTTTACAACTAGTTGGTGCACCGAGCTTATATGGAACAAAGACAGAACACTGACTAGTTGGGCCCGGTGTTCTGTCTTTTTTCCATATAAGCAACTGGTATTTTTTACGTTTTGATGTCCTACAAGATGTCAATTGTCAGATTTCGACCAGAATATACCAGTTATTTACTAGTCAGGAAATACCAGTTTCATGCTAGTTGTAAGATACCAGTTCCATACTAGTTCATCCTGGACTAGTATAATTTCCATAAAATGAACTAGTCCAAAAAGGACCAGTATGGAATATACTAGTCAAAAAGGCTTTTAACCTGGACTAGTATGATTTCAACCAGAATTTTCCTGGCTTACCCTTTATTTTATCATTTGACTTTATTTTCATGTTTATTCTTAAGAAAGCAGCGGCTATTTGTATTTACCCAATCACGAAAAAGCATCTATGAATTATAAGAGAAAACGAAACGAATGAATTTTGTTTTTTTCAACTGGTATAATTTCATCCAGAAAAATCTAGTTGTATACTAGTATGAAATGGATATTTCCTGACTAGTATGAGTTCTGCCAGAAAATTATAGTTGTATACTAGTATTTTTCTGATTAGTTTGAGGTTTCGCTGCAGGGAACTCTCTTAAACCTGTGAAATCGCAGTAAGAATTATGAAAATTCCTCAGTTTTGAGGTGTCTGGCTGTAGTTTTTGACATGGGGCGAAGTATAAAAATACCCGATGCTTCTTTAAGGTGGTCTTCTATGACACATGTGTGTAGATATGCCCTTTACGGACAGCAAAAGTTGGACCAACTCGCTTAAACCTGTGAAATCGCAGTAGAATTATGAAAATTCCTCAGTTTTGAGGTGTTTGACTGTAGTTTTTGACATGGGGCGAAGTATAAAAATACCCGATACTTCTTTAAGGGGGTCTTCTATGACACATGTGAAAAGATCTGCTCTTTAAAAGCAACCGAAGTTGGACCAACCCGATTAAACATGTGAACAAGCAGTAAGAACTATGAAAATTCCTCAGCCTTGAGGTGGCTGCAGTTTTTTCCATGGGATGAAGTCTAAAAATACCTGATACTACTTGGAGATAGTGTTCCACGACACATGTGTAAAGATCTGCCTTTCAAAAATAGCCAAATTTGGACAAACTTGGTTAAACATGTGAAAGTGCAGTAAGAATTATAAAAATTCCTCAGTTTTGAGGTGTCTGGCTGAAGTGTTTAACATGAGGCGAAATCTAAAAGTAACTGATACCACTTAAGGGTGGCCTTCTATGACACATGTGAAATTATCTGCCCTTTAAAAGCAGCCAAAGTTAGAGCAACGCAGTTAAACATGTGAATTCGCAGCAAGAATTATGAAATTTCCTCAGCTTTGAGGTGTCTGGCTGAAGTTTTTGTCATGGGGCGAAGTCTAAAAATGCCTAATATTAGTTAATAGTAGTGTTATACGATACATTTGTAACGATCCGCCATTTAAAAGCAGCCAAAGTTGAACAAACCCATTTGACCATGTGAAAGCACATTAAAAATGATGAAAAGTCCCCGTGCTTTGGGTTGTTTGGCTTAAGTTTTTTTCATGGAATGAAGTCCGGAAATGCCTGATGCTGTTTAAGGGTAGTGTTATACGACAGGTGTGTAAAGATCCGCCGTTTAAACGTGGACAAAGTTGGAGAAACCTGCTGAAACAAGTGAAATCTCTGTAAAAATTAGTGAAAATCCCGAGCTTTGAGGTGTCTGGCTAAAGTTTTTGCCATGGGGCGAAGTATAGAAATGACTGAAACTACTTAAGGGTAGTGTCCTACGAAACATCTGAAAAGATCCGTCGTTTAGAAGTTGTAAAAGTGGGACAAACAAGAGAAAGCAAATTAATAGGAAAATAAAAGTTCCCGAACTTTTAGGTGTCTGGCTGAAGTTTTTGCCATGGGATGATGTCTGGAAATGCTTGATACTACTTAAGGATAGCATTTTACGACACATGTGTGAAGATCTGCTATTTAAAAGTAGTCAAAGTTTGTCAAATCCACTTAAAAATGTGAAAGCGCAGTAAAAATTTGTGAAATTTCCCGAGTTTTGAGGTGTCTGGCTGAAGTTTTTGCCATGGGACGAGGTCTAAAAATTACTGAAACTACTTAAGGGTAGTGTCCTACGACACATGTGAAAAGATCTATCATTTAAAATTAGTAAAAGTGGGACAAACAAGAGAAAGCAAATTAATAGGAAAATAAAAGTTTTCGAACTTTCAGGTGTCTGGCTGAAGTTTTTTCCATGGGATGATGTCTAGAAATTCTTGATTCTACTTAAGGGTAGCATTTTACGATACATGTGTAAAGATCTGTTATTTAAAAGAGGCCAAAGTTGGTCAAATCCGCTTAAACATGTGAAAGCGCAGTAAAAATTAGTGAAATTTCCCGAGTTTTGAGGTGTCTGGCTGAAGTTTTTTCCATGGGACGAAGTCTAAAAATTCCTGATACTACTTGAGGGTAGTGTTCTACAAAAAATGGGAAAATATTGGGTAGGTAAAAGCAGCCAAAGTGGCCCAAATGCGTGAAATTAGTAAAACAGAATAAATTTCCATAGGAAAATCCGCGAACTGGGGGTGTCTGGCTGGAGCCTTGTCACTGGTACGGGTCTAACAACACTTGATACTGACGCGGGGTGGTAATCTACGTCAAATATGTGAAAATCATCCATTATAAAATAAGTGAAGTTAGGGTCATTTTTTGGCGACTTTGACCCCCGATTCCTAGGCCCTTGTCATAGGTACAGCTTTAAAATTTTCACATTCTTTCTAGATTCGGGGAGGACTATCGATCGGTATTGGTTTTATCCATTATAAAATAAGTGACGCTTTTAGGCTCTGGGATCTTGGTCTATTAGTTGGGCGTGTAAAACAAGTGCGCGGGTAACGGCGGGTTAAAGAAACACAACAACAACAACAAATCAATTAAAATCTCTATATATATGTACAGGTTTTGTAAATAATTTTTCTTTTTTTAGCTTTTCTGGTTTAATTAATAATTGTTGTTTGTATTCTACAAAATAAACACTATTCAAAAATAAATATATGTAGAAAACATCTTTTAAATGGTATATCCATAGAAATCTATGTTCATATGTTTGTATGGATATACTAACATATATCTCTGTATGTGTCTACATATATGCAGCAAACAAAATAATTTATAGAGATATATGTATGTATGTACATGGACAGTTGGCTAAAAACATAAATGAAAACATAACTATTTAATATACTCAAATCATTATAGGTAGGACCTATTTTCCATGTTAATCACATAAATCAACGTCGTTTTTCCCGATATGCATTACTTTACTACATTTACAACTGATTAACCATAAATTAGCTACAAAATACATTGCAAGCAAACCAGCTTGAATGAATTTTCGTTAGAGCCTCATTAGCTATTACTGTTGAAAAGGCAACCGATTTATTGAATAAGCTCATGGCGACCCAGACGCATCCTGCGATGTGATATCACATTTCAAAGAGCTGCTCGCTTGAGAGACCCTTAATGATGTGCTGCGGATAAGTTCCATACGTTGTGGTATCTACGCGAACGAAAAATAATAGATATTAATCATTCGCAGTCACTAGACTTTCAACAATAACATTACCGAATGCTCAGAAGTATTTGACGTTGGTACACAATTGTTGAAACTATAGAGACAGATAATGAGAAGAATTATTCAAATCTATAATGAGTGCGAGGTTTAAACTACAATAGAGTTAGCAAGAAGAAATGAATAACGAGCTATGTTGGACGTTCAAAATCGCCTAAGCGGTTAATAGGTCATTTAAAGTAAGCAATGTCAGGGTAAAACTTATGTTATGTTAAACTGTTATGAGACTCGACTGATAACACTTATCTTATCTTGGCTTGCGTCATTTATTCACGCTTAACCGCCTAGGCAATTTTGGCCGCTTCGTATCAAAGCCCGCCGGTCGTTCCTTTTTAGCGACAACTGACGCCAATTGGACACACTACTCAAGAAATTTTTATCAATTTTAGTTACCAAGAATAAAATAGACCTTCCCTAAAGTAAAGTTTTCTCCTGATTTCGAATATCACATCCATTTTTCTGTGGCAGATCTAGTTTCCAAGACATCGTGAAAATATGAAAGCTCTCATTTTTGCTAAGGGGTCGTGCATATATGACGTCACGCTCTTTGAGGGGGGGAGGGGTCTGCGATTTGTGACGAAATGTGACATGGGGGGAGGGGGGGAGTAGCACTTACGTGATGTCACGTTATTTTTTGCATGTTTTCTAGCGTGCAACGTCCATGAACGTTTTCAAATTTAGCACGTTTTCATTCTTTCGATTGGCAAATATTATTTAATAATTAATATAAACATTCTAAATATGTATCAGATTTTATGTCAAATAAATATTGAATTTATATTTATTAAGGGTGTGATGTGACATTCGAGGGGGAGGGGGGGGTCTGGCGTTTGTGACTGGGTGTGACATGGGGGGAGGGGGGGGGGGTCAAAAACTACCAAAAATCGCGTGACGTCATATATGCACGACCCCTAAACACTGCTTCATATTAGTAAATCCAAATTTTATACTTTTAATTTTTTCGATTCAAGCTGTTGATTCGCCTTTGGTATAGATTTTTCGTGATTTTAATGTGGTTAAATGTGAAATATTGTAAAAAATTTCGTTTTATTGTAAAACTGTTTTTAACGTTTTTTGGCATAGTGGCCAAACTACTGAAGATACTTATGGATATGAAGGCAAACAATGTTTGTGGAAATTACTATAATGTACAATTCAACAGTTTAAAACGAAAAAATGAAAAATACAAATTTTTGACGTACCTCTGAAGTAGTGCTTTGCAAAATTGCGAATTTTCATATTTTCACCGATATCTCGGAAACTAGATCTGCCACAGAAAAATGGCTGTGATAATCGAAATTAGGGGAAGATTTTACAATAAGAAAATGTATTTTAATTCGTGGAGATTTTTTTTGTCGAGTAGTGAAGGTAGGTAATTGAAGTTTAAACAGCCCACAAATACAAGGCCATGTTAATTTTCTACTGTAGTTTACACATACACTATTGTAGTAGTTACCCTAGCGAAACCATCCTTAAACTTTCTAGTTCACGCTGTAAGGTACAATAGTCTCCATGTAAATTTCGATACTGTTCTATGAATTTTTGCTTTTCCTCCAACAAAAGTCTGCAAAATTGAAAGAAAGTGTGATTTGGCGTCAAAATTAAAATTATTGTTGTTGTTTTTCACGCAAAATTCAAAAGCATGACAGCCTAACAGCCTAACCTAATATAACGCGCGCGCTTCGTTTTCTGTCAAATTTGTCACATGCACATAGAACTTGTATGCGAGCAACCGAAATTGAACGCACTGCGTAAAAGCCTAACTTGATTTCCAATTTTTGTTCTGCGTGACATTTCGATTTGACGTTTTTACACAGGCAAAGATACAAAATCACGCACATTTATTTCGGTTACAAGGTAAAAAGTCGTGTATGTACGTGCGGGAAACGTACGCCGTGCGATTATATTAGGTTGAGCTGTAACAGCCTAAGATAAGAATTTAAAAACTAAAAGGATAATAATGACGTAAATGAACATTATTGCCATCTTTTAATGATAGCTCGTATGCAAACCCAAAGCAAACACGCTTTAAAAAAAGGATTTGAAATGGGTTTGGGTTATGAAATTTGTATGAGATTTGATTTTAAACACGCTAGGGCTAGAAAACACGGTGTTTGCTTTTGGTGGAAACACAATATAAGTGTTTGTAATTATACACACTTGTTTTAGTAAAAATAAAAAGTTCCTTATTTTCACAACTGCGTATTAAAAAACAATTTCAAAATCAAAATTTTTCCAAAAATCGTAAAAATTCCATAAAATTTCGACTTTTGACTAGCTATTGTTCAGCGATGGTCTCATTCAAGCGGAAGCGTATTTTAATTTGTTTGCTTGCTTGCGTCCATCGTTTTTTTAAAATTGGCGAAAAGCATTTTTGAATGAAGTGATACCGGAAAAAAACACAAAATTACCGATATCTCGAAAACCTGCCCATGCAAAATTTTTTAAAAATATATTCACAGCCCGACATTTCAGGGCCATCAAAGCTTGATACATAAAACCCACAGAAATATTCGTATAGATGTGACATTAAAAACCCTTGTTGATTTTGAAATAATTTTCTAGATTATGACTATCATATATACCAAATGTAACTAAAAAACTAAAATGTTTATGACTTTGGTATTTCTGAAGTGATTTGCAAAACATAACATTATGATTTGGAATTGATTGAGGTTTGACTTGGTATCAAAATCAAGTTAAAAGTTATTAGTTTTCGCTATATACATATCTGTATACATAATACAACGTGACTTGAAATTGTGCTCTATGTCTCTCATTAATCTGCTAATATCTCCTAATCTGGTCATCTGATTAAAAACCATTGTATGGCGAGTTTTTAGAGTTACAGAAGATCTCTATTCCGGTGAACAACGGGGTTCGATCGGATAAACAAAACTTGAGATTTTTCGAAAAATACGAAAAACCTATATCAAACTCTTGATTTTCAGAATTGGAGTCTGCACGTTTTTTTTCACGTAATAAATGTGTACCAAGTTTACGGCTATCAAAGTTTTTATAGATTCTGCTGCACCTCAAATGCATATAGTTTTTAAAATTTTCAAATATAACGTGCAAGTTCTAAAAGTTATCCTCGACCGCCCTAAATAACATTTTTTTAATATAGTAACTATACCTACTATTGGACTAAATCAAGTTTTTTGAAGAGATTAAGAGAAATACACGTAAAAAAATGGCATTCCCTGTTTTTCTAAGTTAGACCGGGCTTTCGAAGTTGGACCCTTCGAAGATTTGGTTTTCTAATTGTATTCAAATTGAATAAAGTTTAATGTAGGCGGGGCCTTCTTGTTCCTCTTACTTGATTGGTGCACTTTCTTTTTATTTGAAATTTTATTTTTTAAAGTTTTTAAACAAAACAATGAGAAAACCAAATTTTTAAAGGGTCCAAATTCGAACTTCGAAAGCCCGTAACTTAGTTTTGGAGGCTAACTTCGAAAAACAGGAAATTTCACCCGGTCGTGCCCGTCCGTTAAAATAGCACGCGCTCTGATGAAAAGTCGGATGCGGTGTGAGCGTACACTATGGGCGAATTTTACGAATGCCTGTTAGCTTCATTTGCCCTTTATTTTAACAGGCGGATGAACTGGCCGATAAATTTATAGTGAGCATTAAAGTTGACGGCTAGTCGTGAAAACGGCCCTAACAGGTCGATTCCAAGCGTATCCGGACATTTTGTACCTAGAAGATTATCTAACCGAATATCGTAACCGTCGGTAATGTAGTTCATGTAACTGCGATTCTGTTGTGCATGGAAACGCTGCCAAAAATGATAAATACGCAAAGTGAATAAAATGAAAATGCAAACGAAATTTCATGCAAACAAGTGCTAATATTTTTTATTATTTGTCGTGTTCTTTGTTTGCCGGTTAACAGAATATTGTTACCACATAAGAATTGGGGCGTAGGTAAGTGTGCCCCTGCGGCAACCACTTGAACCTAGCCTTTTACATGAAAATTAAAACTTACTTTATATGCTCCTCATATTGCTTGAAGCTCGCTCGAGTAGCGTCATCGGCTTTTAGTTGAGCTTCTTTCCACTTGCGAAACGATTCGATAACTTTTTCATTTTGCTTTCGAAGATCGCATTGTTTCCTTACAATAATTATTTTATTAATTACCTTTATTTTACAAGTATTTAGTTTCACCCATAGGCCTTAGGAATGAAACCTAAGCAATTCCTTTTTCTTAAAATTTAGAATAAGTTTAGCAAACGAAGTGAATACTCGAAAAAAAAAAAAAACAAAACATAGAAATAAAAATGAAAATAAAAACTCCGGAAATTTCTGGACTAAAATTTCCGGACGAATAGGTCTGAAATCTTAAGAAAAAGTAATTGATTATTTTTTATTCGTACGGTCCATGCATTCGAAAAGCTTCTAATGTACCTGAACTCTTCCTCGAGCTGTTTGTAATCGTCACACAAAGCATTGAATTGCCGTTTGAGCTCATTGTTTGCATCTTGAAGACGCTTTGTGCAATCATTTTGTGAGGATTCATTTCGCTGCATAATATGTTGTTGCTCCTTCATTACATCATGAGCTGTATATAATTCCTTTTCCGTTTTCATTAACTTCTCTGTTAGACATCTTTGTTTGTTCAGCAATATGGCTTCTTTCTCTTTTAAAGCCAGGACCTCGTCCCTTAACAGATTACGCTAAAAATATTGTAATGTAATAATGATAACCCCAAGATCAATGAAATAGTCACACCTCCATATTATGCTCCTCTTGACGCTTGTCCATCATCAACAGACGTTCCTGCAGGCAATTCATTTGTGCGCTGGCTGCTCTTAGCTGTTTAGCCTGATCTTCAAAACTTCGTTCCAGTTCTTCATATTTAGTACAAATGTCGGTTCTACAGCTTTCCTGGCTCTTCAGCAATGTATTTAATCGATGCATCTGGATACTAAGATCACCTGTAGTGTATTAAACACAATTTTCAATATTTAAAACTAGTTTGATAGCAGAGTATGCAAGAAGTTCTTCAAAAATATAAAAATATAACATATCGGGTTAGATAGATAGATAGAATGGACACGGAAACTAGCTAACCGATTTGGATAAAATATGATACATAAGTAACTTAATTTCCTGGTCACTATTTAGGATTTTTTTTAGGGAAGTTAGGTTTGGTACATTATTAGCCGTTTGCTTTTGTTAATATACATATCGACCATACAAAAACTAAAAAACAAATTTTGTGTCTGACGAATACTAAAGCCTCAATTACATAAAACTTTATTTCATCTATACCTCGGACTTTGACTTTGACAGAAAAGTTTAATATGCGTATTTAAACGAAGCATGGCAAATAGAAGACCTCAAAGTTGAAGCAAGGTTGAAATTTGGCAAACTCTCAAATTTTGCTTGCTTTGTTTGCTTTGACAATCAGATGTTTATGACTTTGCTTTAATTTAAGAATTAAAGTTTGGAGGAGATAATAATTATTTCGTTTTTTCTCTATTAAATTAATAAATTTACCAAAAGACTCTGAATGCAAAAAAATAAATAACGAAAAGAAATGTATAAAAGAGAAGCGTCAAAGCGTTCATTGTAGCATACCTCTGATGTTGAGCGCAAAGTTTTCAGGTTGCAAATGTCAGGCGAGGTTAACAAAGCTTTATGTAATTGACCCTTAACACTTTAATTTTTTGTCTAAAGAAAACTAACTAACCGCCGTATTTTGTAAGGCATCACTCACCGTCACTGAATTTTTGATCACGTATAAAAGGTCAATGAAAGGAGATAGGTCGCCTTGTTGTAATGGATATTGTCGACAGAAGTAAGGACAAACCTTTCTATTTAAAATAAGGATGCCAAATGGTGTCACTTTCCATTTATACGTCATTAAAAATTCAGTCACGGTGAGTGATGCCTTACAAAATAAGGCGGTAAGTTAAGTTTTCGTCAGACAAAAAATAAAATTGCGGTGCAGTGAAATAGCGCCCACGGGCGTTATTTATTTTTTGGAATTTTTTTTTTCCTTTACAAAAGGAAATAAAGCCGACGAGTCTCGTAGGTTTTACTGGTAAATGGTTCTTTAATTCAAACCTCTTGGCTTATAAATTTGTATGAAGTTTGCCTTGCCAATTACTGTCAATGCTCTCTTCACGAAAGTCCATTCACACACACTTTTGTTATAATTATCTAAAACCAGACCTGTTAAATTGCAATTAACATTAATAATGATAATTTACTTCGGCTTTTTTAAATTTAATGATTAATTAATTTCGTGGAGCTAAATCAGAAAGTATTAATTAATTAATTAAAAAAATTTTAAAAATTATCATGATTAATGGCCATTAAAAAAAATATCAAAAATAATCAAAAAATGGTCCATTATTTTTAATTAAAAACAATCATGTGATTAAAAACAATCAAGCAATTAAAAATAACCAAACAATTAAAATTTATTAAAGCATTAAAATTAATTAAATTAATTATATTAATTAAACAATTAAATAATTAAATTTGATTATATGATTATTTTCAATTATTTAATTATTCCAATTATTTGATTATTTTAAATTAAAGCAGTAACAGTATAAACTTTGAATGTAAATATTTAATAAATGAAAATAATGCAATTTGCACTTACTTACTATTTTATAGAAGACAGAATACAATCCTTACAAGCAACTGCCAAATGTTTTTGCTTTTTGTAAATACTTTAAAAAAGAAAATTTGGTAAACACCTCATAGCACACAGCGATGTCGATAAGGCCTGATGGGTCATGGATAAATACTGGGGATGAAACACCGCAATTTCCCCCTAGGACCAACTTTCCAGAAGCGGAAAGCTGTCTTAGGAATCAACCGAATTTGGGTACACGTCCTATTGAAGTACCTAATTAATAAAAGAATTGAATGGGCCATCGGGTCATTCAAGCGTTTCAAGCACCGGGTCTAGATCGGATATCAACCGTACAACTTCAGCAATCAATGGAATTGAGCATCCCTTGGTTGCTAGCTATATAAGCGGGTCCTTACTCTTAATTACATTCCAAACCCTTGGAGAAATTCCAGGGGAATTTTTAGACCTAAGGCGGCCCAAAGGATTTTAGGTTTCTCAGTCTGCCATCCTTCCAACTTGAGGTACTGGAGAGGCTAACTAAGACCTACGTTAGGGATAAGGTATAGGGCAAAATCGCACCATCGCAGCATGTATATGTGAAAGGTGGATCTACATGATATGGTTAAGCACATCGAAAAATCCTTATCTACCATGGAATTACCAATAGCCTTTATGAACATTGAAGGGGCCTCAATAACGTTACGCCGGAAGCGATTACGACAGCCCTGACGGCATTGTGCACTCGATCTAGCCGGGCCTCGGTGAACGAGGTTTTCAATAGAAGCCCGCCGCACCCTGAGGGTATAGCGGGATCTAAAGTAATAGTAACCTTAGGTTAGTCGAAAAGTGGACTGGGAAAAGGTCTAGGTGTTAACCGGCGAAAACAGAGCTGGCCCTGTTCACTAGGAAATACTCAAACTCGAAAGGGAGGAGCTCTTTTACTTATGGGACTTCTCACAGGGCATACAGGCTTAGGTAGACATGCAAAAAGGTTGGGTATTCCCTTTAACGACTTCTGCAAAAACTACAGAGGCGAGGAGGAACCTGAAACAGTGAAATACTGGGGTCTGGTATTTTCTACAATCTCGGCGAATTGTCTAGAATTAAGACATTCATTCAGACCCGCGTGGTATCACAATGGGACCTATGTACGCTAGTCTGTCTACTAGCAGCCACCGCCGCCTACCTACCTACCAAGTACTAGCTAAATTAGGAAACAATACGAGATGTATCATTCCTTTAGTGAATAGGCTACCAACTGCATCCTTGAAATATCTTAGTGTTTCCTCAGGTTCTTTACGCGTTTTTAAATATGAAAATATGTATTTATATGTATGTACATACTTCCTTAATATTACTAGATTGTTCCTGTGCACATTTATACAGGGTTGTACATAATGTACTATTATCTTTGTTAATGTTTTATTTAATACAAAAACAAACAGGAAGTTCATATATAAATTTAATCAAAAATAATCATTTAATTACATTAATCATATTAATCACATAATTACAAATAATCAAAAATAATCATTTAATTACGTTAATCAATTTAAAGATGTAATTAAAATGCATTAAAAATAATTAGAAATTTTTATATTAATCATGCAATTAAAGTTTGTTTTAATCATTTATTAATTAATACATTTTTTTTAATTAATTAAAATTAATCATTAATATTGTGTAGCTACTGGCTATTAATGATTAAAAACATTTCTGATTACCTTACCATGTAATTAATAATGATTAATTTGTTTAATCATTATTTAACAGGTCTGTCTTAAACTAAGTACGTACCGATTATGATAAACCGTGCTGCTTGAGGTACAAAGCTAAAATCAGCAGGAAGAATCTCCGTAATTGAAAAAAATTAATTTTCAATAAGTTGCATCACCCAAACCAACTTTATGAAAAATATCATGGCTTGACATTATCCTAGTTACTCGTAGCAGGACCCGTTATTTAAAAATTATTTTTTACGGCTTAACCTTAACATCCACAGACCCCGTACTTTCTTTAGTACTTTCGTGGTCCCTTGTTGTTTGCGCCCTCGGGCGTCCCGCGGTAAGCGCCGTTCAAGCGCACCCCAACCGCCACTTTCTAGTAGCAATACTAATAGTAATAATAATAATGTCTTAACGACTAGCAGCACTTTTGCGATACCCGCCACACAAACTCCAGACTGTTGCTGGTGCTTTATGTCGTCAACATCACGCGCAGCAGCTCAACACTCTCGCTCCCACTGGAGCAGTTTAGACATGAGCAACTCCGAGCACCAGTCTCTCTCTGCTTCTATATCACACCCTTAAATTCTCACGTGAGTCAGGATCAACATCTTCTCGCACCTGTCTCTACGTGTACTGTTTGTCGGCAAAGATTATACACGCTCGCGTCATCGGTCAAATGCATTAACTGCTTAGGCCAATGCCACGTACATCTATGCTCTGGGCTCGCTAACAGGAACCTCTGGAGGGATGCGTTCATCGCACCATGCTGTAACACACCTCAACCTACGACGCCAGCCAACCCGGTTACACCGGGTCCACAGCTAACTAGGCTGAGGCACAGCCTTGGTCTTAGCCTACCAACACCTGGGCGAACACATCCGTCTCTCACGCCTATGGTTAACTCGACATCGACCCCACCGGCGCACTTCCAAATCTTACAGCACAACTGTAACAGATTAACTGGTAAGATCGCAGAGATAACTAATTTGATGACGCAATATGACATAAAACTTGCCGCAGTCCAATAAACCAAGCTCAGTCCTAGGTCGGACCTCATTACCAATGGCGGATATAACATCCACCGGAAAGACCGTCATAGAGTAACAGGAGGTCTGGGAGGTGGTCTAGAGTTCATATTGTGCGTTATGAACTGTACAGTGTCATCTATTTGATACCGACATCGAAGGAACGGATGATATCTTAGAAAGCCAAGGTATTACCATCCGTACAGGAGATGTCGATCTGCAAATCATTAATATCTACATACCCCCTGTCTCAAGTTGCCCCACCGGTTATCACCCCGACATTAGCTTGCTATTACGAGGAGATAACCGCGTGATCCTGGGCGACTTCAATGCGCACCACGACATGTGGCACTCAAACTTGCCAGCAGACAATAGGGGGCATGTACTTGCAGAACAAATAGATGATACGGCTTTCTGTACATTGAACGGAGACGCCCCAACGAGAGTATCGGGTAACTGCTATAGTTCGCCAGATATTTCCATCGTAAGTGCAGGACTATTGAACAACACCAATTGGCGACCCATACTCACGTTGGCGTCTGACCATCTCCCAATAGTCATTACCATCGAACGACCGACGGACTTTATTACACCTGAGCATGGTACATATATTAACTTTACCAAGGCGGACTGGGACAGTTTTCAGACATATACGGACGAATCCTTGGCTGCTCTATCCATTCCTACGGACGTACGCAAAAAAAAACCAAAATATGCCCATTGTCATCACTGCCTCAGAGGTCAAGGAAGCCATCAGACAGGCTAAGCCCTCAAAATCCATCGGCCCCGACGGCATTGCCGTGAAGATGCTGAAACATCTAGGCCAGGAGGGACACAAATACTTAGCGGCTCTATTCAGTCTTTCACTGAACACTTTCGTCATTCCTGAAATATGGAAAAAGGCGAGATTGGTTCCATTACTAAAACCTAGGAAACCGGCAAACATAGGCGATTTATATCGTCCTGTATCACTTTTGTCACCGGTAGTGAAGACGCTAGAGTCCATTTTGCTCCCGTATTATACTGCAAATCTGCACCTGGCTAGTCATCAACATGGCTTCCGTAAGCTGCACAGCACCACCACCGCACTCAATGCCATTACAACGCAAATAAATAGCGGCCTAAATCAAAACCAACCAAATCACAGGACTGTGTTAGTGGCACTTGACCTGTCGAAAGCTTTTGACACAGTCAACCATGCCACTCTAATACAATATCTGTTTGAGACACAGATACCTGACGGTTTAAAGAGATGGACCGCTAATTATTTGAATGGACGGCAGGCGTCGGTTAACTTTAGAAACGCAACATCAAAACCTAGACGTATTAGACAGGGGGTGCCACAGGGTGGTGTCCTATCCCCGACACTGTTTAATTTCTATCTATCGAAGATGCCCCCACCACCAGAGGGCGTCTCAGTCGTTTCATATGCCGACGACTGTACAATAATGGTGACGGGGAAGGGCCCCTATACTGATGAACTCTGTACGAGAATCAATGGTTACCTCTGCGACCTTTCCAGGTTTTTCACTGAGCGAGATCTGACAATATCTCCGACAAAATCAACGGCGACGCTTTTTACGACATGGACGCACCAGGTGAGAAATGAATTAGACATTTTCGTTGATGGCACTAAGCTACCAACTGTCAGCCACCCAAAGTTATTAGGGATGACACTCGATAATACTTTCTCATTTGCTGGCCATGTGTCTGCAATGGTCTCAAAGGTACTTGGTCGCAACAAGATCCTCAAGTCACTTGCCGGCAGTACTTGGGGAAAAGACAAAGAAACGTTGCTGACTACATATAAGGCCATTGGCCGACCAGTCTTTGACTATGCTGCACCCATATGGTCGCCTAATAACACCAACTGGACGAAGTTACAAGTCTGCCAAAATACTGCCATCAGAACTGCTACGGGATGTCTCCTCATGTCTTCCGAGTCTCACCTCCATCAGGAGGCAAAACTGCTCAATGTAAAAGAGCATGCGGAAATGCTGAGCAGGCAATTCCTTCTGAACTGCCACAACCCAGCACATCCAAACCGTCATCTTTTGGACATAGATCCGCCCCCGAGAGACATAAGGAGACATCTCCGTAAGCATTATGATGAGATCCGGCATCATATTACCTTGCCGTGTGATCTGCAGAATCATAAGCGGGCTCTAACCGACATCCACACCGAGTCGGTAGACACTTTTGTCGGATCTCTACCTGTGAATCCCGTTCTGAACAGTCCTCCACCGGATATTGCTGAAGAAGAACGCACCTTACCAAGGGAGACAAGAGTGACCTTGGCACAGCTTAGGTCTGGATATAGTGTAAGGTTAAACTCCTACTTATCCAGACTTAATAATACAATCTTAAATACATGCCCTGCATGTGGTAGGACCCCCCATGATACTCTACATCTCTTCAATTGTTCATCTGAACCTACTCTTCTAACCCCTCTCTCCCTCTGGACAAAGCCTGTTGAAACTGCACGTTTCCTTGGACTCCCCTTAGAAGAGCTTGATGAAGATCTTCGGAATGATCATACACTCTAGACAGGGCAATGCATTGTTAACAACAACAACAACAACGTATTTTTACTTTAATTCACGGAGGGAAATCTATTGATCGAACATCCATATTTATTGATATCACATTAAATAAAAATTGATATTTCTGTCCCATCAATGAATATGGATGTTTCATCAATGCTTTTTTGGCAGGTTAACCCAGTATTCTACCATTCGGCTACGGCATATTATACAATTTTTAGAAAAATGTTCAATCATAAGAAATTCAAAAAATTTTGAATTTAAAAAAAACCGCTCCAACAAGTTGTAATATTGTTAGAAAATCCATGGTAAAAATTGTTGAATTATTATGATTATGCGTCCCAGAAAAATTTACATTTCGTCCATATATATTAATACGCTGTCTCTACCATTATTACTATGTAGTAAATATTGATATGGATATACCGACAATAGAAATTCATATCACGACCATAGATATTGACATGCCGTTCAAAAATATTAGTATTATATCCATAAATATAAAAAATAGTACATCATATCGAAATGGTTGACATGTCATTTTACATTTTAGTGGGAGCAAATAATATTTGATAACTCGCTCATTCTGAATGAATATTGCATCAAACTCGGCGCTATCAATAGTGATATTGTCACAACATTGAATGCATTTCTCTCAGTGTTTTTTTATATTTTTGGCCAGTATTTTTTGTCTACGAAGGAGTGAGACAAAGACTACACGCATGCGCACAAGGAGCGCCGTTTGACATGTTTTTGTTTACCTGAAATTGCTTTATTTTTCTTGCTTTATTTTTCTGTTTTTTTTTCCACAAGACACTCACGACAATGAGCCAAAGAATTGTTTGAATGTCCATTGAATTTATTTATTTCACAAACAAAACGAGTTTCATTTAAATTCGCGCACAAAACTTTCAACATAAAAATGTAAACAACAAATTTTCACATAAAATAGAGGAGAAACGTCCAAGTGACAAAAAATATAAAATTTTTGATTTGTTTTTTTTTTTACAGTCTGGTTTCTCTTTCCATTATTTTTCGTTATTTTTTTAACATAGCTTGCCCGCTTGTACCAATATGATAATTGTATAAGACTCTTTCTTTCGCACAATAAATACAAAAAATAGAAGAAAATACTAGTCAAAATACGTAGTGTCATATAGCTATAAGTTTTTTTAGGTGATCCCACAAACAAATTTCCAAAAATATATTTTTTTGTTTTGTTTAGTCAAATACAAAAAAAATCTCAGTGTATACACATTTTTGTCTATGTATTTTAATCAGAGCTGTTAATTGTGATTAGTAATTAGTAATTGATTGATTAGAAGTTTTTTTAATTAGTAATGATTATTTTAATTGCTTTCAAGAAAAAGAAATTACTAATTGATTACGATTAGAAAAAATCAAGAAAAAAATCAAAAAAAAAATTAAAAAAAATAAAAAAATTAACAAAAAATCAAAAAAAATCAAAAATAATCAAAAAAGCCGTTTTTGATTACTTTTGATTATTTTTGATTTTTTTAATTTTTTTGATTTTTTTATGTTTTTTTATTTTTTTTATTTTTTGTATTTTTTTTGATTTTTTTGATTTTTTTTTATTATTTTAAAGTTTTGTTGTTAAAAGTATAAACATCTGTGTATCTTTGTGTGCAAATATATACACCTACTAACACTTTTTTTTTTCAATGTTTAATCATTACTAAGCCAATAAGTCCAAATCAACCGTTTTTCGAATTTTTGCCGGTCTGGCTGTCTATCTTTCTGTCTGTCTGTCAGTTTTTCTGTCTGTATGTTTGTGCTCGTATCACTCGAAAACTGCTGCATGGATTTAAATGAAACTTTCACTACACAGTAAAAAGAAAAGTCTAACTTTAATACCATTTTGGTGTTTATATATAACAACGCCGAAAAGTATTAAATTAATACCATATTCGGTCTAATTAAGAAAGAGAGGAATTCAGTCAAAGATTCTCTCAGGCAAAAAAAAAAAAAAATTACACAGTTTTATTATATTGCCTTCACCGAGAGTCGAACTCAAAATTTATTGAATGCTGAACGGAAATGTCTACTATCAAGCCATCGAGTACTTACGCTTGCCAGCGTCTAATTGCACTGTTGTTCTTAATGTAGTATCGCAATAGCGACAAACCGCGTGGTCTGAAGAAAAAACCACCGGACTTAATGTAATGCTAAAAAGTAATTAATTTAATACTTTTCCGGCTTTGTTTTTGAACAAATAGTACCTAAAACATTATAATGAGAGATAGCGCTATAGAGAGAGCGCTTTAGTATTATTTTGGTATTATTTTAAAACTATTTGGAATTAAAAAAATTCCGAGTATTAAATTAATACTATTTAGTATTAAAACTCAAATTTAATTCCAAAAAGGCTTAATTTCAATGCCGACTGGTATTAAAACAAGCATCGGCGCCCAAAGATCTTAAGATCAGTCAAACAAGTTGGATTCATCACACAGACACGTTGCGCTCTTTGTTTACCAAATGATTTAGTCGTCGCTGGGCAAGGGGCGAAACCACATCGCGTGGGGGTGTCGCTTGTTTGGTCAGCGAATGTTAATAATATAGTTCGGACGATCACAGCTCGTGTATAAGCGTTCTCACTTATACACCTGCATTTACAAATCTGCCGACCCATGTATTAAAAGTAATATTTCATTTTTTACTGTGTATTGTATTATTAGACGTTCAACTTAAAAATTAAGATATCGCTTATTTCGATAACTCGGCCAGTTTCACCCATATGCATAAATGTCCTGGTATTTTTTGGCTGTAAACTAGTGTAATTTGTCCTTTTATATCTAAACGGCTACTGTCGGACATTTCTCGTTTGATACCCTACGGGTACGGTCGGTTAGTTCTATTTGAACACTTATAAGGCTAGGCTGACAATCACACATCCACACTAGACCTCTGCATGACTCCATCCAAAACGGCAAATGAATCATTCATATTGAATTTGAATTGAATTGAATTGGCTTTGCTTTGCCTTTAATTTGAATACCTGGCTGTTTGAAATAAATGTCTATTTTGAATATTCAAAAAATTTCAAACGAAATTGAATTCATATTTTGACATTTTTTTTAAATCCATGAAGATATCCCAACAATCATTTCTGTGAAAGTTTGTAGAATTGAATGTTGGATTGTAAATTTGAACGCTACTTGGGCATTTCATACATATATCTTCAAAATGGACTTAAGTCCAGTCTGTACAAAAGTTGTTAATTTTTCTGTTAAAAAACATATCGTCGGTTAATGCGTTGGCGGCCGCCGTGGTGTAGCGGTTAAGTGTTCGGCCTTCTACTAATACTCTACACCTTTATAAAAAAAACAAGTGAAATTGTAAGCTGTGTAGCCAATATATTTGTTTTGAATCAGAATGAATAAAAATTATTTTCATTCATTCATATTCTTTTTTTTTAATTTTGAAAATTTTAGGCAAAGTGAATATTCAAAATATAAAATATTCAACGCTAAATTTTTTGGTTCTTCAAATGGAAAATTCAAATTTACTGTATTCTATTGTACTCAAAGTTTGAATCCAATCATGCAGGAGTCTAATGTTTTAAATGAGCTCTCGATTTCATCCGATTTCACCCGAATGTAAACACACTTTGGCCGCCCGATAAAATAGAATGCATTCGAATTTCTCTGATGAGACCGGATGAAAAAGTCGGTTGCAGTGTGAGCGTAGCCTAAGTATTCTACACAAATTAAAACATAGACATACCAACTATGTCCAAAATAGCCTTGTAATGATCAATTGATCAAAAATTAAGCGGTTATTATCCATAGAGAGATGTCCGGGATTAATAAATTTCGTCCACAATGGGCGACGTAGTCATTTATGGCATTTGAAATTTTATTTACTATCGTACAGTATACTATTAACAAGTTGAAAATTACACCGTTACATTCCATATTTATCATCATTATCATTCCATATTACATATACCTTTTAAAAGTAATAGACTGAATGTGCAAAAGCGCCAGTCTTCTGTTTAGGTTCTAGTTCGACCACTTGATGAGAACTAGTACGAAAGATCTCGAGATTTTTCTTCCAAGGATATTTATGTGCATGAATACATGCATTTATATAAAAGAACTTCTTGCTTCACCTATACATTTGTATGTTTGCGCAAGTGAATATTTATGTATGTACATATTTTTCTACAACAGCACTGGAAAAAATCAAAAAAATCAAAAAATCAAAAATAATCAAAAGTAATCATTACTTTTGATTATTTTTGATTATTTTTCAATTTTTTATTTTTTTTTTTATTTTTTTTATTTTTTTTTGGTTTTATTTGATATATTTTTTTTTTTTTAATCAATTGAAAAATGATCATTAAAAAGTGAAAGAAATTGGTAATCAATCATTAGGTGGCTTCTCAAAAAGTAATCAATGAAAATGCTAATCATTGCCGATTAGTAATCAATTATTAACAGGTCTGATTTTAATTAACCCTTCCATATAAAATTTTCTGAGCACCGCTGGTTATAACGTAATAATTTTTTTACTTTTTTTACATATTTGGTTTTATTAATTTTCAAAATAAAACAAGGTACATACATTAGTCAAAACATATACAGTCAGTGTCAAAAGAAAATGTACACCATAAAATTGATATTTTCACCAATGACTTCTTCTTTTTGAATATTTTTACTAATTTTTTATGAAATTACTCCTAGAAATGCAGCATGTGCTTTTTAAAATAAAGCTAAAAATTTTGTGCAAAATTCAACAAAATTCGACAAATTTTTAACCAATTTTCCAACTCTTTGCACAGAATTTTTAGATTTCTTTCGAGTACGCAGTTTCGTAGCTCGTTAAATTTTGCTATGAAAGATACAAATCTTAAACCGCAAAATTCCCTGATTTTTGGCAATTTATTTTCTAGCTGGCCTCTGCATTTTTTCCATACGAATTTATAAGTTCGATTAGATAACCCTTTGTTTGCACACCATCATACACTGCGTATGAGTAACATTTAGTGATTCATGTAGGAAAAACTCAAATATATTCAGACCTGTTAATAATGATTACTAATGGTAATGATTAGCAGTTTCATTGATTATTTTTTGAGAAGCCACCTTATGATTGATTGCCACTTTCCTTTTTTAATGATTATTTTTCAATTGATTAAAAAAAATTTTAAAAAATAAAAAAAAAATACAAAAAAAATAAAAAATACAAAAATAATCAAAAGTAATGATTACTTATGATTATAATTAATTTTTTTATTTTTATTTTTATTTTTTCCAGTACTATTGTAGAAAAATATGTACATACATAAATAATCACTTGCACAAACATACAAATGTATAGATGAAGCAAAAAGTTCTTTTATTTAAATGCATGTATTCATGCATCCCTGGAGGAAAAATCTCGAGATCTTTCGTACTACACCATTTCAAGTTGGAGTTTAGAAAGCGTCAATTGAATTTTAGAAGGCGTCGATTGGATTTTAGATTTCTCCATTGGATTTTAGAAAGCTTCAGTTGGACTTTAGAAAAGTTAATTGGATTTTAGAATCGTCAATTGGATTTTGAATGGGATAATAAGGATTTTAGAAAGCGTGAGTTGGATTTTAGAAAAATTTAAATTCTTGCTTTCTAAAATCCAATTGACTGTAATTTTATGCTTTCCAAATGGTGTAAACTGGATTTCAGAAAGCGTCAATTGGATTTTAGAAAATATAAATTGAAATTTCTTAAGTTTTCAATCCAATTGACGCTTTCTGAAATTCAATTGACAGTTCAGAAATCCAATTAACGTTCTCCAAAATCCAATTGACGATTCTAAAATCCAATTAACGCTTTCTAAAATCCAACTTGAAATGGTGTACTTCGTCATCAAGTGGTCGAACTACAACCTAAACAGAAGACTGGCGTTTTTGCATATTCAGTCTATTATTTTTAAAAAGGCATATGTAATATGGAATGATGATGATAAATGTGGAATGTAACGGTGTAATTTACAACTTGTTAATAGTATACTGTACGATAGTATGCCTATGTTTTAATTTGTAAGGCATACTTATAAGTGTTCAAATTGAACTATCCGACCGTACCCGTAGGGTATCAAACGAGAAATGTGCGACACTACCCGTTTAGATATAAAAGGGACAAATTATCCTTACTCAAACCCATATAACCATCAAACCTGGCACTTTTTGTCATATGTACATATGCTTAGCGTTCAAGGATCATTCTAGAAATCCATGAGCCCCAAAGTGTAAGTAGGTGTATTATTTTCATACAAAGATACACAGATGTTTATACTTTTAACAACAAAACTTTAAAATAATCAAAAAAAAAAAAAATAAAAATAAAAATAAAAAATAAAAAAATAAAAAATTTTTAATCAAGAAAAAATCAAAAATAATCAATAGTAATCAAAAACGGCTTTTTGATTATTTTTGATTTTTTCTTGATTTTTTTAATTTTTTATTTTTATTTTTATTTTTTCTAATCGTAATCAATTAGTGATTGCCTTTTCTTGAAAGCAATTAAAATAATCATTACCAATTAAAAAAACTTCTAATCAATCGATTACTAATTACTAATCAAAATTAACAGCTCTGAATATATTGCATTCTACATTATTACATTTATTATATTATTCCTTACGTACAACATAAATTTTGATAATTTTTTACAAATTTTAACATATTTTCTACATATTTTCAGCATATCTGGATATAACATATGTTCCGACAGAGCCAAATTTTTGTAGAGAGCTTTGGTTCAGCCGCAGGAATAAAACTGAAAAAGTCTCCATCGATCCCAAGTGTGCTAAAAGTATTATTCGAGGTCAAAGATCCATATTTGAGGGTTTTTGGATTTTTTCTCGACTTTTTATGAAAAATACATCTTTCGTTGGCTTGGCGGAGTGTGTATTCCTTCAGCATAAGCTTGCATGTGGCAAACGGCATACCTAAGCGCTCTTTATCGCGAAGAACCTGCTTGGTCGTGCCCTGCCTCGCAAGTTCGTCTGCCCTACAATTTCCCTCAATGTCCCTATGCCCCGGGACCCATGTGAGGTTAACGCGATTCTGTTGGGCCATCTCTTGTAGAGATCGACGACAGCTGAGCGTCAGTCCAGAGTTGAACGAGTAAGAGCCAAGGGATTTGATGGCTGCCTGGCTGTCGCTGAATATAAAAATGTCCTGTCTGATAGTGTGTTGGCCTATCCAAGCCGCGGCGTCCATGATTGCTGATACTTCAGCCTGGAAGACACTGCAGTGATCAGGTAGTCTGAAGGAGAGCTCAAGGTTCAGATCCATTGAATAAACCCCTCCCCCAACTCTGCCGTCTAACTTCGAGCCATCAGTATAAATGGAAGTGCCGCCATGAGTGACGGGACTCCGATCCGTGCTCTCCCATTCTTCCCTGCTGGGAATGTTGATTTTAAAACCGCTATCTCCGACTGTTGTGGTCGCACAGCGATCTGTGCTCAGCGGAAGAAAGCTATAGGATCCCAAAATACAGGCGTGTCCAGTAGTGCTTGCGCCCCAGCCGGACGTTTCCCTTAGACGCAGAGCCGATGCTGCTGCTACTCGATGCCCTTCCAGATCGAGTGGCAAAATGCCAAGAATGGCCTGGGGTGCTTCATTGGGCGTTGTTCTTAACGCACCGCTTATACAGATCATGCAAGATCTGTGTACTTTACCTAGCAGATTAAGGTTTGTTGCCTTGCTCAGCGCAGGCCACCATACCACAACTCCATAGAGCATGATTGGTCGAATGATTGCAGTGTAGATCCATTTGCATATTTTGGGGCTAAGCCCCCATGCACGTGTAGAGTGCAATACACGCTTTCTTCTGGCGCTGAAGAACATTCTCCTTCCAGGTTAGTTTCCTATCCAGAACTGTGCCCAAGAACTTGCCTTTGTCAGCCAAGTTCAGGTGCACGTTATTCAGTTTTGGTAGTATTAGCGGTGGTATCTTATAGCGGTTGGGGAAAAGGACCAGTTCCACTTTTCCCGGGTTGATGCCCAGTCCGCAGCGCGAGCACCATGAGGAAACCTCTCTCAGTGCTACTTACATCAAGTCGCACAGGGTTTGTGGGAATTTGCCCCTGTATACTATAGCTAAGTCATCTGCATATGCCACTACCTTCCCGCCCCCCCAGCTTGTGTCTCGCAGCATCGAGTTGACAGTGAGGTTCCATAGAAGCGGGGAGAGAACACCACCCTGAGGCGTTCCCCTTGTGACATAGCGTGATAAGTCAACTGAGTTTAACTTTATATTCGAGCCAAGGCTCTTGGCCTTATTGAAATGTGTCCTACATGATTTACGGAGCGAGTCCAGGTCGTAGGACCACCAATGCGGCCTATGTTTACCGCGTGGTTTTGGCACTGGGCAAGCCTGCTCTAGGGCATTCGAGAGCACCGTTGTAAAGGTCTTTACCAGATCCTCCAACTCCCCTACTGATCAGGGGACTTGTGGGGGCAGTGCTGGCAAATCCCTAGATAGTATTTCATTGTGTAGCTGCCAGTTAGTGTTACGTGGGTTGCGTTTCATAACCGGCTGCTCAACAGAAAAGTCTAGAACTAATTCTACGTACCGGTGGTCGGAGAATGAGTGTTCATCGAGAACGCGCCATTTTCTGACCCACTCATAAGCGCCTTCGCTGCAAATAGTGAGATCTATGACCTCCCTACGGGGTTTAGTAATAAACGTAGGTTCGTTACCCACTTTGCAAACTACCAGGTTAGTTGTTAACAAATAATCAAACAACGACTCTCCTCTAGCATTGATATCGGAGCTTCCCCACTGGACGTAATGAGCATTGGCGTCAGCTCCGATAATAAGATGACCCATGGAAAAATTTGCCACCAGGTCTTTTACCTCCCTCTGTGGCGGAGGTTCTTCGGCGTCGTAGGGCATATAGACCGATGCCATCGTCAGACTGGTACTGTCGACTGTTAAACTGGCAGCTGTAACGTCACCATTGGTATAGTTGGGCAAGAGAAAAGCATTCAGCTCAGACTTAACCAGAATACAGGCTCTAACCCTGCCCCCCTCGCTGGCTTGGATTAGCTTAAAACCCTTAATCCCCAAACCGCAAATCCTTGAGCTGTTGACCCAGGGTTCTCGGATGAGGACCACATCTATGTCGCCTTTAGAGAGACGACTGATTAAAGCAGCCGAGGCTGCTTTAGATTTGTGCAGGTTTATCTGAACCACCACCAACATGAGAGCGCTCAGACTTCCCTGCCACCGCCGTATCGTCGAGTTCCACCTCGTCTGGAGGCTTATCTTTCAACGACGATTTGTTCAGACCACGATTTGGCGTAGCCGAGATCCTACTAACTGTGGCAGTATTGACATTGGTGCGCTCAGGACTAGCTGCTATCACTGTGACGTTGAGGTCCTCCCCGTCCAGCAGGCTGTCTCCCATCTCCGAGCTGTTCACTGCTCCTTCGCCATTTGACGTGGCAGATACCATACTTTCCGTGTCGGACATCTCCGACTCCTCTACCGGCACTGCGATGTCCGAGCCCTCCGGTGCAGCCGAAATAGCAGCGCGCTGTGCATCGCCGCGGTATACGTGGATCACGATCTGACCCATGCCGTAGTGAACTCGTCCATTGCACCGTTTAAGGGGCTCGAGTGCTTCCTTAGTCAAGGTGAAGACCACTTGCCTGTCAGGCCCTACCGCATCTCGACCAGATTGACACCCCAGTCCTGCTTCGGGAGAGACGGGTTCATGATCCTCAGCATCCTGAGAATTCTCTCAGGTTCAGCAGGGATAGCAGGAATCCACGCTCTTGCCCTTGGCCGAGCCGCGATGTCCTTCCAGTCGACAACCTCGATTCTTGCCCCTTGGTAGATCTCACCCAGTCTTGCAGCTGCTGCCTTGTACAGTGCAACAGTTTTTGCATCCTCGCAAGCGAATACCTTGATTCGGCCCTGGTGCCATCCCGCATCAGAACCCATCGGCGTGCACCCGGAGACTCATCCATAATGTCGAGAAGGGCATTACCGATAGCGTTCCGGACGTACCGCCACTGGTCCCTAGGGATGGCCCAGCTTTCGTTACCTCGGTCAATGACGCCTATCAGGATCCTATCCTTAGTTACTTCAGCAAAGCTGAGTTTACCCACTACGGGGGCGTGTAGCTGCCGCTTCGGGTGAGGTTTTAAATCCACGTCCGATCTCTGGCGTTTGAAGGGATTTCCATTAACCTTCTTTGGCGCGTAGTCGCTTTGGAAGTTCGGTAAGATAGCTTCAGCCATCTCCAATCCATCTAAATTTCGACCCGTAGTTGCCATCGCGGTCGTTCCTTTATTTGGATCTCTGGGGCCAGGTCGTGAGACCACTGCCACAGACGTTAAAGACTTAGTTTCGGTACCGGCACTTACTAGGACTTTAGCATCAGCCGTTGTTGGCTTCACTGTGTTTGTACCGGTACTTACTTTGGGGATTGCCCCCTTGTTATCCAAAGCTAATCGACCCGTAGTTGCCATCGCTGTCGATCTCTCGGCTGATAAGGAAATGGAGTTTGTCCTCCGACGTTGCGTTCTCGCTTGCTCCAGCATTTTCCTCCTCTGCTGTGCAGTATACATAGTTGTATCTTTAGATTTAGGGTTTTTGTTATTATTTATCATCTTGTTCGTACGACCCCTCGCCGGGCAAGGCCAGTTTAGGGTCAAGGGAAGAGTAGGGGGAATGTGTCGTCCGCCGCGGTAAGGCCATAGTTACTCTCCGAGGCGGCCCGGTATCAGAGAGGCTCCGTTCGATTACAGCCACGATTTGCCTCCCGGCTGCTAACGGCCAATGGGCACGTGGTCGCATAACACCCTGGATTGGGAGGGGGAAGATCTTAGTGGTCGCGCCAGAGAGGCTTGGCTTCTCTCGTGATGTAGTACCGGTGGCGCTATGATCACAAGGGCAACGTAGCCCTGTGGCTATCGACTTAAGCCCTCGTACCGCGGCAAGGTGTCCACCCTTCACGAGGGAGGAACTAGCTTGCAAGAAAAGCAATGTTTTAGTGTACGTGCATTTGCATTAATTTTGCGGATTTAAAAAAAAAAAATTATAAATAGAAATTATCGATATTCAAGTGTTTCATGGCATTTCTGCTCTGAGTTGCTCTAGTACTATTTTGACAGCTCTCCTTCTCTGCTCTGCTCTAACCTGCTCTGAACTTTTTTTTTTCAGTAAACAGACCTAATACTTCAAAAGTTTAAAAGACGAATTTTTCAAAACCTACTTTTCAGAGAAATTCCCTTTTTGCACGCAACTCTTCAATTTTTTCTTATACAAAAATAGCAAGGCCTATTTTCTCATCAATTACTACCTTTTGAGGGGGTAAGACCTAGTTTTTTTTTTTGAATCACCCTAATGTACATACATACATATAATTGGTTACCCAGTCGGGACTTTTGTAGCCAGTCTAACAAAAAATAACTTTAGGCTAACTCAAACAGCTTGGTTTATAGCTAGCCCTAAAGTCATGCAGAAATCAAACAGTTGAAAATTATTTCTTTGACTTTTTTTCCATTTTTCTATCCTGACTTTTAGTTAACCACAAAGTCATGCAGAAATCAACCAATCGATTTTTAATTGATCCTAAAATCATCCAGTGATCAACCAGTTTAGATCAAAATTGTTTCGCTTTTTTTGTATTTTTTTTAGCTGACTTTTAGTTAACTGCGAAGTCATGCTAAAGAAATCAACTCAATAACAAAATGTATTACCTTTTATACATTTTTCTAGGCTGATTTTTAGATAACCAAAAAGTAATGCAGAAACCAATTAAATTATACTTTGATTTATTTTGTTTGTCAGCTTTGAGACCTTCAAAAACAATTTCATAAGGAAAATTTTTGGAAGATCGAAGACATTTACTCATTCTCACTATATATTTCCCTATCCAAAATCTTACTAAAAGGCGAAACAAAGGATAATAAAATATTAAAGGTAGTTAAAAAGTGGGTCAAAAATTAATTATAATTTATTTATGAAATAATTTAAAATTTGTTTCTTAAACAGTACCAACTCTTTCCCCAATATCACAGAAGGTCCCGAATCTCATGTGTCCCCATATTAAAAACAAATAACCCGAATTACATTTGGACTAAGTGTGTACCTAGGAATTTAGTTATATGCTCGTTTTACTTTTTAATTCTGTTATACATAACTATATAGTATACATTTCTGTATAACCAATGCTTATAAAAAAATAAATATGGAAAAACATACATATTAAAAGGTGTTAATATTTTTAGCGCTGGTTTTAGGTGCAATAACCTCTGCCAAAAGCTGTCCAAAGAGTTTCGACTATAATCTAACCCAAGATAGTCGGCTTTAAGCCCTCTCAATGTAGCCCATATCAAAAAAGTGAATTGAAAATTACCTAAACATAGCTAGTTTTAATCTGTCTTGACAAAGTTGGCTTCTAGCTAGCTCAGAGTCATACAGAAGTAAACACTACTGACTACCTCCTAGGCCATCGCCAAGTAAAAATAGCCAGTCTGTTCCATACAAAGTAGTTAACTTTTCAAACAGTACTGGGTGCGATGTATTCAACTTAAAATGCATTTGTGGTTAGCCAAATTCCCGACTGGGTAGATTACCTATCTTTAAGTAGTGAAAAAAAGTTGTTTCGCTTTCTTAAAAAAAAAAAAAGAATTTTTACTGATAAACTTACTGTGTTTACGTTTACTCTCATTCAATTCTTCATTCAGTTTTCGTGATTCGCAAAGCAAAAACCGCTCCTGCTTTCGACTGCATTCCAATTCGGACATAAGTGACTCCACCTTTTTATTAGCTTGCTCCAATTGTTGACACATCTCACGTAACTCTTTTTCCTTCTTTTGGAGGCACCACTCGTGAGCACGGTGTTGCTGCGTTTGCTGTTCGCATCGCAACTCATCTAACATGCTATTAAGCTTGGCTATACATTGCTCCTTCTCCAACATTTTACACTGCAGATGCTGTACTTGCCCGCGGAGGTTCTCATTCTATAAAAAAAAGTATTATTCAATGTTATTCCAGTCAAAATATGCTAACTATAACAATAAAAGGATTTTGTGCGAACACTTTGGCTTAGTTCGGAGCAGTGTTTGTGATTGTCTTGTGATACTTGTTCCAGTGCACGATGCAAAAGGTCATTTTGAGATTCCAGGATTTTGAGCGACGACTCGAGCTTTGAACCACTATTTCCATCTAATTCGGATGATTCACGGATCTCTTTCTGAACCATAGCTACTTGTCGGGAGAGATAAGTAAGCTCGCTCTTTAATTCACTCACGATATTTAGGTAACTGTCATAAGAAGACAACAGATTTGATCTGTCCCACAATTTATAAGATTCTTTGGATTGGTTATGTGGGCAGTCGCCTGACTTGTGAAAAGAGAGAACACTAAAATAGTAATGTTGACCCTTTATAGCTGCTCATTCTTTTAGAAACAAACCTTACCATCTTCTGTGCTTCTTTGTTTTTTGTGTAATGTACTTTGCTGTAGCCGTTACTGTGACTAGTAAAGCTTAGATAAAATGACAACCCTACAATCAAAGCGGCAATGCATTTCAAAGATATTACCAAAGGTGTAAATATTTGCTAAAATTTTATTTTATTGATTAAATATTTTCTAAATTGACAAATTCGTGCTTTGTTTATTCAAAATTATTTGAATTAATTTGACTTTCGTTTTACTTTGGCCTCTGTTCAATAATGACTTTTGCTTTAAAAATGTAATTTACATTCCCTCAAAAATAGTACAGTACACATATGTATGTACGTGTGTATATATGAACATCACTATTCAATAACTAGTCATTAGTCATATATGAACATTAGGGTGCGCCCTACTTGTAGTTATACTCATATTGCCAACAAAATTTACAAGAACCCTGTAGCTAAAGCAACTAGTTGAAAAAGACATTACAACTGAAGGGCTCAGAACCAAAAGGATCTAAGTGACATTTTTTTTTAATTGAGTTATACCCATATTTGTATTGTTAAAAATAGTGTCTATTTGTTGACAATGCGATCCAAGCCATTTTGGACATTTTAGTGAAATATATTTGTCAGGCCATAAATGTACTAAATTTTATTGCATTAATGATTGGAGCCAAAAGGATCTAAGTGCGCCCCTCCTAGCTTTAAAATTCAATTGCTTGGCCTAAAGAACATGTAGAATTTTTTCGAGTATGCAGTTTTGTAGCCCCTTTAATTGAGGCGCTCAGCGCCAAAACGGCCTAACCCCAATTTAAAAAAGGCCTAACTGACTATAGTAATCTAACCAAAACTTTTGAAATAAATACCAAAAAAACTAGGAACAACAGATTTAAGCAGATAGTATAACCTTGTGTTATACTTACGCTGACCATAAATTTTTTTTGAAAAAACAGAACTCTTTTTACTTAAGGCTTGGTATTGCCTTCACGTGAAAATTTCGCTACCCGGCTATAAACTATTTGGTGTTACACTCTCAGTATTTGGAATAAAAAAGTGTTTTTCATGGCGTAATCATCTCTTTGCAGTAAAAAATGTTGCCAACGTCTGTGAAACATTGACATCGAAATCTCAAATAATTCCAACCAAAGTGCATCAATTGAAAGTCATTTTTTTAAGTATATGTTTCCATTTTGTGAATAGTATTTCTTGATGGTGAGAGACATTTCCTTGTTAATTTAAAACCTACCATAACCACGCTTGCCTTTCTGGCCGAAATGCACCATTTTTGGTACGAATTTTTTTCCGGGTACGGAACTTCCATATTTGGAACGTTTTTGCCATTTTAACGTACTCAATTTTTGATTTCGCTGGAGCACTTGACCGCGTTAAACATAAACTAAATTATTTTTAAAATATTTTGAAAGATTTTAAATTTTTCATAAAGTTTTGAAATTATTGAGCAAACTAAATTTACAGAGCTACTCATTACATTTGATAAAAAAGGTTGCCGGCACAAAAAAAGCAGAACATAAACAGAACATTTGCTTAAAAACAGAACATTTCTGTTATTTTCCTTAGAAAAAAAAATACGCAGAACAAGCTCCTTAAAAACAGAACTGTTCTGCCAAAAACAGAACGGATGGTCACCGTAGTTATACTATGCAATGGGGAGATTTTTTAGTATTTAATTCAAAAGTTACGGTTAGATTAGTAGAGCCAGTTAGTTCTTTTCTACAAGGAGGGTTAGGCCGTTTTGGCGCTGAGCGCCTCAATTATACCTTTCATGAACATGAAATGGTATTATAACTTTGGTCCGATGTTTGTAAGTATGAGAAGAAGAAGAGATAGACCCACTAATAAGTATACCGTTATGATCAGGACGATGAGTTGATTCGATTTAGACATGTCCGTCTGTCCGTCCGTCCGTCTGTCCGTCTGTTTGTACGCAAATTAGTCCCTCAATTTTAGAGATATCTCGATGAAATTTGGTATGGAGACGTTATTTTATATGAGAATAATCATTCGTCGGAACCAGCAAGATCGGACCAAAACTACTCATAGCTCCCATACAATCGATTGTTCCGATAAACGGATTTCGGGCTATAACTTCTGTAATTAAAGAGCTAGTAACGTGAAATTTTGTAGGTATTGATGTTTTTATATGTGAAATATCGATGTTGAAAATCATTGAGATGGGATAAATATTTCATATAGCTCCCATACAATCGATTGTTCCGATAAACGGATTTTGAGCTATAACTTATGTAATTAAAGAGCTAGTAACGTGAAATTTTGTAGGTATTGATGTTTTTATATGTGAAATATCGATGTTGAAATCATTGAGATGGGATAAACGGATTTTGAGCTATAACTTATGTAATTAAAGAGCTAGTAACGTGAAATTTTGTAGGTATTGATGTTTTTATATGTGAAATATCGATGTTGAAATCATTGAGATGGGATAAATATTTCATATAGCTCCCATACAATCGATTGTTCCGATAAACGGATTTTGGGCTATAACTCCTATAATTATATAAGTAGGTTCGTAACTATTGTTCCGATAATTTCGGTATTAGCTAAAGTTAAATTCACACAGGCTGTACTGGGGATCGAACAGTGAAAATCGTGACGCTTATTCATGAAAGTTATATAGCCTTCGGCACAGCCGAAGACAGCTTTCCTTACTTGTTTTAGTTTAACAAAGTGCTAAACTTAAGTTGTGGGAAGTCTCGCTGACTTCTGGCTCCAAAAATGCTTCCAGAAAAAAAATTGCCAAGTATCAGCGAGACTTCCCACGAACTTAAGTTTAGCACTTTGTTAGACTAAAATTAAAGGGGAAAAATTCTATATGTTTTTTTGGCTGAGCAATCAACGTTCGAAATTTTATTTCAATAATTTTTGGAAATTTTGCAATAATTTTTGAAAATTTACCGTTGTTTTCCATCATGCATTTAGACAGGAATCATTTCAAACGCATTTACCCAGAATTTACAATAAGTAATTTACTTTAACCTTAATTATCTCAATTCAACCTCGATGTTACTTAGATCCTTTTAATTCTAAGCCCTTCAACTAGTTTGTGCACCAGGCCCAACTAGTCAGTCTTTTGTCTTTCTTCCATAACGTGTTGATGTCCTACGATATGTTCAGAACACACCAGTCATCTACTAGTCATGAAATATTACAACTATAGTGGTTGTAAAATTCCAGTCTCTCTGGAGGGGAGGCACAAAGGTCGAAAATGCAAAAATATAAACACTAGGCCCTGGATTCTCTAACTCTGAGTTTTGAGTTTTAATGTACACTTTTTCCCATATATTTTATAGCCTGTTCATGCTGAGCCAGCATTTTGCATTTTAGCAAAAACCTATTCAACACAGTGTGAACCAGACTTCTTTGTGGATTAATCTGGCTTAAGTTGTTATTGTTGTATTTATATATAACATTTTTTATCTACATATCTCCGGTTCACTACCAGAAGAATGAGAGCAATCTCTATGGAGACTCAAAAAATAAAAGTGATTTTTCTAATTATCTAATACTCGCAATCGGTAGCACTATGGTCGGAGATATCAAATGCGAAATCTGTTCCGATTGGAAACACCTAAGGCTTGTCGAAGTGGGTAGTCTGAAATTTAACCCTCATGTGACACGCCTTAGGGGGACCAGATTTTACATCTGATATCTCCGACCATAATGCCACTGATTTCGAGTATTAGATGAAAAGAAAAAATACTTTTATTCTTACAGTCTCCATAGAGCAATCTGAACCACCTCCAATCGGGCTAAACATTTGTGTGTTATATTTTCGGGTATATTACTATCGACTTAGTAGTTGAGCCTTGGGAAATCCGATGATAAAATTGTCTCCATACAAATAAGGACCACCCTAATATGCATATAAATAATATAATAACGGCATTGGCGCCAAAAACACATACCGTATATGTATTAAAACAATGGTGTCAAATGTTATTGGTAGCGTGTTGCACATTGATGGATATCGGATTTAAAGGGGTCAGCGGTGGGGAGTTTTGAGTAGTTGTAGGTGTTCACATTTAAATTTAATTCTCAACTGCACAGCTGTTACAAAATTACTGTTAGAGCTTTGAATATCTAAGACTCCTTAATTGAACAATCCTATGTATTCAAGTTTGCTATTACGTGTAAGAGTCTAAGCTTTAAGTAAATATATGTATTATTAATAATTTGTCTCAAAGAGTACGATTCCCTGGTTTTAGGTAGTACGAAAAATAAATGATCAGTGAGACTTTAAAAAGCCTAAGCTATATACATACCTACAGTGTGTGCTTCTCATGTAGAATTTTCCTTTTGATAGTACGGGTCGTTGTTATTGCGTTTGATAGTTGGACGTAATTTAAGAGTATCCTTATCCTCATCCCTATCTCTATCTCCATCTCTATCCCTATCCCTATCTCTGTCAATCCGTGTCAATATTCCTATCCTTACCCTTATATCTATCCGTATCCTCATCCTTATCCTAATCCCAACCCTATCCATAAACATCGTAATTGTTGATATGTTTCCCGACTAGCATTTTAGTAATCTATCTCTCTATCTATCTATTTATCTATTTATCTATCTATCTATCTATCTATATATATATATATATAAAATTCAAATTATGTACCTATACACAGAGCCAACAATGCCTAATATAATAGAACAAAAGTCATAAGATATCTCTATAGATTTTCTTCAAGAAGATGTGCTTCTTATTATTATAGAGACAGTCTTTTTAATTTTATTAAGAAGATTTTCTTTTTAATATTTTAAATGAAAAATAAAATGATATCGCCCTCACCGAGAATCGAACTTACAATTTTCGGAATGATAAACCCAGCTGTTAACCATCAGGCCATCGCTCACTTTTGATTGCCAGCTTCTAATTACCGATATGTGTAGAGTTGTTAATGTTTCAAAGGAAAATCTCATAAATATATTTAAGAAGACTTCTTTTTAACATTTCAAATTAGGAAAAAAAGAGAGAGAAGCGAACTTACAATTTTTCGATTGCTAAACCCAGCTGCTAACCATCCGGCCATCGTATACTAATAATTGCCAGCGTCTAACTACACCTTTGTACTAAATGTATAGTTTTTTAATAAGAATTTCTTCTTAAAACCAAAAAGATTTCCCTACAGTTTTTTCTTCGTTTGCACCGTTGCGACTACCCCTTTGCCCAAAAGCTGATCATGAAGACAATCTTATTAAGGTTCCCTATGTACAGTCACTTCTCAGAGCAGAAAACCCAGGACATCGCCATGGATCTCTGCGCAGTGGAACCACCCGGGGTTTTACCTCGGCCAAGGACTGTCACTTTCAATGTAACCCTGTTTAGTATGTTTTGTCCCATTCCGAAACTATCATCCTCCCCCCTTGCAGCAGGGCTGCAAGATATTCTTTTGTTACGGGCGGGCGTTGAGCCGAACCCCGGACCAAAAGAATGGATATGCAGTGTCTGTTGCAAAAAAATATATATTAAACGGTCGCATTCTGTGCAATGCTTCTCGTGTAAGAGATGGCTCCATAAATCTGGATGTTCAGGGCTTAACCTTAACATCCACAGACCCCGTACTTTCTTTAGTACTTTCGTGGCCCCTTGTTGTTTGCGCCGTCGGGCGTCCCGCGGTAAGCGCCGTTCAAGCGCGCCCCTACCGCCACCTTCTAGTAGCAATACTAATAATAATAATAATAATGTCTTAACGACTAGCAGCATTTCTGCTATACCCGCCACACAAATTCCAGACTGTTGCTCGTGCCTTATGGCGTCAACATCACGCGCAGCAGCTCAACACTCTTGCTCCCACCGGAGCAGTTTAGACATGAGCAACTCCGAGCATCAGTCTCTGTCTGTTTCTTTTTTACACCCCCCCCCTCCCGTTTACACGTGAGTCAGGATCAACATCTTCTTGTACCTGTCTCGACGTGTACTGTTTGTCGGCAAAGATTATACACGCTCGCGTCATCGGTCAAATGCAATAACTGCTTAGGCCAATGCCACGTGCATCTATGCTCTGGGCTCCCGAACAGGAATCTTTGGACGGATGCGTTCATAGCACCATGCTGTAACACGCCTCAGCCTACGACGCCAGCCAACCCGGTTACACCAGGTCCACAGCTAACTAGGCTGAGGCACAGCCTTGGTCTTCGCCTACCAACACCTGGGCGAACACATCCGTCTCTCACGCCTTTGGTTAACTCGACATCGACCCCACCGGCGCACTTCCAAATCTTACAGCACAACTGTAACGGATTAACTGGTAAGATCGCAGAGATAACCAATTTGATGACGCAATATGACATAAAACTTGCCGCAATCCAAGAAACCAAGCTCAGTCCAAGGTCGGACCTCATTACCTATGGCGGATATAATATTCACCGGAAAGACCGTCATAGAGTAACAGGAGGTCTGGGAGGTGGTCTAGCGTTCATAACGCACAACTCTGTACAGTATCATCTATTTGATACCGACATCGAAGGAACGGATGATATCTTAGAAAGCCAAGGTATTACCATCCGTACAGGAGATGTCGATCTGCAAATCATAAACATCTACATACCCCCTGTCTCAAGTTGCCCCACCGGTTATCACCCCGACATTAGCTTGCTATTACGAGGAGATAACCGCGTGATCCTGGGCGACTTCAATGCGCACCACGATATGTGGCACTCAAACTTGCCAGCAGACAGTAGGGGGCATGTACTCGCAGAACAAATAGATGATACGGCTTTCTGTACATTGAACGGAGACGCCCCAACGAGAGTATCGGGTAACTGCTATAGTTCGCCAGATATTTCTATCGTAAGTGCAGGACTATTGAACAACACCAATTGGCGACCCATACTCACGTTGGCGTCTGACCATCTCCCAATAGTCATTACCATCGAACGACCGACGGACTTTATAACACCTGAGCATGGTACATACATCAACTTTACCAAGGCGGACTGGGACAGTTTTCAGACATATACGGACGAATCCGTGGCTGCTCTATCCATTCCTACGGACGTACGCAAAGGCGAACGAGACTTCCGCAACATCATTGACTTGGCCTCTAGACGCTTCATTCCTGCGGGTCGAATATCCCGAATAAGACCAAATTTCCCCGCGGAGGCAGCGGCCATGGCTAGAGAAAGAGATGAAGTGCGAAGTCTCAATCCCGCAGACCCCCGTATAAGGGATCTCAACGCGGAAATTCGTAGGTTGGTCGATAAACACAAACTGGCCAAATGGAAACAACACCTAGAGCAATGCAACCTCTCTGACGGTGTTGGCAAATTATGGACTACGGTCAAAGCTCTATCTAATCCAACACAACACAAGGATAAAGTTGATATTACTTTCGGTGACAGGGTGAAGAAGGACCCTAGGGGATGTGCGAACTCCTTCTGTAGACAATTTGTACTACATTCCCCACCCGATAGAGCTAAACGTAGAACCATGCGACAGGCGCGTAAATACAAAAACCAAAACACGCCCATTGTCATCACTGCCTCAGAGGTCAAGGAAGCCATCAGACAGGCTAAGCCCTCAAAATCCATCTACATTCCCCACCCGATAGAGCTAAACGTAGAACCATGCGACAGGCGCGTAAATACAAAAACCAAAACACGCCCATTGTCATCACTGCCTCAGAGGTCAAGGAAGCCATCAGACAGGCTAAGCCCTCAAAATCCATCGGCCCCGACGGCATTGCCATGAAGATGCTGAAACATCTAGGCCAGGAGGGACACAAATACTTAGCGGCTCTATTCAATCTTTCACTGAACACTTTCGTCAATCCTGAAATATGGAAAAAGGCGAGAGTGGTTCCATTATTAAAACCTAGAAAGCCGGCAAACATAGGCGATTCATATCGCCCTATATCACTTTTGTCGCCGGTAGTGAAGACGCTAGAGTCCATTTTGCTCCCGTATTACACCGCAAATCTGCACCTGGCTAATCATCAACATGGCTTCCGTAAGCTGCACAGCACCACCACCGCACTCAATGCCATTACAACGCAAATAAATAGCGGTCTAAATCAAAACCAACCAAATCACAGGACTGTGTTAGTGGCACTTGACTTGTCGAAAGCTTTTGACACAGTCAACCATGCCACTCTCATACAAGATCTATTAGAAACACAAATACCTGATGGGTTAAAGAGATGGACCGCTAATTACTTGAATGGGCGGCAGGCGTCGGTCAACTTTAGAAACGCAACATCAAAACCAAGACGAATTAGACAGGGGGTGCCACAGGGTGGTGTCCTATCCCCGACACTGTTTAATTTCTATCTATCGAAGATGCCCCCACCACCAGAGGGTGTCTCCGTCGTTTCTTATGCTGACGACTGTACAATAATGGCGACGGGGAAGGGCCCCTATACTGATGAACTCTGTAATAAAATCAACGGTTACCTCTGCGACCTTTCCAGGTTTTTCACAGAGCGAGATCTGACGATATCTCCGACTAAATCAACGGCGACGCTTTTTACGACGTGGACGCACCAGGTGAGAAATGAATTAGACATTTTCGTTGACGGCACTAAGCTACCAACTGTCAGCCACCCAAAGTTATTAGGGATGACATTGGATAATACTTTCTCATTTGCTGGTCATGTGTCTGCAATGGTCTCAAAGGTACGTGGTCGCAACAAGATCCTCAAGTCACTTGCCGGCAGTACTTGGGGAAAAGACAAAGAAACGTTGTTGACTACATATAAGGCCATTGGCCGACCAGTCTTTGACTATGCTGCACCCATATGGTCGCCTAATGTACATAACACCAACTGGACGAAGTTACAAGTCTGCCAAAATACTGCCATCAGAACTGCTACGGGATGTCTCCTCATGTCTTCCGAGTCTCACCTCCATCAGGAGGCAAAACTGCTCAATGTAAAAGAGCATGCGGAAATGCTGAGCAAGCAATTCCTTCTGAACTGCCACAAGCCAGCACATCCAAACCGTCATCTTTTGGACATAGATCCGCCCCCGAGAGACATAAGGAAACATCTCCGTAAACATTATGATGAGATCCGGCATCATATTACCTTGCCGTTTGATCTGCAGAATCATAAGCGGGCTCTAACCGACATCCACACCGAGTCGGTAGATACTTTTGTCGGATCTCTACCTGTGAACCCCGTTCTGAACAGTCCTCCACCGGATATTGCTGAAGAAGAACGCACCTTACCAAGGGAGACAAGAGTTACCCTGGCACAGCTTAGGTCTGGATATAGTGTAAGGTTAAACTCCTACTTGTCCAGACTTAATGACACAATCTCAAACACATGCCCTGCATGTGGTAGGACCCCCCATGATACTCTACATCTCTTCAATTGTTCATTTGAACCTACTCTTCTAACCCCTCTGTCCCTCTGGACAAACCCTGTTGAAACTGCACGTTTCCTTGGACTCCCCTTAGAAGAGCTTGATGAAGATCTTCGGAATGATCATACACTCTAGACAGGGCAATGCATTGTTAACAACAACAACAACAACAATCTTATTAATTTTATTAGGCATTTTTGGCTCTGTGTATATAGACGAACTTGGCTTCTAAACGAATAAGCCGATCGTAATCAATTTTTACACACGCACTGGATATCTTCCAGGGATGGTCACAGGCTAAAAAATATTTTGATATATATAGGGGGCGTGGCACCTCCCATATAAATGGAATTTTTCATTGTCCGTATCTATGGAAGTATTCGGGTTAGACCACTGAAATTTGTTGAGGGGTTGTACGAGATCGATCCATACCACCCTATGGAAGTATTCGGGTTAGACCACTGAAATTTGTTGAGGGGTTGTACGAGATCGATCCCTACCACCTCCAAAAAAATTGGGGATAACGGAAAAGTCGGTGTGGCATCTCCCACACAAAAGAATTTTTCATTGCCCGTATCTCTGGAATTATTTAAGTTAGACCACTGAAATTTGGTGAGAGGCTGTATGAGATTGAGCCCTGCCACCTCCAAAACTGGGGATAATGAAAAAGGGGGCGTGGTTCCTCTTATATGAAGGAGATAGGGATATGGATTAAAATATATATAGGGTTAGAGAAATATGCCGGGAAATAAATTTGTGGAAGGACAACGTCTGCCGGGTGAGCTAGTATTTTATATAAATGTGTACATAACGTGTTAAGCACCCAAATATTTTTAAAACGAGGTATCCAAGTCAGATTTCAGACATATAAACATACAAGTTGAAAATCCTAGTTAAATCGTGGAAGTTGCGATTAAACAAAACTCGAAATGGAAGAAGCCATGGGTTCGATACCTCGTACCGGGAACTAATAAATTTAATTTATAAGGTTATAATCGAATTTTCAATTACAGTAACTCCGGAATTATTCTAACCTTGGAACTTTACAACACAATTTTGTTTTTTTTTTATTTGGTATAGTTTGTCAGAAAACTCAAGTTGTAAACGAAAATTCAAGTTGTTTCTGACTAGTTTGATGTCCATATATACATATGTACATATGCACTAAGTTGGGGTGATTATTTTCATGTTTGGATAATCGATTTATTTGTATCTTTTTCAGCTAAATATCATTTGTATGTACATATCTCATCAATATATATAGAAGTCATTGCACGATTTAATATTAAAGTAGAATGAAAACGATTACACACTTTAGCATCGTAACTTTTTGTTTTGGATGTCGTGTCAAACTTCCGACGAGAAATACTTGTTCTTTATTAAGTATAATTTGCTTCAACATATTTGCACACATAGTTAATTTAATAGTTGTTTACTTAAATTTAAGTTATCAAAAATCGCTCAAAATTGTAATAAAATCGTTGAACATTTCCCGCTTATGTATAAACTCCTTTCTGTTTGGCGGTTATTATCAAACTGCAACGGAAAAAGTGACTAAATGGTGTTTTGTCATGTCAGGGCTTCAACACACAAGTTCTGCAGTTTTGACTTCGATCAATCCCAGCTAACATTTATTGTAGCGGGGCGCCATTAAAGTAACTTCAAGAAGTTGGACACATTTTTGGTTTATTGAACAGATAAATTTTAATTTTAACTTGAAAGATGTAATTCACTTCTAAGAGCTTGCAGAGATATATTTTACTTTGTTTTTATTTCTAAGCTATTCCTTTGTGGCAAAACAATTCACTTTTTGTCCATTGAATTTTTTAATACCGACTTTTATAAATCTTACAGTGGTTATGTACATACATTATCTCCCCGAAGTATTCTTCGCCTGCTCCGAGCTTTTTTAGGCCCTTAGTCCTAATTATTATATTCGAGCCATTCAGGCTCATTGCCGAGGCTTTTGGCGGAGCGAGTCTCGGTCAAAGGGCCACCAATGTGGCCTACGTTTACCACGTGGTTTTGGCACTGGGCATTTGAGAGCACTGATGTAAAGGTCGTTTCCAGATCCTCTACCGCCCCTATTGATGAGGGGACTTGTTAGGGTAGTTCTGGTCCCTTACTATTATTTCATTGTATATCTGCCATATATACAATTTGACGTGGTAGATATTTTACTTTCCGCGTCGGACACCTCCGCTTTCTCTTCCGTTGCCGAGGGGTAGGCAATGTTCACTGTGGGCGTAAGATACTGATGCACTTGCCTAGGTGATAGTGGCTGGGTGGCCTGAGTCGCCGCTCTCCAGAGAGCGACGGATGCAGTTCATTTGGAGACGAGTTAGAACCCACCGACGTTGTGAGCTGCACTGCTTGGCAACATGACGGCGCAAACGTATCAGTCCATACATTTCTCTTAGTTAGCTCTGAGCATATGTGCAAATGGCAATGCTCATGAAATCAAAGCTATAAGCCGCTGTATGATGTATTGGCGCATTGAGGCTTGAGCTACAGCCGGCAGCACACCAGTATGCTACGCAATATACATATTGCAGGTCGCCAAGACCAGATTGGGAGAAAGTGGCGGTGCAACGCCGGAGCGTCGCAAACCATAAGACACTTTAGGGCGTGTACATCAAAGAGCCACAAAAGTTTAATGGAAACTGAAGCGTTGATGTATTTTGGTTCTGCCAGAAGTTGGTATCATGGAATTCCAAGTGTGCTGTGGACGTCCAACGCCGTTTCAGGAGAAGCCGCTCTAGCCAAGAAATTGGCATCGCCATGCACGCGAATGTTTTGATATAACACTAGTACGTACTTTATTTAATTTTATTTATTAAAAACATCTGAAAAACTCTAAATACTTTAACTAAATACTTAATTTTAAGAAATATAGTTTAAAAAAACTAAAACTCACGCTTTTAGAGAGTATTGAACTAAAAAGTTGAAAATAATTTAAAAAAACCTACACAGTACTTCCGAACTATTTAAGAATGTGGGTATCTACATATTTTTCCGAAAATTAGTTAGTTATATAGGTGGACGCGTATTGAAAATCCAAATTTATTCATGCAAAAAAATGTTGCACATTGCAATTCCTTCATTTGCAGTAACTACATAAATTTTGCAGAAATCCTAATAAAAAAATGTGGGTATGTACAAAAATGCCGCAGGATCTACACTTTTAGAAGGAAACAGGTTGAAATAAAAGCCGGTTTCCTACTCAAAAGCGACGTATCTGCAATATTATTTTTAGATACTGCTTTTTTAAATAGGAGTCTCGGCTTTTTGATGATGGGGCTCCTTTTATTAATAGCAGTATGTACATACCCACGTTCTTTAGTAGGCTCGAATCAATTTTTTGGTGTTCGAGAGTAACGTATCTGCATACTGTGCTTAACAATTACTTATTATCATTATAAATCTGTAGATAGCTTAGTTCATCAGTAGGAAACTATTTATTTTGAGTGTGCCTTTCCTACTAAAAAGCAGTATCTGCGTATATACTGCTATTGAATAGGGTTTCTAACAAATTTTGCTTTGAATAGAGTGCAGTATCTACAGTTTCGCATATACAGAAGCCGAAATCAATGATTTTTTTGCATAAATGGAAAGATCACATCAAAAATAGTCTAATTCGGTCAATTTTGAATGCAAAAAAAAATATCTCAAAAAGCCCAGATATAAACACGTTTTCTTGAATATTTCGGTTTGAGTTAGAATGTAGATACCCACATTCTTTAATAGGACGGCAGAGAGTATTGTGGAAAAAGCGTGGTCCGCTTTGTTCCATAATCTTCGTTTTTTATTTAAATTATTTTTACCTTTTTAGTGCAATATTCTTTAAAAGCTCTTGTTTTCGCTTTTTAAACTATATTTATTTTTATTAAAATGTTTTTATTAGGTCGCTTTCGTCGTTCTTGTGCCCGGATTTTTGCATTCGATTTTGAACCAACTTCCTGTTGTGCTAGGGTTTTGAAATTTTCACTACAGTTCAGGTCGCGATGACAATGCAATATTATGAAGAAAAAATTCCAATAGGTGGCGCGTGGGTCGCTATATTTTCAAAAATCGCATTTATAGTCCGATTTGTCTGAAATTCGGAACATGTATTACTACTATGAAAAGAAATATTTTCCTAAAAAAAATTCCGCTAGGTGGAGCTGAGGTCGGGGTAATAACAGCTGAAAATCCTAATTATGGGCCGATTTAGCTGATATTTAGCGTGTGTATTACTTAATCAATTTCCAAATGTTCAAAAAAAAATTGGACCCGCTAGGTGGCGCGTGAGTCGTTCTATTTAAGAAATGCGAAGGTCTGTTTTCGGTGTCGATTAATTCGTTTTTCAACGAACTTCCCGTTGAGGTAGAATCTTGAAATTTTCATCATCGTTTAGTTTTCTGCCCCCCACGCAATATAACAAAAAAATAATTCCGATAGGTGGCGCACGGGTAGAGATATTTGAAAAGTTTTATTTCCAGAGATTTTGCTTTGGATTTTGAACTAACTTCCCATTGAGCTGGGGTTTTGAAATTTTCACCATTTATCGGCCTATCTTCCTTATTGCTATCTGAATATTTCGTACATATGCTATAATGCGCATGCTATAATGTGTTTTCAGCGCCATAAACAGCATCGAAATTTCGAATATTTCATCTGCATACATTTAGGCGCAGCCACTGTTGCACAAAGGAAAGATAATGTGCTTTATAAGACTTAAAAAAGAATAATTTTATTCACGTAACCATAGGCGGTGTAATGCGTGTAAACGTAGAAAATTGCCGAAGGCGTAAATGAACTGTCAAAATTTTTATGGAACGAAGTTTACACAGATTCGGTAAACTTCCACGAGGAGTTTGTGTGTAAACACCTCCAAAAATTACCCAATTCGATTACGCTTTTCGACATGCAGTTTTTCAAAGCAGTCAATGCACACTAGACAAAAATAGAAGAATAGCTAAAAAATAGGTCAAAAATTAAATTAATAAGAATTTCATAATAAAAAGTATTCACATAAATTTATCTTATCATTCATCTAACTGAGCTGTTAAATGTATATATTTACGCTTTTGTTAAGTTATATGGTTACATGAGTACCACTAATATGACACAGAATATCCTATTACAATCTTAGAAATTTTCACAGACTCACAACTAAAAAGTATAAAATAAAAAATAGAATAAAAAAATATTTTTAATTTAAAATGTTTTTAAAATGAACTAAAAACTGGAAAATAATTTCCCCTCTGCCTACATAGATTCTTCACCACGTAAAGCTTATCTGGAACATTTGTGAGTGGGAATTCTTATAGGTATTAAATAGTACTTGGAGTTTGAAATGTATAAAAACATTTGGCGCTTGCTATATTGTGAAAAGATGTTTTTTTAGAAAAGCTCATATCGGTAAAAGATTGTTAGAAATTAATGCGAACCATCTTTAGCGTGCGCCAATGTTTTTATACCTTTCAAACTCCAAGTACTATTTAATACCTATAAGAATTCCCACTCACAAATGTTCCAGATAAGCTTTACGTGGTGAAGAATCTATGTAGGCATAGGGGAAATTATTTTCCAGTTTTTAGTTCATTTTAAAAACATTTTAAATTAAAAATATTTTTTTATTCTATTTTTTATTTACTTTTTAGTTAAATGTGTTATGAAGTAATCGATAAATACTCGTATATCGAAATATACCGCAGTGCAAACGAAACCTCTGGGCCTCCACTTTCGTTTGATACCCATATTGTACGCAATTTGGAATATTATTGGACAACCTCATTTTGACCGATAACTCAGTAATCGATAAATATATCGAAATATTCCAAAGTGCAATAGAAACCTGTAGAACTTCCCTTTTGTTTGATACCCTGATTGTAGGCATTATGACCGATAACTTAATTATCGATATCGTTTGACACCCATATTGAAGGAACATTTCAAGGTTTTTGTGACAGTCATATGCCACTATCGGGTAGACTGAAGTAGAGTTACATACAAACAAGCAAACATACATATGAATGTATGTACAAGTAAAGCTAATGAAAGCGTAGTAAAAAACTAGCATTATGCGGGAAAAGCGTCGAGCGCTCGATATACGAAAATTATGGCACAAAGCGGACCACGCTTTTTCCACAATACTACTGTGTAGGGTTTTTAAAATTATTTTCAACTTTTTAGTTCAATACTCCCTAAAAGCTTGAGTTTTAGTTTTTTTAGACTATATTTATTTCAGGGACTTGTAACGCGTTTCGGTTTCGGTTTCTGTTACACAGCTTGTAACGAAACTGAAACAGAAACAAAACCCCAGAAACAAAACCTGTAACGAAACTAAATTAATTTTGTTTCTTGTAACAGAAACCGAAACAGAAACAAAACTCCTTTGTAACAAAAGTCGTAACAAAACTCCGAAACGGTTCCAGCAGAAACAAAACCTGTAACGAAACTAAATTAATTTTGTTCCTTGTAACAGAAACAAAATTATTAGTTTTGTTCCTTGTAACAAAACCCGTAACGAAACTAAATTAATTTTGTTCCTTGTAACAGACACCGAAACAGAAACAAAATTAATTTTGTTTCTCAGTAGCAAAACTATATTTGCAGTACATTAGGATGGATTTATTATTTTCTGGTATATAATAAAAATGTATATGTCTGTTGCAACCAACTAAAGTAACTTCAGTCGACCTCTGATACCTCGTGTGGTACATTTAACTTCTTGGTGTCACTGGACAGCTACATACTGGCGGGTAAGTACCACAATGGAACTTCGGTAGGAAAATGCGGGTCCTTGGCACAAACAAATGAAGTATCACACTTTAAGATCCGACAATAAATGCTGAAGATATGAAGAAAAATATAACTGCACGACTATAGGGTTATCTTTTTTATTTTTTATTTTTAAAGGATATATAAAAACGCTTCATACATATGCATAGGGCAACGAATTGTGAAAAAATTAACATTAATACTTATCAACAAATATTTCATTTTCTAATAATAATTCATTCAAACTACTTTGTAGTGCATCATCATCATCATTTTTATAAGATGTCGAGGGAGGATGCTTTAGCGGGTGTAACATAGTTTTGTATGGATAATGGGATGTTGGGCAGATATATATATCGTCGCTCGGCGCGCAATACCGCGTATTTGCAAAAAGCAATACCGCGTATTTGATGGAAGCCAAATTGTGTAGGAGGATATAAGAATTTACAAAAGAAAAAGCACTCAAACTGCAGAACATAGCTTTTTTTAAAATACGCGGTATTGAACAGCTCTATTTTAAAGAAAATAGGTTCCATAAAAGGGTTTTTATTTATTTATTTGTGTTTTTGTAGCTAAAAACGGAGGAATTTTAACGTCAATACATTAAGACCGATGAGTCCCAGTCAGGGTAACGAAATCTCGTTTTTGGACATTGTGATATATACGCCTTTCTGATTTTTGCAAATACGCGGTATTTCGGGCCGAGCGACGATATATATTATATATATAAATATTATAGGTCCATCCTAGTGTAGTGCAAATAGTACTATAAGAATGTTTAGAGTTCTGCTACTGAGAAACAAAATTAATTTAGTTTCGTTACGGGTTTTGTTACAAGGAACAAAACTAATAATTTTGTTTCTGTTACAAGGAACAAAATTAATTTAGTTTCGTTACAGGTTTTGTTTCTGCTGGAACCGTTTCGGAGTTTTGTTACGACTTTTGTTACAAAGGAGTTTTGTTTCTGTTTCGGTTTCTGTTACAAGAAACAAAATTAATTTAGTTTCGTTACAGATTTTGTTTCTGCTGAAACCGTTACAATCATTTTGTTTCGAATTTAGTTTCTATCCTTTAAAGTTTCTTGGAACAGAAACGCCAGAAACGCGAGTTTCGTTTCGGTACGAGTTTTGTTACAAGTCTCTGATTTATTTTTTACTTTTTAGTCAAATGTCCTATGAAATTATAGATAAATATGTATATCGAAAAATACAGCAGTCCAAACGAAACCTCTGGACTTCCACTTTCGTTTGATACCCATATTGTTAGGAAATTTTAAGGTATTTGTCCTCACATTTTGACAATAACTCACTGGGGCTTAGACCAAACGAGAGTCACATACATACAAACAAACAAACAAACAAACAAACAAGCAAACATACAAGTGAACCAAATAAAAGCGTGGTAAAAATGTAAACAAAATATCTCCCTCCGTTTGTTTATATTTTAGAACTAACGAGAAATGTCAAATTTATTCGAAATAGCTGATTCGAACTTCGAATTAGTGTTCCCTAAATTGTTGGGAAAAAGTTTCTCCCTGGGAGTTTGGAATTGCGAGAATTTGGTTTTGGGAGAAACAAATTTTTGGGGGATGAACTCCCATGGGAATATTAAGGATTGGGCTGATAATGTATGTATATAAAGGGAATCAAAATACCAATCGAATGGTATAAAAATGTTGGAAATCGGTTCAGTAGTTTTTAAGTAATTGCAATTTAAAAAAATGCATAATATGAACTTTCACCTTTAATAACTTTTGTTGTTGTTTCCAAAAAAAAAAAATCACAGTAATACTCAGCTTAACTATAGTTAATATATATGATTATCAATCCCCGTACATACTTGGTTTTTGATTTTATAATTTTCGAAATTTCACATTTGTACCAGATTGTGCTATTTTTTTTTTTTTATCAAATAACCTTGACTACAGAAAATTAGTTGCACTTGTTAATTTATTAAAAAAAAATTTAATGTTGTTTTTAAATTATACAATTTTTTTGTACAACTACCGATCTAACTAATGATTTTTTTTTGTACTTTACAAAATCTTTTTGCGGTTAAATATAAAAACCAAAATAAATTATTGTTTCTTGACTACAGAAAAGTTAGTTGTACTTGTTAATTTATTAAAAAAAAATTATAAAAATTTATTTTGTAAATTATACAACTTCCAATTTTTGTACAAACTAACCCCCCATTTTTTGCACTTTGGACAATCTGTATGCGGTCAAATATATATATTATAAAAATCAAAATTAAAATATGGTACCTTGACTACAGAAAAATTAGTTGCACTTGCTAATTTATTAACAAAAATTATAAAACTTTTTTTACAACTATCGATTTCTGTACAAAATACATTCTGGAGAGAAAACCTAGGGTGACCCGAAAAATCTGACTTCAGATTCGGATTCAACGCACCCAAGACCTTTAGGAACCGTTGAGAAACCTGGTGGGATTTTCAAAAACTTCAATTTTGTTGTACCGTGTTATCGGTAGATTAACTTAAACAAAATAAACTTACCAGCTTAGTGCTGCTTTGCAATTGTTTCAACTCGTTGTCGTTGGAAATTCTCGTTTTTTGAAGTTCTTCGAGCTAGTAAAAGTAATGACACGAGACTCGCATAAGTATTTGTACATATCGTCGATGCCTATGCAAGACCACCTATCTACCAGATGCAAAACCTCCCAAATGACGAAAGGGGCAAAAATGAGATTTGGTAACCCTGAGACCCAGGAGTTTCATCAATAAAAATAATAATTTTCGCATTCCAACAAAAAATTTCCCCATAAACAGAAAACTGCTTATCGAATGTACAAAAGAAAACAGAAATTACAGCAAATTTATTCGCAAAAGCGTCTACAAGAAAAATAATTTCACAAAAAACATAGCTAACTAGTTGAAACTTTAGTTCAATTATAGGTTTTTATATATACATAGGATTATAAGGAAATTAGTTTTTTTGCTCTCCTGTAAAATTTGATTGCTTTCAGATAGGGGGTTTTGCATCTGGTAGATAGAGCTAAACCGAAATGGTTCAATCTTTGACAAAAGCGTGCAATTGCTGTCGTATGCCGATGATATTGATATCATTGGCCTTGACAACCGCGCCGTAAGCGCTGCCTTCTCTGGACTGGATAAGGAAGCGAAAAAAGTGGGTATTTCGGTCAACCAGGACAAGACGAAGTATCTTCTGTCATCAAAGAAAGAATCGGCGCACCTGCGCCTTGGCAGCGAAGTCACCGTTGATAGCTACAAATTTGAAACGGTGAGGGACTTCGTCAATTTGGGAACCAGCATTAACACTGAAAAAAATATCAGTCTAGAAATCCAACGGAGAATCACTCATGCCAACAAGCGTTACTTTGGACTATTGGGAAGTAAAGTCCTCTCTCGACAAACAAAGATCACGTTAAATTATGGTTCCTTGACTACTTATAGAGATAAGTCTCTCATCATACGAGTCCTGATGTACGACTCGGAATCATGGACAGTGTCAAGAGAAGATGAGATGACCCTTGGAGTATTTGAGAGAAAAGTTCTCCGGAAGATTTATGGTCCTTCCCGTGATGCGAGCGACGAGTATCGAAGGAAATTTAACTATGTGCTGTACGAGCTTTACGCAGACCTCACCATAGTTCAGCGAATTAAATAAAGCCCAAAGGCTCCACTGGGTCATGTTATAGAATAGAACGAATAGACAAAGAAGCTCCAGCACAGAAGGTTTTCCTATCGACACCCGAATTCGACACAGACGAAGGGGGAGGCCTCGACTGACATGGAAACTACAAGTGGAGGATGACTTGAACTCCTTTGGGGTTTCCAATTGCCGTCAGTTATCGCTAAAATGGAATGACTGGCGTGCTTCGTTACGAAACTGCCAAAATCGCCTAGGCGGTAAAGCGTCAATAATTGACGCAACCCAAGATTTGATTGCATTAGATAGGTGGTTTTGCATAGGCATGTACGATATGTATGTATATTAGATGAGTTTTTCTGAAGTTTTCTGGATCCTCCCTCTGTACAAAGTGATAAAAATGTTTAACTTTTGCAAAAACTGAGAGCGCTACTCCGAAACCCGCGGTTTTTTTTAATATTTTATAATGTATTGGTTCCGTAAACGTAAAAAATTATGATTTTTTAGAGAGCAAAAATAGTTCCATCAAATCATGTGCAGAAAAAACCGCTGAGGCGAATGGCATACCCACTTTTATGGTACGTTCTACGGGAAAGTTACCAACGTTGCCAAAACTGACAACTTCAGTTTTTTTCTCAAAATTTTCAGATTTAAGCCTTAAGTTTTTTTAGAAATCGGTTTTTTTTTAATTAAAATACTAGGAAAACTGTGTAGCTAAGTTAAGGTTCTGAGCAGCATCTGCATTTTCGGACATCAGCGTTTGAAAAGCGTTCATGCTGCTGCATTTAGTAAATGCACATTTGGTTGAATTCGAATCACGGTTGCAAAAATTTTAAAAAAATATTATATTTTCCAAAAACTATTTTATTTGAATTTAATTAACTCCGTTAATTTTTGTTGGATTTTTAATCAAAATGCGGTTTCAGAACCTTAACATAACTGCCCACTTTTACCCGCATTGTAATTTAAAAAAAATTACCGATTTCTAAAAAACCTTGTGAGAAAAAAGTACTGAAGCTGTCACTTTAGACGACTTTGGTAAATTTCGGAGAGGTCGTGCCAAAAAAGTGGATATGCCATTCGATTCAGCGGTTTTTTCTACATAAGAGTGGATGAAAAAATGTTTGCTCTCGAAAAACCATAATTTTTACGGAACTAAATCCATCATAAAATACAAACTTTTTTTCATATTGCCTCTACATCATCCTATTTTTATATTCTGTGCCCGGAGGGAGGATCTGAAAAACTTGGAAAAATGTATGAAGAAAAAACCTCATCTAATGTATGTATGTACATATATAAACTTCATGAGATTTATATTAATAGACCTGCTAAAGAAAGTATTTACCTGTTCGCATTTTTTTGCCAAGCTATTTCGAAGAGTGCGTTCTTTTTCCTCAAAATCGCATTTCATTTGTATTATACTTTGGCAAAAAGGATTGACCTCCAAGTTTTCATTGTAAATGTCATCGTAAGCAAATTGTTTGCCAGACTAAAATTAAAAATATCTTAATACCCGAAATAATTGTTAGAAATCTAATGCATATCTCGGAAACGTTAACGAACTTGTGAGCCGCCCAGGCGATGACTATAGACGATTTTTAATCAAGGACTGAAACCATGATTATAAGATACATTCATCAATTATCCAAAAGCCAACCTCTACTATTTTTCTAACTACTACTATTTTAAACTACTTTCCTAACTACTATTTTTACGCGATTTTGCTAAAAGGCTACCTAGAATGTGAATGACAACTTTTCAGGGAGCAAGATAGCCGCAATTGACAAAATCTGTCAGGGAAGAGCTAACCTGGTGATAATTGAATCATGGAAAGACACCGAAACCGGAGGATGGGATCGTGTGTAGAAGTTCACGCTAGTGCAGAAAGTTTCTGACCGTCATTCAACTTCTATGTGCGGTCCAAGCAGCTCACTACGTCCGAGTCGTATCCTCTGGAAAGCCACTGAACATCCGTTCGGTGGTGAACTGATGTGAGAAGGCGACATCCTGACAAGGCCACTCCGACGTTATCGGCTTCCCGTTTCCTTTCCTATCTATTCTTTTATCCTTTCCTTTCTGTTTCTTTTCTTTCCTTTCTTCTCATTTCCTTTCCCTACCTTTACCTTTACCTTTCTTCAATTTCCTTTTATTAATTTTGTATTATTTCCTTTCCTTTAATTTCCAAAAAATTCCTTTCTTTACTTGCAATAATCTGAATGTGACTGTCCGCGTTGCGTGTTATAAAATCAGCCTATTAATTTTTCTTCAAGAAATATATGCCACTTAATATTTTAATTGCAGAAACCTGTGTTCCCGTATTCGTATTTCACGAAAAAATAGTAGTAGAGTTTCGTAGCAATTTGCTTGTGAACTGCGAAAAATTTGACAAGAAATTTACTTGAGCATTTCTTGAGCGTTTTTTTTTTATATGGAATTTTTGCTTTTCTTGCGAAGTGCGTACCGCTCTTTACTCTACTTTTTTAAATAGTCCGATTTTACACTTGTCAAGAATTGCTTTCTGTTCTGTCGCCACATAGATACGGGAAGTGAGCGGCTTCCTCTTCTCGCATATATAGCGACAGAGTTTTAATTAAAGTATTTTTCTAGTGTAAACGCGGGCTAAAAAATTAAATAGCATTTTCGTGGATCAACCCCCTAGTTAGGGTTGCCAGACGTCCTTCTTTCGGAAGGACATGTCCTTCATTTTATTGAAACGTCCTTCCCTGTCCTTCCAAAAGAAAAAGTGTAAAAATGTCCTTTTTAAGTTTTGTCCTTCTTTTTTCATGGATTGTAAAGTCACAACAACAAAATACACGCAAAAAATTATATGCAACCGTGCAATTTATACAAAGCTCAAACCTATGTATATTTTAGTACAAGAATTGTAGGAAATGAAGAAGCAAGCCTGTATTTCGCTCAATCCTCTCATTTTTCTCACAAAAAGTAAAAGTAATTGTCAGCACCAACTTTTTTCAGAAAAACTAAAAACTTGTTCAGTTTCAATTAAAATCATTAGGCGTGGCACCGCCCACTTTTAAGGGAAGCATTTTTGAAAATTCTACTGGTCGTAACTTTGGAACGATTAAATTGGTAGAAGGTATAGGTACTAGCATAACAGGGAGTATACCTGATGTAATTGGACGAAATCGGTTCCCAACCACGTCCACTTCCGAAATGGAATATTTCGAAAATCATATGGCAACTACCGATGGGTATTTAATGCTCGGTTTACCCGAACATAGACTTCCTTACATGTTTCTTCTACTCGTAATCAATTAGTAATTTCCTTTTCTTGAAAACAAATTAAATAATCATAACCAATGAAAGAAACATGTAATCAACTGATCACTATTTACTAATCACAATTAACAGGTCTGGTTGAAATTAAGTTATTATGATTGATTGATTACCTACCATTCCAGAGAGCATATCTGCCAAATCCTTCAAAGTATCACTATTGCGCTGAGCAAATGTCTTCTCTGTTTCCAAACATGTCGAGAGCTCTACATGTGAATTGCAGAAATTAAAGTGAACTTCGAAATCCACAAATAACCTACCATTATTCTCGATACGTAGCTTTTGTACGCATTTTTTTAATTCGAAATTCATCTCGTTAATTCTGCACAAACGTTTACGCAATGCATTCAGAATTTTTGTATCCTGATCACTATCACATTTCGAACTAAAACCAGAATCAGAATCATTTGTGCCTTGTTTTGACGATTCTCCGCTTGACATTTCGAGATTCACTAGTTGTTTGCGAATAAAATCCAGTTTTCTATATGCATCTGCCTTTTCAGCCTCCTAACGACGTAGAAGATATGGTCAGAGAAAATTTAATATTTATAATAAACAAAGAATATATGTATGTACTGATTTTTTAAATATATCCGACAGACGCTTTCGGTGATATTCCAAGTTTTGATGCTTTAAGTCCTTAGTAACTTCAAAAAGTTCGTTTAGTTCAACTTCAAGAGCCTTCAGCTTCTGTTGTTCCAGTTGGCCGGCGTTACTCAATGAGTCAAATGTGTAATCTTCGAATGGTAACTACATATTCGCAACATTTAATGACAATCATTACTGTTTATAAGCATTTAATGTTACAAGCGATGCGTACCTGATTACATGAATCCAGACGAGGAGATACCTGTGTAGAGGCGCTACACGACGACTGCTGCTCCACGTTAATTGGTGGCATGTTGTCAGTGGCCGATTCGCAACCGCATTCACAAATAATTGAAGTGTTCCTCGTAAGCTTTGGAAATAGTAATAGAAAAAAGATAGTGAAGAATTTAAATCCTAAACAAGTTCGTATTGAAAGACACGAAACGTCAGAAAGTGTAGAAGAAAGAATGAAGTAAAAAAACTTGTGTTCTGTTTTGAAACGTATTCTGTTTATGTAAATGAGTTGATCAACAACTGATGACAGGACTGTTTTCAAATTAAAATGACAATTTCAATATCTGAAGTATAAATTCAAGCAGTTGTGATTTAGAAACCTTAGTATTGCCACTTCTCGAATTGATTCGTAAATCTTTTATAACATCATCCTTTAGTTTAATCGTTTGCTGCGCTTTTCGTATTTCATCTTCTAGACAGCATATTTGTAATTTTAAGTCATAGATCTCATCATGTCTATCAGCATCCTCGATTACTAGAGTGCTCAAACTGGCACTTGTGCTTTGTTGTTTCGATGAACATGTCTGTAAAGGATTATGCAGAAACAAACTTGTTTAAAAACAAATATTGTAAACTAAAATTCGGGAAAATGCCGCAAATTTTCAACGGATTTTGAACTTTTTGGATATTTTTCGAATATTAAGTTTTGTAGCTCATGGAATTTTTAGGAATAAAATTTCCATAAATCAAGTAAATTAGGCAGGATGTATACTAGCCGCATCGTCTTAGATTCGTATCACCATTTTCCCTTTCATGCTTTGTCACTTTCGTGCAGCTAACGATTCATGTGAAGCTCTCCGTACAAATATCGTCAGAGTCGAAAAGGTAAATTTTGACAGTAGTAAATTTTGAAGCCTACAAAAATCATGTGCGAAGGCAGATATTCTGTGAATAAGTTTTAAATTTACGTGTTTTTTACATTATATCATATTTTAATGTTTAACAACGCGTGTGAACATAAAATGTGAAATAAGTGCTCACATTATTGGTTGTAAAAATTTTACCAAGTCCACTGGGCTAGGGCAAATTCTGGCAATCATATTCACCACGATAACTGACAGAATCTATCATCGCTCTGTCAAAATTTACGACTTTCAACCTAATAGTACATTTACGCTGCACCAAATTTGGCGAATTTTAATGAGTCATTTCGAACCTTTTCACAGTGGCAAATTTGCATTTGGCTTCACCTTCCCTGCAAGAATCTTTTACCAGAACACAGAGCCACCGAAAGAAAATGCACCATCGTGATGTTTTAAACACCTGTAGAGTAATAATAAATGAAGAGTCAAGAAGGCGTATGTCTTTTCTTGGTAGAAATGGTCCAGTTTCTTAAAAATACTAGTTGAAATTGTTATTTACAGCTGTTCAAAATGCAAAAGTTATCACACGTTAATTAACCATTAAAGTTCTTGCTGGGCAATTCTAAATGTGGAACACAGGCAGGGTTGCTATTTTGAGGGACTGTGGATTGTATTGTTCGGCAAATGAGGCCAAATGTGACGGAATTCCGAATTTGGAAAACGAGATTTGTATGGAAAAAAGCGCCAAATTTGGTGCGGTGTAAATGTACTATAAGGCATAATGAAATGTGAACTTCTTGCCCACTACTATTTTTCACAGCCGAAAAATTTGCAATTTTTCCTAGAGTATTTTTTGCGATCTGCGTACCGCTATTAAGACTGCATTCAGAATGTAATGTATGTGCTCCTTTTTATTACTTTTTCATAGAGTGTCGAGCAAAATATTTTGAATCGAAAACAAGTAAGGAAAGCTGTCTTCGGCTGTGCCGAAGGCTAAATACCTTTCATGAATAAGCGTCACGATTTTCACTGTTTGATCCCCAGTACAGCCTGTGTGAATTTAACTTTAGCTCATACCGAAATTATCGGAGCTATCGATTATATGGGGGCGATGTGTTATATTGGTCCAATCTCATTGATTTTTAACATCGACATTCCACATTCTAAAATAGCAACAGTTACGAAATTTCACGTTCCTACCGATATAATTACAGGAGTTATATGTTATATTGGTCCGATCTTGCTGGTTCCGACAAATGATTCCTATATTGGAAAATGGTGGCCGCATACCAAATTTCAGCCAAATATCTCAAAAACTGAGGGACTAGTTTGCGTTCAAACAGACAGACAGACAGACGGACAGACGGACATGGCTAAATCCACTTATCTCGTCATCCTGATCATTTCGGTATACTTATTGATGGGTCTATCTCTTCTTCTTCTCATATTTACAAACATCGGACCAAAGTTATAATACCATTTCATGTTCATGAAAGGTATAAAGAGCTTAATTTTCTATACCATACACTTTTGGTATGTTAAACTTGGCCTAACCCTGGAATTCTGTAATTTTGTCTCATCTCAAGTCACAAAATCGAGATCTGTCTTTTGAGGTTTGTAATTGGACAACATGGAATTGGAACACGAATTGTCTTACAGAATTCGGGGGTAATTTTATTAAATTAAACATATTTAACTCTAACCAATACTATTCAAGTCAGTGTTTTAAGATTTTCTGGAAAAATCTGCAAATTTATAGAAAAAAGTAGAAAGGTTTTTTGCAGACTCTATACAAAAATATCCTAAGAACGCCTTAGTTTATAGGAAAATTAAGTGTCGATGTGTTCGAAATAACTCTCCAGTAGTTAACGAATTATGCGAGAAAATCCTCATCGAAAATAATTTTCTTTTTCTTTGTATGGCAACATTCATAAATATATCCAAAATCGATAAGGGATCAATCACAAAATTCTTTGCTCCGCAAAACTTAGAATTTGGGACCTGGCAAAACTTAGAATTTGGAACCGAAAAACGCCGAACTATGGGGTATTTTACGAAATTTTTTCCAACAATCGAATTTCTAAATTTCAAGTGGCTATAGCTAGAGCCATAAAATAAAAGGTTTGTTTATTGGGCTGCTCTAGCTTACGCCAGATTGAGATATTTCACAAAATTGTGTTTAACGAACACTTTTCTTGTCAGTCAGGAAAAAATAAATTTTTGAAAACTTCAAAAAAATTAGCTTGCAAGAAAATCAATGTTTTTGTATAAGTGAATTTGCATTAATTTTGAAGCTTTAAACAAAAAAACCAAAAAAAGAACCCTGCTAGACAGTGCTATGACATTCAGTCAGCTTTGTAATGTTGCCTTTGAAAATGTGATAGAAAATCGTGATGTAAATATCAGCTGCTTTATATTTACATCACGATTTTCTATCACGTTTTCAAAGGCAACATTACAAAGCTGACTGAATGTCAAAGCTTTTGTCTAGCAGGGAAACTATCGATATTCAAGTGTTTCATGGCATTTCTGCTCTGAGTTGCTCTATTTCTATTTTGACAGCTGTCCTGCTCTGCTCTAACCTGCTCTGAACTTTTTTTTTGGTCAGTAAACAAACCTATAAAATGTAATTTTTCGTTTTTTGCCGTTTTTTTTGTTCATAAAAAAATGTAAATGCTTGTTTTTAAAGAGAAAAGGTTTTCATTACAGATTTTGACATTCCTTAAAAGAATATATTTGCTTTTTTATAGGTTATAACAGAAATTTGCAAGATAAAGCCATCAAAGTGCATGCATTTTTTAAAAAACGATTTTTTTGGGGTTTTTTGGCTTTTTTTTGCTTTAGTTTAGGTTCCGCCTTCGTTTTTCAACATTTATTTTGGTTTAGTTTCGGGTTCCAAATAAAAACACGAACAAAAAGTTGTGAACAAAAACAATTCATTTTTAAGTTTATTACTCGAGCTACAAAATTCGAGTGAAAAATTTTCGAAAAATACCCCATAGAGCGCCGTAAAAACATTGAAACAATCCCAAAAAAAGTATCTACATTTCGCTTGGTTATACAATTTTTTCTTTTTTCACCTACAATCGATTTTTATAACCCCAAAACCCTACACCTAGGGTTTTCCCCTACTTCGTGCATCACTCGACTTAACCTTTTAGGCCAATTTAAATTTCTTCTGGCGATTTTAAAAAGGTTTTGTTTTTTTTTTGTTAATGGTTAAATTAAATGTTAAAATTGTTTACGAATTTTATTTTAAATATTAACTTATATATTTGGGTAGATTTTGAATATCGTCGCTTGGCGATATATGTATGAAACAAGTCAAATCTTACAGGAAAAAGAAAAAACTAAAATTTTGTCAGTACGTTTTCCTATTGTTACGAGTTTGTTTTTCATTGCTTTGTAAAAGTGCCAAGGTTTCAACGTTAACACATCAACACATCAGGGCAACGTAATCTCGATTTTGGAAATTTCAAATTTGTTTACAGACGGGGTATTGCATTTTGCGTATACGCGGTATTGCCCACCAAGCGACGATATGTCTGTCTCTATGTAACCGACTCACCCGTATATCAGGCGCCTCGAAAATAACCTAACAAAAAAGGATACTTTGTAAATTGATTAGAATTATAAAATTTAAAAAAAAATAAATACTTACATTTTCCAAAACACAATCCGGGTGATTAACACAACACTGCAAATAAGCATATGAAAAAACCAAGTATGTATTTATGTATTTTTCTAAGGAAGAACATTATACAAAATGAGTTTTTAAAAACAAATATAAAGCTAATATTGAAAGTTAATAATATATATACATAATTACATATTAAAAAATGTATAAAGTTTAAAAAATGCCGCGCCTACGAACCCTATTATTTGAGTCCTGATCATCATCGAAAGATTCCTGTTAAAAGAAATTAAGTTCTTAGGTTATTTTGTTGTTCTTATTTCAAAATAACAGTCCTATGTCATACAATAAAATTGTAAAGGGACGATGTCTGCATATTGCAGATGCAATTTGAAGATAAAATGAAACGGGAGATTATTTTAAGCCATTAAAATCCATATATCAACGCAATCCGTTTTAAGTCCTATATACACATCTTTGTGGGCGTGCATATGCGTGAGCGTGAAGAATTTTCTTTTGTTTAAAATGTTTATATTAATCCACTTTTTCACAAAAATCATATGTAAGTTGATAAATAACTAAAATATCTTTGATATTAGTATATTTAGAACCAAGTGAAAGTGTTAAATATGCTTTTATATGCTTATTTTACTATCTTAATGTGATATGTGTGCAAACGCAAAGCGACACAAAGCCCTCCCAAGTGAGTGTTAAATATTGGCAATTACTACGCCAAATTTTGGAGCATTGAACTCAATTGACAGATGTGCGTGAACGCACAAAAGAATTGATTTGGAATTCTTTGCCGTTGCGGACGCAATAGAAAGTCTCCACTCATTCACGCACACGTTCACGCAGAACTATATGGGGGTCTTAATAGTTAGATATTGACAGTGATTTATAACCAACTGATATAAATCTAGGCAATTTAGGGTGGTCCTTATTTGTATGGAGATAATTTTATCGTCACATGTTCAAAGATATCACACAAAAATGTTAATCCCGATTAGTGGCGGTTTATACGCGTCAATAAATGACGTAAGCCAAGATTAGAATAGGAAAGTTAAATACCTAAACCAAAATAAGCTATGGACAAGAAAGGTGTAGGTATAATCTTGCAGTTGTAATTCCAAGAATTTTAGCCAAAATATATTGAGCTCACCTTCATATTATTTGTATGTTTCAGTTTCGGACACTAAAAGTAAATAAGATTAAATTGGTTGGTTAAAGCGTTCGATAATCTTACAGAATTTTTTCGTGGACCCAAGATTTCAGTTAGATTGATTGTCTGGAATTCAAGCCCTTGTGTGTCCCAGTTGTCATGGTGATAAGCATTCTTTATAAGTTGCATTAGTGCACAAATGTCCTGTCGATACTTTTGCTCATTGTTACTCGTTTGACTGCAGGAGGATTTAATTTTACGCTTCATGCACTCCAGTCTCTCTGCTACTTCGCTTTCTAAATCTGCCATATTCCCAATTATCACTTCATTAATTTGCATTAGCATATCCACCCACTCTTGATACGTTACAAGTTTAATCTGTTTAAACCAAATATTGAAAATAATGGTTAACCTTCCTTCACTATCAGGAAATGTTTACTGCTTATTACTAATGTTGATGCAACGAGAGCAATTTACAAGCCCTGCAAAAACCATGGGAGTACTGGGCTAGTAGATAGGTTGGGTTAGGTTCAAGTAGCTGCCGCAGAGACACATTTACCCAGTTTTGGAAGGCCCGATGTGAGTTGTTGGGATTCTCCACATAGCAGAATCCCGGGACCGACACTCCTAAACCGACACCCTTACTCCTCCTTGAACCACTTAGGTGACTTTATGAATGCCATCAAGTCCTTTATGTCCAGCTCCGTGATCCAGGAAGGAAACTCCCAAAAATCGCGTTCTCGCGCCGCTTAAAGCCGGACAGTAGCAGATGAGGTGCTTCACCGTTTCCTCTTCATCATCGTCTTTGCAGCTCCTACAGCATCGTCGGTAGGGCACACCTAGCCTTTCTGCGTGCTTACCAATAAATCAGTGCCCAGTTAGAACACCTATTCATATGGAGATTTCTCTCCTTCTTAGGGCGTGAATGCCTCTAGATCTTTTATGATCCCATTTTGGCCAGGTTTGTTTGGATAACCAGCACCCTGGGGATTGTTGTCATCTTTTGTTGGCTTGACGGAGTGTGTACTCCTTCAGCATTATCTTGCATGTGGCAAACGGCATACCTTAGCGCACTTTATCCCGAAGGACTTGCTTAGTCGTATCCTGCCTGCATGTTCGTCTGCCTTACAGTTTCCCTCAATGTCCCTGTGTCCCCCCATTTGAGGTTCATGAGGTTTTGTTTTGTCATCTCTTGAAGAGATCGACGACAGCTGAGCAACGGTTCAGGGTTGAAGAAATAAGAGCTAAGAGCTTTGATGGCCGCTTGGCTGTCGCTGAAAATAACGATATCCTCGCCGATAGCGCGTTTACTTAACCAGGCCGTGGCATCCAAGGTTGCTGAGACTTCGGCCTGGAAGACGCTGCAATAACCAGGTAGTCTGAAGGACAGCTCAAGTTCCAAACCCCTCCTCCAACTCTGCCGTCTAGCTCGAGTCAGTGTAAACAGAAATCCCTCCTCTCCCATTACTCCCTGCAGGGAATGTTTGTTTTGAAGCAGCTGTTTCCGACTGTTGTGGCCGCACATCGATCTGTGCTCAGAGGGAGAATGCTGAAGTGTCCAGTTGTGCTTGCGCCCCAGCTTGACATTTCCCTTAGACGGAGAGCCGCTGCCACTGCTGCCCGGTACGCTTCCAGATCAAGTGGCAAAATGCCTAGTATGGCCTGAAGAGCTTGGAGTCAGGCCGCCCTACGTGGCTTGCAGTCGTACACAATAACTTCGAAGCTTGTTTGTGAGTGCGTCACAGTCTTTAATGATCTGGGGGCTAAAAACAAAGTGTTGTTAGGTTTGGTCACAGGGCATGAAGGACATGACGGCAACGAAAAAGCGGACCACCATGCAAAACACGGTGCTCTAACAGCATTTTATGGTGCGGAATCCTTCTGTGGGCTCACCAAAGCCCACGTAAGGGAGATCATAAGCAACTGGGAAGACAAACAGTTTAGGCAGCATTATCTTAGCAGCCTAGGACAGAAGCAGGCCAAACTCTTTATAGAACCATCGCAAAGAGCCTCGGTCAGGCTCATAAATCTAAGAAGGGTGGATCTAAGAACCCTCACTGGGTATTATACGGGACTTTGTAGTCTACGTTATGACCTGAGTAAATTGAATCTGTCAGATACAACAATTTGATGAAGGCAAAGGGTGGGAAAGGAAGGGAAAGCAAATTCAGGGAAGGAAAAGGAATGGCACGACAGGAATTTATAGGAAGGGAAAAAAATGACAGGAAAGGAATGGAGAGGAAAGAAAACGAAAGAAAAGGAAAGGGGAGGAAAGGAAATAAAACGAAAGAAGAGGAATGAAAAGGAAGGAAAGGGGAGGAAAGGAAAGAAAAGGAAGGGAGAGGAAAGGAAAGAAAAGGAAGGAAAAGAAAAGGAAAGGGGAGGAAAGGGAAGAAAAGGAAATTAAAGGAAAGGAAAGTAACGAAAAACCAGAAGAAATTGAAAAAGGTGAAGAAAAGGACTCCTCAGAAAAAAGTAAACTAAAAAAATTATATGAGCTAAAATAAATAAAAATAAACATTGAGACTGCGTTACTTAATGGTGTAGAAAGTAAAAGGCAAAACGAAAAAGAATGTGAGGAAAGAGAAAATATATCGCAAAGTAAAGGAAAAATAGTGAAATCGAAGGAGAGAGACTTCAAGAAACGTAGTAAATTAGAATAAGGTTTTGAGGTTGAATTCCAACCACTGGGCAAACTCTAGTATAGAAAAAAGCATTAGAATTCGATGATTTTCGCCTAAAGCTCTTTTGAGGTAAATTACTGCAAAATTATTACCCCCATATGAAATATCATTATATGTTATCTTACTCACATCCGAGTCCCCTTTCGCCACATTATCAATGTCGACCAAACGACGCACAAATATTTCGTTTAATTGACCATTGAGTTTCGCGGCATCGCCGCAACTATCAGTTTCTGCACGATATTTTAAAAGCCGCTGTTTTAAATATTTGAGGTCATGTTGTGGAGTATTGAATGGCTGACAAACTTTCATTGGAGGGGTCTCTGTTTTGGTATCCTTGGAAGTACATTTTTCAACTGCCTCGGGTTCTGACTGGAACTTTTTATTTGAAGATTTAATTGTTGAATGTGGCTGTTCCATCCACGAATTCCTTTTGGAAAACTGGGAGGGCAATGACGATTTGGAAACAACATTTAATGATGCAACGTTTGTACGAGAACTGATAACTGATGTTTCACTACTTATATGGCTTGGCACTACAATATTAAGGACTGTTGGTGCGCTTGGGGTGGTATCGTCACCCATATCAGTCATGTCTGGAGTGGACAATAAACGAAACTGGTGGTTGCGCGAACGACCACGAACTTGCTGGTATTGCTTTTGTTGATTTACCGGGCTATTGTTTCTGAGTTTCGTACTCATGTTTGGATTATTACGAGAATTTTGGCTCATTTGGAAAAATTTTGGGCAAACTTCTGCTATTTGCTAGTTGGTTGGTTAGTTTGTGATAGTCAAATTTTTTTTTTTTTTTTTTTTTTTGATATTTAAACAGGTAACCGAAGTAATAACTTGTTTGGAAATTTTGAGTTATAAGTTTTTGTTTTTTACGCAATTTCTTTTGTTCTTATTTTCTGGCACTTTATTCAAAGTGATTTTTTATTTGCATAGTATACAGTAGAAACTTATACTTATATGAATTATCCATTTTCGAAAATTGCCGTGTTCGATTGAAATACGAAAGGTGAAACCAAAGCAAAACGTCAAAAACAGTGCGTGTTCGTTTCATAAAAAGTTGCATTTTCAAAGGGCATTTTCTAATAAAATGGCGAAACATGTTCACTAGACTGGTTGGCGTCGGAGTGCTGAAATGCGAAACAGTATGGCCACAGCGGCATCCTAAACAGGTTTTCAAACGAAGACCTAACATCAGACTACCTCCCTCTCGCCTTCCTTGAAATTTGACAAGAACTATGAAGTGCACTTCCCATCAAGAGGCGAATGGATAGATGGAAGCGCTTGTAAGCAAGGAATAATCTATTGTACTTTTGACATCGAGCCATGATGATATTTATTATACATTTATATATTTGAATAAAAAATAGTCCGAAGAAACTGCTGGAACGTCTTTAAAAATGTCGGGAGATGTACCAAAAACGAGTTTTGACTTCGCTATCAAAGATTTGAAAGCGGAAATTAAAATTTTTGATTCAGTGAAAAGTTTTTGGAAAAAACTAAAGCCTGAAATAGATGTGCAGTAACCATGCGCAGTAAAAATTTAAACACACTAGTTTGTCCTACGGCGAAAACGTGTATCCCTGCATGTCGGGCAGGGGCTGCACGACGTGTTCAAATCAAATTTCTACGCACCTCGCCAGTGTTGGGTATCGAAAAACCCAATAAGCCAAAAAACAAAATGCCAAAAAAACAAATATTTTATTTCGTCAGTTGCATTTATTTTGTATTTTTGAATGAAAAAATTTATAAGAAATGTAATTTCGATTTTGAATTGAGTTTTTAACAAGTGTGACTGTATGGAACTGCCAGGTAAATTTTGCTGCATATATGTTTACAAATCGTTCAAGCAGCAGTAAAACTAGCAGCGCTGCTGAGCTCACATTATTGATTGTCAAAACTTGACCTAGCCCCCTGGGCTAGGATGAATTCTGACGTTCATTTTCACCCCGATAACTGTCAGAAATTACCATCGCTCTGTAAAAATTTGCTTTTTTGAACCAATTGGCACATGGTCTAACTAATATGGTGTTTCCACCAAAAGCAAACACCGTGTTTTCTAGCACTACTACTACTACTAATGGCGGCGATATACCAACAGGTTATCATAACCTCTAACGAGATTTTTAGCCGAGCTTCTCTTTCCAACTTGTGGTGTGTTGCTTTTGAGTTTTTCCTACAAGTTGGCGGGACCTACAGTTTTTTGGCGACTCCGAACGGCACTTGCAAAGCAAATGAATTTTTTGCTGAGAACCTTCTCATGGCAGAAATACACCCGGAGAGTTTGCCAAACTACTTCCGAGGGGCGACCCCGTTTAGAAAAATCGTTTTTTCTAAATAATTTTTGATGTTACTTTTGCCGGGCATCGAACCGCCACGACTTGGTGTAGAAGGCCGAACACTTAACCGCTACACCACGGCGGCCGCCGAAATCAAAACACTACTCGAAACCCTTGTCAAATCTCATAACAATTTCATAACCCAAACCCATTTCAAAACCCTTTTTAAAGCGTGTTTGCTTTGGGTTTGCATACGATCTATCATTAAAAGATGGCAATAATGTTCATTCACGTCATTATTTCCTTTTAGTTTTTAAATTCTTATCGAAATCATGTTACCATTGCTTTCAGTTTGTCAAAATTGTTGACAATTAAAACTAAATTAATTTATATTAAAAATTTTTAAATTTTTTTATATTTTTCAAAATGCAACGCAAAATTATAGGGCCAAACACTTGTTGGATAGGTCCCACCGCAAAATTGGACTATGCTAATATAAAGGTTATAGCTTTTATAAGACCCAAATGGCTAGCAGTGGACTTTCGTGGCTGGATCTGCCTTTTGGCGTAAATAGTATTTTCCACAAAATTTTCAAATTACACGAATGACAGATTGAACACAATTGAAATCAAACACGCAGTGGAAACAGTTGACAATTATTTCAAACCCAAAACCTTCAAACACGGTGTTTGTTTTTGGTGGAAACACCATATTATAGGGAGTATACTAAATGTGTACATATACAATATGTGCGTATAATAGCCGATGCGCTTAAAATTTTACTGTGAAATATAATGGTAATAGGTCGAAATATGGCAACGCGTCACGAAAATTTTGATATTTTATTAAAATAATATATGTACATATGTTTATGTATAAAATCGCTAGCAAAGTGCAAGGAAATTGCACGCTGGACGTAGGAAACCTTTTTGTTTTGTCCCTTAGCAGCAAAAAAGAACCATTGTGCATTTATTTATTGCATACACTGCATAAAAACATTCAAATTTCTTTCATCAATTTCATTCTGCAGAATATTTTTTTATCAAAATGGCGTACGATTGCTAAATAGCTTTGAAGTGATATTCCCCAACTTAGAACTTCAGGGCCAACGGAACCGAATACCAAAGACTCAAACGTTTGAGAAAACATCTATTCTTACCTTTTTCTCAAACGTTGTTTATATAACAGGATTATTTGTTGAACTATATTAGACGTGTTTTCGTTCATGAAAAACGCTGGGTAGGTCGTCAAAATACATGGGAAACAACAACAAAAAATAACCTACCAAGTTTGTATAAGCGCGTCGAGTTGAAAGCGCTATTGCAATAACCGACCTCATGACCAGAGTTGTGCAACGTTGAAAAGTAAAAAAATAGAATCATTGTGAATGGGGCACTGGAAAGTGCAAAGTAAAATGTCACAAGCCTGGAAATTTCAAAAAACGTCAAATGTTTATTTTTCAAAAAAAACAGTGAACAGAATACAAATTTTAATCAGTGCCTTATTCAAAACTCTCTGGCGGGATCCGCTGAATAAATTGATTAGGGAGCGTCCTTGCAGTAACCAACTAATTTCAGTTTTTCGATTTTCTTTTATTTTTATTTATTGCTTACTAATTTTACAAAAATATGTATCAAACACGTTTGAAAAGGGCAACACCCAACAAACATCGAAAAAATATTTCTCCGGCCTTAGAAGAAAATGTATTATAAACATAAAAATATAAATCTATCTGTACCATTTTTTTAAAGTAACCTAACGCGAGATAGAAAAATATGTGAACGTGTTTTGAGATGAAATTTAAAAAACTCCCAAACTAATACCTATTAGAAACTTATCTTTTGATGTTCCGGATTATAATTGGCTGTGACAAACGTAAAATAACAGCTTGACGGGTATTTAATAAAGCTTGATTAATAAAGCATTTTTTAGTTACTTAAGTTACTTTTAGATTTTAACAGAGGTCGAGTTAAGTTACTTTAATTGGTTGCCACAGATATTCTTCAACTATTGGAAACTTCAAAGTGGTAAAATTGATCTCGAACATAATTTTTTACTTATTCTCCAGCCTTGGAGACATACCAACCATGCAAATTTTCAAACTGAAAAAAAAATGAAAGTTGTACGAACTAAATATAAATAAGCAAGTATGAAATTTATATTTATTCATGGTGTTTTAAGCTTAAATTCAAATTAAGTGCATTCATACTTACCAAGTATATAATTTCATTTCAGGACATGTTGAAAATTATATATTTTTTCATCAACTTGGCATTTTTGGCATATAAAAAATTTAATTGTTGTTAAGAAACCCATGATTCTCAAGTTGGGTGATGCTGAGAAATAACCTCTGGCCACTGAAAAGCAATCAGTTCTGAACTAGTGCGTAAATGTTTATTGGGCAATATGTTGTTTTTGATTTTTTTAATTTATTTTTATTTGAATGTGACAAATTATTTTGGCAGATAAAGCCAGTGTTGTAAAGAGTAAATGAAATATATCATAATTAAATATAAGCCAGTAGAGCGTTTTTCATGAACTCGGGAAAACGAAAACACGGCTATTAACTAAAGAAATATAAAATAAAATTTAATTGCATAAATGGAAACTCGCTTTTTATTGAAATTGAAATGGGTATTTATTTTGCATGATTGGCATCTCTGAATAAATATTTCAATGAGAGCATGTGGATGCCATTTCGATCCACTCCGCTCAGTTTGAGAAAAGTTTGAAAATTCTGCCGTTCTCAATTGGAAAATCAGGGAAAATTCCATATTAAAAATTAGTCTTTTAGGTTGAGAACGCTATCACCTCAAATTGAAAACAAACGTTTGAGATTTGAGAAGATAAAACCACCAAGACAAAAGATACATCAACAACGTATACTGCACAGCAGAGGAGGATAATGCTGGAGCAAGCAAGAACACAACGGCGGAGGACAACCTCCATTTCCATGCCAGCCGAGAGATCGACATCGATGGCAACTACGGGTCGATCAACTCTGGATAATAAGGCTGCAACCCCCAAATCAAGCCCCGGTGCAAACATAGTGAAGCCAACAACGGCTGATTCTAAACCTTCATTAAGTCTATGAAAATGGTCTCACGACCTGGCCTCAGAGATCCAAAAAAGGGAACGACCGCGATGGCGGTCATCCGAAGCGGCAGCAGAACAGCCACGGAGAGGGTAAACTTAGCTTTGCTGAAGTGACCAAGGGCAGGATCCACATAGGCGCCATTGACCGAGTTAACGACCGCTAGGCCATCCCTAAGGACCAGTGGCGGTACGTCCGGAACGAAATCGGTTATGCCCTTCTTGACATTATGGATGAGTCTCTGGGTGCCACGGCGGTGGGTTCTGACGCGGGATGGCACCAGGGTCAGAACAAGGTATTCGCTTGCAAGAATGCAAAAACTGTTACACTGTACAAGGCAGCAGCTGCAATAATGGGTGAGATCTACCCAGGGACAAGAATCGAGGTTGCCGACTGGAAGGACATTCCGGCTCGGCCAAGGGCAAGGGCATGGATTCCTGCCATCCTTGCCAAACCCTGAAAGAATTCACAGGATGCTGCGGATTATAAACCCGTCTCTCCCGACGCAGGTCTGGAATGTCCATCTGGTTGAGGATGCGGTAGGGCCTTATAGGCAGGTGGTCTTCTTCACCTTGAATAAGAAGGCACTCGAGCCCCTTAAACCGACTCGGAAAGTAGGGTTTATCCCACGTCAAATGGCGAAAGAGCTGTGAACAGCTCGGCGATGGGAGACAGCCTTCTGGACGGGGAAGACCTCAACGTCACGGTGATAGCACCTAGTCCTGAGCGCACCAATATTGATCCTGCCACAGATAGCAGGGTTCCCACCACGCCATATCGTGGTCTGAACAACTTGTCGTTGAAAAAAAAGCCTCCCAGACTAGGTAGAATTCGACGATACGGCGGTGGCAGGGAAGTCTGTGCGCTCTCATGTTGGTGGTTCTTCAGATAAACCTGCACAAATCTAAAGCAGCCTCGGCTGCTTTAATCAGTCATCTTCGTAAAGGCGACGTAAATATGGTCCTCATCCAAGAACCCTCGGTCAATAGCTCATGGATTTGTTATCTGGGGACTAAGGGTTTTAAGCTTATCCGACCCAACGAGGTGGGCAGGGTTAGAGCCTGTATTTTGAACGCCTTTCTCTTGCCCAACTATACCAATAGTGACGTAAGAGCTGCCAGTTTAACAGTCGACAATACCAGCCTGACGAAATTTTTGCACGGGTCACCTTATTATCAGAACTGACGCTAATGCTCATCACGTCCAGTGGGGAAGCTCCGGTATCCTAGGGGAGAGTCTTCGTTTGACTATTTATTAACAACTAACCTGGTATTTTTCAACGTGGGTGTAGCGTGTATGCAAATGGATCTACACTGCAATCATTCGACCAATCATGCTATATGGAGTTGTGGGATGGTGGCCTACGCTGAGCAAGGCAACAAACCTAAATCTGTTAAGTAAGGTCCACAGATCTTGTATGATCTGTATAAGCGGTGCGTTAAGTACAACGCCCAACGAAGCACTCCAGGTCGTTCTTGGCATTTTGCCATTCGATCTGGAAGGGCACCGGGTAGCAGCAGCATCGGCTGTGCGTCTAAGGGAAACGTCCGGCTGGGGCGCAAGCACTACGGGAAATTCCAGTATTTTGGGATCCAACAGTTTTCTTCCTCTGAGCACAGATCGTTGTGCGACCACAACAATCGGAGATATCTGTTTTAAAATAATCATTCCGAGCTGGGAAGAATGGGAGAGGACTGAACGGAGTCCCGCTACTCATGGCGGCACTTCCATTTATACCGACGGCTCGAAGTTAGACGGCAGAGTTGGAGGAGGGGTTTATTCAAAGGATCTGAACCTTGAGCTCTACTTCAGACTACCTGATCACTGCAGTGTCTTCCGGACACTGCCTTATTGGTAAGCACGTAGAAAGGCTAGGTGTGCCCTACCGACGATGTTGTAGGAGTTGCAGAGATGATGAGGAGGAGGAAACGGCGGAGCACCTCATCTGCAACTGCCCGGCCTTAAGTGGCGCGAGAATGCGCTTTTTGGGAGTTCCCTTCCTGGTTAGCCTACGCCAGGTCACGGAGCTGGATATAAAGGACTTGATGGCCTTCATCAAGTCATCTAAATGGTTCGAGGAGCAGTAGCAGTTTCGGTTTAGAAGCATCAGCCCCGGGATTCTGATATGTGGAGAGTCCCGATAATACAGGCATTTTCCATATGGCGGGGTCCCGGAACTGACTTTCCTAGTGTTGGTGGTATCACAACGGGTCTTTTAATACTGGCCTAGGTGTGCCTCTGCGGCCACTTGAATTTAACCTAAATGGAATTTTGCAGTAGTACTCATCTATCCAGTACTGTTTAAACACACTACCAGGGTTGCCACTTTGGAAATTTTTTTCCTACCAAAATCCATCTCAAAACCTACCACACTACACTAAAAACTAGTACCGTCCGAAAACGTTTCAGTACAGAACAGGGAAATCATGCCTATATACGCCAAAGCGTTTAAAAAAAATGCAAAAATTTTTTCAGTGTCTTCCCGAGTTGCTTACCAACAAAATATGGACCAGATATTACTTAGGTACTTATGCACTTAAATATTTACCTAGTACCATTAGCTATGTTTTCGGAATTTCTTTTCATAGAAAAGGTGCCTTAGTAGCAATATAGAAGTATGTATTACATAGGTTGAAAAAATTAGGCTAATTTTAAAGTCCGTCTGAAGTTGAAGCAATTTTTTTAACTTTTTCGTACTTCATTCCAAATTTTTTAGTTACCTGCAAAGTATATTAAACAAATAGTGAACGTGACAGTTCTCTCTTCTCTGTAGGAGTTTCCCGTCAAATGAAAAAAAAATATTAACCCGTTCTGTTTTAAGATTCTTAAATTTTTTCAATAGTGTGAAGAAATAGCAAATTGTTTTATATAAATACAATACCGCTTGCCTCAGTTCCTTGCACGTTTACATAGAGTTTAGAGTTCAGATTAGCTAGACTCTAGCACATTTGAGATAAGATGGATGGTCTAGTATTTTTTCAACTAGATCTTAGACCGAAAACGAAACTGTAAGCGATTAAAATCGATTCATGACCCCGTGGTGGAGTGCCTGTCGCAAGAGGCGACTAAAATCCATTTCGACCACGATCACGGTGTTGATGAAATCGGCAATTGGAGTAGTACTACAAGGTGGTTCGGCAGCTGTGAGAGCACAGACTCAATACCGTACGGTACCCTGGTTTTGACTTCAGTATAAAAAACTCTAATTGAAACCAATTCACCAGTTTCTGCGACACTCTGGCGAAAACCTTGAGGTGACATCGGCGGAAATCGACAAATATTCAATCATCATCATTTATTGGCGCTTAACCGCCTAAGCGATTTTGGCCGTTGCATATCAAAGCACGCCAGTCATTCCTTTTTAGCGATAACTGACGCCAATTGGAAACCCCAAGGGAGTTCAAGTCATCCTCCACCTGTTGTTTCCATCTCAGTCGAGGCCTCCCCCTTCCTCTGCTGCCGAATTCAGGCGATGATAGGAACACCTTCTGTGCTGGAGCTTCTTTGTCCATTCGCATAACATGGCCCAGCCAGCGGAGTCTTTGGGCTTTAATTCGCTGGACTATGGTCAGATCTGCGTAGAGCTCGTACAGCTCATCATTAAATTTCCTTCGATACTCGCCGTTGGCATCACGGGAAGGACCATAAATCTTCCGGAGAACTTTTCTCTCAAATACTCCAAGGGCCATCTCATCTTCTCTTGACATTGTCCATGAATCTGAGTCATACATCAGGACAGGTATGATGAGAGACTTATAGAGCGTGATCTTTGTTCTTCGAGAGAGGACTTTACTTCTCAATTGCCTACTCAGTCCAAAGTAGCACTTGTTGGCAAGATTGATTCTCCGCTGGATTTCTAGACTGATATTATTTTCGGTGTTGATACTGGTTCCCAAATAGACGAAGTCCCTCACAGTTTCAAATTTGTAACTATCAACAATGACATGGCTGCCAAGGCGCAGGTGCGCCGATTCTTTCTTTGATGACAGCAAATACTTCGTCTTGTCCTCGTTCACGGCAAGACCCACTTTTTTCGCTTCCTTATCCAGTCCAGAGAAGGCAGCGCTTACGGCGCGGTTGTTAAGGCCAATGATATCAATATCATCGGCATACGCCAGCAATTGCATGCTCTTGTAAAAGATTGTACCATTGCGGTTTAGCTCTGCTGCTCGAATTATCTTCTCCAGCATCAGATTGAAGAAATCGCACGAAAGGGAGCCTCGTTTGGTTTCAAATGGCTCAGAGAGGTCCTTCCCGATTCTGACGGAGCTGTTGGTATTGCTCAACGTCATTTGGCAAAGCCGTATAAGCTTTGCAGGGAAGTCAAATTCAGACATGGCGGCATACAGGCAACTCCTTTTTGCGCTGTCAAAAGCGGCTTTGAAATCGACAAAGAGATGGTGTGTGTCGATTCTTTTATCATGGGTCTTCTCCAGGATTTGGCGTATCGTGAAAATCTGGTCGATGGTAGACTTACCAGGTCTAAAGCCACACTGATAAGGTCCAATCAGTTTGTCTACGATGGGCTTCAGTCTTTCACACAACACGCTAGAAAGAACCTTATATGCAATATTAAGAAGACTAATTCCGCGGTAGTTGGTGCGGTTAGCGGGATCGCCTTTCTTGTGGATTGGGCAAAGCACACTTAAATTCCAATCCGGAGGCATGCATTCGTCTGACCATATTCTGCATAAGAGCTGATGCATGCTTTTTACCAGCTCTTCGCCTCCGTGTTTGAACAGCTCGGCGGGTAGTCCGTCTTTTCCAGGCGCTTTGTTGTTTTTGAGCCGGGATATCGCTATCCTCACTTCATCATAGTCAGGTGGTGGGACGACTTTTCCATCGTCAGGGATTGGGGTATCGGGTTCGACGTCTCCCTCGCAATTTAGCAGTGAGGAGAAGTGCTCCCTCCATAATTTAAGTACACTTTGTACGTCGGCGGCCGCCGTGGTGTAGCGGTTAAGTGTTCGGCCTTCTACACCAAGTCGTGGCGGTTCGATGCCCGGCAAAAGTAACATCAAAAATTATTTAGAAAAAGGATTTTTCTAAAACGGGGTCGCCCCTCGGCAGTAGTTTGGCAAACTCTCCGGGTGTATTTCTGCCATGAGAAGCTTCTCAGCAAAAAATTCATTTGCTTTGCAAGTGCCGTTCGGAGTCGGCAAAAAACTGTAGGTCCCGCCAACTTGTAGGAAAAACTCAAAAAGCAACACACCACAAGTTGGAAAGAGAAGCTCGGCTAAAAATCTCGTTAGAGGTTATGATGATAACCTGTAGGTATATCGCCGCCATTAGTTTTTTTTTTTTTTTTTTTTTTTTTGTACGTCGGTTACCAGGTCGCCATTATTGTCCTTACAGGAGCTTGCCCTGGTCTTAAAACCTTCCGTCATCCGCCGGATCTTTTCATAGAATTTTCAGGCATCATTCCTGTCAGCCAGCATCTCAAGCTCCTCACACTCACGCCTTTCGGCCTCACTTTTCTTTTTTCTGAAAAGGCGTCTCTCTTCCTTCTTTGCCTCACGATATTGTTGCCATACACTGCGGGTTGCGCCCGTTCGCAACGTCTCCTTGTAGGCAGCGTCCTTTTTTTTCGAGGCAGTTTTGCATTCCTCATCGTACCAGTTGTTCTTGCGGGCTCGCTGGAACCCTATAGTGGCCTCAGCGGCGGTACGCAATGAGTGAGAGATATGCTTCCATTGCTCGGTTACATCGCTAGGTCTGCTAGCAGGTGTGAGAGTCGAGTGGAGAAATTATCAGCTGTCTGTGTCACGCGCAACTTCTCGACGTCAAACTTTCCTTCCGTTACTGTGCGCACTTTCTTCGTTGCACAGAGGCGTGTGCGTATCTTGGCTGCGACAAGATAATGGTCAGAGTCAATATTGGGACCACGCAGTGTACGCACGTCCAGAACGGTGGAGCTATGTCTGCCGTCAATCAAGACATGATCAATCTGGTTTCTAGTTCTTTGATCAGGGGACAGCCAGGTGGCTTGGTGTATTCGCTTATGCTGGAACCTGGTACTACTTATGACCATATTGCGGGAAGCGGTGAAGTCAATCAACCTAGTGCCGTTGGGGGATGTTATATCGTGGAGACTGAATTTTCCAACTGTAGGACCAAAGACTCCTTCCTTGCCCACCTTGGCATAAAAAGTCGCCGAGCACGATTTTGATATCATGCTGGGGGCAGCGATCATAAGTCTGTTCAAGTTTATCGTAGAAGGAGTCCTTCTCTGCGTCGTCCGTCTCCTCAGTCGGCGCATAGGCGCAGATAAATGTTATGTTGAAAAACCTCGCCTTGATGCGGATCGCAGCGAGACGCTCGTCCACAGGAGTGAACGCTAATACTTGGCGGCGAAGTCTCTTTCCCACCACGAATCCTACACCACGCGCTTTGCCGCGTGTCTGGCCACTGTAGTATACGTCACAAGGACCGATGGTCGTCTTTCCTTGCCCCGTCCATCGCATTTCCTGCAGGGCGGTGATGTCGGCCTTTGCGCCTACGAGGACATCAACCAGTCGGGCAGCGGCACCGTCCCTTGAAAGGGTCCGGACATTCCCGGTACATGCCCTAATATCCAAATCATTATGCCTTATTCGTTTTGCCGGGTCGTCAACATTAAAGGGGGTTCTCATCCGAGGCTTTGATTTTGTTTTCATTGGAATTAAGTTTTTTACGTGGCGGGTCCCAAACCCAGCGCACAACCCGTTTCGGGGTTTTTGGAAAATATTTACACATTTATATAGCGAGCCGCTTGCTTCAAGACAGACGCCCGCTTGCAGCCGCACCTCATGGTGAACAGACGCTACGCAAAAACCTCGGTGAGCCCTTAAACCAAGTATGTCAGAGTGGCCCCACCGGGGCTCCCTCTCTTTCTGCCGCGAGCCTAGGTAGCTCCCGTTGCCCAAAGTGCCCGAACGAGGACGCAAGAGTCGGGATTGAGCAAGGTCACTTAGCAACCACACTCCCAATATTCAATACTCGCCATTTTTATAACGCAACGGTCTGAAAAGTGGTACTAGATTCCAAAGTGGCCAAAATTACTCTGTTACTGTTTGGGCTGGCTCTTGTTGATATATACCCTTTTTGAGCCACCACTCGTTATGAAAGCAACGAACAAGATGGATGCCGTTTTCTTTCAGGGTTTTGGTAATTTCGAAATAAATATGTTATTGTCTAATCAAAACAAAATGTGTAAAAGAAAATAGACGAGAACTGAAATAACACAAGAGTCGAAATAAAAATTTACCAGCTGTCGAATTTACAAAACTGAGGAAAACAAAATTACCGAAACCCTGACAGAAAACGGCATCCATCTTTTTCCTTACATTTATAACGAGTGACGGCTCTTGTTGATATATTCTCTTTGCCGAAACCCTGAAAGAAAACGGCATCCATCTTGTTCGTTGCTTTCATAACGAGTGGTGGCTCTAGTTTTTGGTAATTGTATAGATCATACTAATGGCGGCGATATACCAACAGGTTATCATAACCTCTAACGAGATTTTTAGCCGAGCTTCTCTTTCCAACTTGTGGTGTGTTGCTTTTTGATTTTTCCTACAAGTTGGCGAGACCTACAGTTTTTTGCCGACTCCGAACGGCACTTGCAAAGCAAATGATTTTTTTGCTGAGAAGCTTCTCATGGCAGAAATACACCCCGAGAGTTTGCTAAACAACTGCCGAGGGCGACCCCGTTTAGAAAAATTCTTTTTCTAAATAATTTTTGATGTTACTTTTGTCGGACATCGAACCGCCACGACTTGGTGTAGAAGACCGAACACTTAACAGCTACACCACGGCGGCCGCCGTCAACTCGAAAAACACGTCGGAAAATGTTGGGAACGGTAGCTAAAATTACCTAGATCCGATCCTTTTTAGGGGTCCATTATATTTATAAGCAGATACCCTTCCTGGGTTGGGTTTCTTCGGGCAACACCGGCCTCGCGATCATCAGTTTTCCTGCTTAGAATACACTTTTTCACTTTTGGCACTACCTTAAATTTGTCATTATAGCAATTACATGAAATTGACAGAAAATTGGTAAAAAAAGGTAAATACCTACCAAAATCCAAATCGACAATCGAAAACTGGTATACTGTGTTGTTGTTGTAACGGACCAACGTGTACTTATCCTTAGCCTAAATGGTCATCAATGTCTTCTAACGGGAGTCCTATGAAACTATGTAGCTGTTTCTACAGAGCTGGACCAAAGGCATGATTCAATTACAAGAAGGTTTGCTCTTCCCTTGTGATCATAGCTCCGTACGGCACTTCATCACGAGGGCAGCCTAGCCTCTCTGGCGCGACGACAAAGATCTTCCCCCTCCCAATCCAGGGTGTTATGCGAAACCGTGCCCATTGGACGTTTGCAGCCGGGAGGCAAATCGTGGCTGTATTTGAACGGAGCCTCTCTGATACCGGGTCGCCTCAGAGAGTAAGCATGGCCTTACCGCGGTACGGGGCTCTGCCGCGGCGGACGACACATTTTCCCCTACTCTTCCCTTGACCCTAAGCTGGCCTTGTCCGGCGATGGGTCGTACGAACAAGATGAACTCAAATAACCTAAATAAAAACGAATAACCTAAAAAACAAACAACGCCAAGTTTCACTCCTCAGCAAAGGAGAGCTATGGAGGAGCAGGCTAGAAAGCAACAACAACGCCGGAGGACAACCTCCGTCCACAATCAAGGCGGGAATCGACAGCGATGGCAACTACGAGTCGGTCAACCAACCCTCTATCGAGTAAGATTGACTTGATGGGAGCTAGCACCAGTGCGGTTGCCAACGCAGCTAAGCGGACAACGGCGGATGCTAAACTCCCATCAACCGCTGATATGGAAACCAGTATCTTTACGTCTGTGGCAGCGGTCTCACGACCTGGCCTCGGAGTTTCGAAGGAGAAGGAAGCTGCAACTGAGATGTCGGCAAGGAGAGCGACCGCGATGGCAACTACGGGTCCGCACTCCCGGGAGACATCTCCCCGCCGCTTCACATACCACGAGAAAAGATTGGCTGCAAAGATCCTGAAGAGGTATGAAGGGGTACCGCAGGAATCGCTGTCGCCGAATTCCAGTAAATCGCTAGAGCTAGCGTTTCACGTATTGCCGGTTCTGCGAGAACGGTATTTGTACCCGTACAATACCCTTCGTACCGAAACGACCCGGGTTGTTTTTTTTTTTTATAATGACTCGGCCAAGAGCAATACATTTCGAAGTGACCCTGTCTAACGCGTCACGATTCCCTCACCCTCAAAGCTGTGATACCGGATTTCCAAAATTCTTACATGCCAAAGAGGTTAAAAGTTAACCCTTTCAAGCGCCAGAGATCGGACCTGGAGTTAATTCCCCCTCCCAAGCGTCATCAGAATACCCCTGGAGCGGGCAAACTAAGCTTTGCTGAGGTAACCAAGGACAGGATCCTTATAGGCGTCCTTGACCCAGGCAATGACCGTCTGGCCATCCCCAAGGACCGGTGGCGTTACGTGCGAAATGAACTCGGCAACATTCTTCTCAACGTTGCTCCGGAATTTCCGGGTAGTTCGGCGCGAGTAACGGATGCGGGTTGGCACCAGGGTCAGATTAAATTACTCGCATACGAGGATGCAAAAACCGTATCACTGTACGAGGATGCAAAAACCGTATCACTGTACAAGGTACTGGAGGAAGTCTACAAGGGCGCAAAGATAGAGGTTGTCGACTGGAAGGACATTCCAGCTCGTCCAAGGGCAAGGGCGTGGATTCCGGCCATCCCTGACGAACCCGAGAGAATTCTCGGGATGCTACGTTTAATGAATCCGTCCCTCCCAACGCATGACTGGAGTGTCCATCTGGTCGGGGATGCGGTAGGGCCCGACAGACAGGTGGTGTTCACCATGAATAAAGAGTCAATCGAGCCCCTCAAAAGGTGCAATGGCCTAGTACACTACAGCGTAGATCGTTATCCACTTATATCGTGGTGATGCTCAGCGTGCTGCCTTCGGCTGCTCCCGGGGAACCGGAAAACGAATTACCAGAAGAGGAGGCGGAGGATTCCGATGCGGAAAGCATGTTATCCGCCACGTCCTTTGGCGATAGTGCTGTGAACAACTCGGAGATGGAGGACAGCCTACAGGACGAGGAAGTCCTCGACGTCACGGTGGTAGCAGCCAACGCTGAGCGATTAACATCTAACGCTACAGGCAGCAGGACTCCTGCAACGCCATATCGGGCAGTTAATCGGAACAACTCTTCGTTGATAGGCAACCTCCGGGATGGGGCAAACCTCGACGATATGGGGACGGCAGGGAAGTCTGTGCGCTCTCATGTTGATGGTGCTTCAGATTAATCTGCACAAATCTAAAGTGGCTTCGGCTGCTTTAAGTAGTCGTCTTTCTAAAGGCGACGTGGATGTGGTCCTCATCAAGAACCCTGGGTCATTAGCTCGAGAATCTGCGGATTGGGGACTAAGGGCTTCAAGCTCCTTCGAGCCAGCGAGGAGAGCAAAGTCAGAACGTGTATTTTGGTCAAGTCTGAGTTGAACTCCTTTCTCCTACCTAACTACACCAATGGTGATATTACCGCTATCAGTCTAACGGTCGACAGCACCCGCCTGACAGTGGCGTCGGTCTATATGCCCTACGACGCCGAAGAACCCCCACCACAAACGGAGGTGAAAGACCTGGTGGCAAATTTCTGCACGGGTAATCTTATTATTGGAGCGGACGCTAATGCTCACCATGTCCAATGGGGGAGCTCCGATATCAATGCCAGGGGCGAGTCTCTGTTTGATCACCTCTTAACAACTAACCTGGTAATTTGCAACGTGGGTAATGAGCCTACTTTTATCACTAAGACCCGCAGGAAGGTCATAGACCTCACTATCTGTAGTGAAGGCGCTTATGAGTGGGTCAGAAAATGGCGGGTTCTGGAAGAACATTCATTCTCCGACCACCGTTACATAGAAATGGTTCTAGACTTTATTGTAGAACAACCTATTATGAAGCGCAATCCACGTAACACTAATTGGCAGTTACACAATGAAATATTAGACAGAGACCTGCCAGTACTGCCCTCACAGGCCCCCTCATCAGTAGAGGAGCTGGAGGATCTTGTTACTACATTTACATCGGCGCTCTCAAATGGTCTAGGACAGGCTTGTCCAGTGCCAAAACCACGCGGTAAACACAGGCCACATTGGTGGTCCTACGATTTGGACTCGCTCCGCAAATCATGCCGGAAACAATTTAACAAGGCCAAGAGCCTCGGCTCTGATCCTCATTGGCACGAATATAAAGCTAAACTAAGGGCCTACAAAAAAGCTCTGAGACAGGCGAAGAGAACCTCGTGGAGAAATTTCTGCACTGGCATCGAAAAGGTCGACGACACAGCGAGACTTAGACAAGTCCTCTCGAAAAGTCAAACAGCCATCAGCTATTTGCGAAAACCTGACGGATCCTGGACCAGCACGGAAGAGGAAACCCTTGAGCTGGTCTTGAATACACATTTTCCGGGGAATCTGCATGACGCACCACTAGCACCTGCAACAAACCTGGCAGTAAATATACCCATCACTGAGGAAAGGGTAAGGTTGGCAGTTAAGAGCTTTGAACCGTATAAGGCTGCCTGGCCGGACGGGATTATCCCCGCGCAACTGCCTGCCTGGCTCTCAACCACATTCCGGGCTCCTGGAGAAGCGCCACGGTAGTGTTTATCCCTAAGGCTGGGAAGGCATCCCACTACGAGCCAAAAGATTACAGACTGATCAGTCTCTCGTCCTTTGTACTCAAAACCTTTGAAAGGATACTAAGCGACTACCTCTCAACGACTATTGATAGCAACCTTATCTCTAGCTATCAGCATGCATACACCAAGAGTAAATCAACAGAAACTGCTCTGCATAGCCTAGTATCTGTCATTGAGAAATCGCTTTGTGAAAAGGACTACTGTCTCGTGGCCTTCTTAGACATTGAGAGGCTTTCAACAATATAAGCCCGGAGGCGATCAACTCCGCTCTAACTAATCTGGGCGTAGATAGACCTCTAACTGGTTTAATTGACCGACTTCTAAGAGGAAGGAAAATAGCTTCTTCACTTGGTACGGTTGAGTTATCACGCTATGTCACAAGGGGAACGCCCCAGGGTGGTGTTCTTTCCCAGCTTTTATGGAACCTCACAGTCAACTCGTTGCGTCGTGACACAAGCTGGGGGCGGGAAGATGGCATACGCAGACGATTTAGCTATTGCATTCAGAGGCAAGTTCCCACAAACTCCGTGGGACCTGATGCAAGTAGCACTGCGAGAGGTTTCGAGGTGGTCCTCTCGCTGCGGACTTAGTATCAACCCGGGGAAAGTGGAACTTGTCCTCTTCACCAACCGGTACAAAATACCGCCAATAAGCCTACCAGAACTAGATGGCACGCGCCTGGGCTTGTCGGATAAGGCCAAGTTTCTAGGCATAGTTCTGGACAGGAAATTTAATTGGAAGGAGAATGTTCTTCCGCGCCTGAAGAAAGCTTGCATCGCTCTTTACACATGCAAAAGAGCCATTGGCAAAAAATGGGGGCTCAGCCCTAGAGTATGCAGTTGGATCTACACGGCCATCATTCGCCCAATCATGCTGTATGGAGTCGTCGTATGGTGGCCGGCGCTGAGCGAAGCAACATACCTGAATCTGTTGCGAAAAGTCCATACATCCAATATGATCTGTATAAGCGGTGCGCTAAGGACAACGCCCAACGAAGCCCTCCAGGTCATTCTGGGCATTTTGCCACTTGATCTGGAAGGGTTTCGGTAAGCGGCGGCATCAGCTCTGCGCCTAAGGGAAACCTCCAGTTGGGGTGCGGGTACTATTGGACACTCCAGTATTCTGGAATCTTACAGCTTTCTCCCTCTAAGCACAGATCGTTGTGCGACCACTACAGTCGGGGATAGCTGTTTCAAAATAAACATTCCCAGCAGAGAAGACTGGGAGAGGACGGATTGGTGTCCCGAAACAAATGGTGGCACTTCCATATACACCGACGGCTCGAAGTTGGACGGCAGAGTTGGAGGAGGGGTTTATACAAGGGATTTGGACCTTGAGCTCTCCTTCAGACTACCTGATCATTGTAGCGTCTTCCAGGCGGAAGTCTCGGCAATCCTGGACGCCGCGGCCTGGTTAAGCAAACGTGTTATCGGAGAAGATATCGCTATTTTCAGCGATAGCCAAGCGGCAATCAAATCCCTTGGCTCATACACGTTCAACTCTGAACTGACGCTCAGCTGTCGTCGATCTCTTCAGGAGATGGCCCAACAGAACCGCGTAAACCTCATATGGGTCCCGGGACATAGGGACATTGAGGGAAACAGTAAGGCAGACGAGCTTGCCAGGCAGGGCACGACCAAGCAGGTTCTTCAGGATAAAGAGCGCTTAGGAATGCCGTTTGCCACATGCAAACTAATGCTGAAGGAGCACACACTCCGTCAAGCTAACGAAAGATGGCTGCAATACCCAGGGAGCACCTCATCTGCAACTGTCCGGCTTTAAACGGCGCGAGAACGCGCTTTTTTGGGAGTTCCGTTTCTATATAGCCTAAGCCAGATCGCGGAACTGGACATAAAGGACTTCATGGGCTTCATAAGGTCATCTAAGTGGTTCGAGGAGGAGTAACGGTGTCGGTTTAGGAGTGTCAGTCCCGGGATTCTGCTATGTGGAAAATCCCAACAGCTCAGGGATTTTCCATATGGCTGGGTCTCGGGACTGACTTTCCTTGTGTTGGTGGTATCACAACGGGCCTTTCAAAACTGGCCTAAGTGTGCCCCTGCGGCAGCCACTTGAACCTAACCTAACCTAATTACATGAAATTGACAGAAAATTGGTAAAACAAGGTAAATACCTACCAAAATCCAAATCGACCTACCATCCTACCAACAGGAAAAAAAACCTACCAGTTTTAGTAGGAAAACTGGTATACTGTGTTGTTGTTGTAACGGACCAACGTGTACTTATCCTTAGCCTAAATGGTCATCAATGTCTTCTAACGGGAGTCCTATGAAACTATGTAGTTGTTTCTACAGAGCTGGACCAAAGGCATGATTCAATTACAAGAAGGTTTGCTCTTCCCTTGCCGTTTATTATTGACTCCCAATATGAAAATGTGTACGGGTTTCGTTTGCGAATAAAAAAGTAGGAATGTTTTTTTTTTGGTCAAGGAATTGGTAGTAGAAAAATCGAAAAAGGCCGAAATAAATTGTAATGAAAATAAAAAATTGCAAAGTAAACTAACACACTAGACTGGACCAAAAAAAAAAAAACTTTTTTTCAAAAATTATATTGATTTCATTTTACAGAAAGATGAAAAAATATTACTCTAAAAATAACAGATCTTAATATTAAATTCTAGAGGTCTATTATCGCTACTTAAGATTTAATTGACTTTACCTCATATTTGGTTGGTATAAAAACGACAAACCATTGCTGTAAAACACCATTTACCTGAACATATTTTTGTAAGAACTCGGATTCCCTACAAAAGCCAAAAATTTTCTCCGACTATCCGTTTTCTAGTATTCTAGCCTCAAAAAAGTCTCCATTTCCTGGTCGATTTTTCGTCGTTCCACCGTGTTAATAATAATTCGACCGATTGACAACTTACATTTGATGGTTGAATACAATCGAATAGGACATCGACTCATGTAAATCAGTCTTAACCTAAATCTTTACTAAAAGGAAAAAGTTTCTAGGACTAGTTTCCTAGGACTCCCGTTAGAAGGTATTGATGTGCTATAGGTCATGAAATGACGGCAACACTCAGTCGATGAGAGACATGGAGAATTACTCTAGGAAAATTCGGAAATAAAAGCCAATATATTCAAAACATGTTAAAAAAAAACAAAAAAAAAACCTAATTTTTGAGTTGTCAGGAGCGGATTGAACAGTGTTTATTGAAAATATTAAAATAGAAGAAAGAGAGAACTTAAAATTTGTGAAAAATAAAAAATGCTAAGGCGTTGCTGCATTTGAAAAAAAAAGTCGTGTAGCTTCATGCTAAGTTAAAATAAATCAATTTTACTTTCCATATCTAGCTTTACACTTACTTAAACCTAAACTATCCATCCAACCGCCTTGGCGATCTTGGCTGTCCAACACGTTTCGCAAGTCGTCTTTTTGTTGAGAGCTAACTGGCGCCAATTGGAGACACCGCATATTCGCAGAGGTTGGGGTCGTGTGTAGAAGTTGGGGCTCTTGATTCTAATCGATTACTCGACTAGTCGATTAGTCGAGTAGTCGATTATCAACTTTTGTGCGGTTTGAAAATCGAATAGCAGATATTCGATTTCAGCTAATCGACTAGCTGTCACTAATCGAATACTAACGATTAAATCCGGTTCCTAGTTTTTACCCGGGTTTTACCCGGGTAATAAGGCGGGAAATTTCTACTGTAATTCGCATGCAGGTTTAAGTGGTATCTGCCATTTTCGCCAATTTATTTGCTTCATTTCTTTGAAATTTAAAAAAAAATGTAACAGGAGCACAGAATATTTGTGTAGGTAGATATGTATACAAAAATGAAAATTTGAAAAATGTATGTATGTTTGTATGAATGTAGATAAAAAAGTTTGAAAAATTTTTTTCATACTGCAAAACGTTCTATGTCAATATTATTCTTTTAGGTTTAAGTGCGCAATGTACGCATCTTTCTCTTATTCTACGTCGCCGTTTGGCGAAAATGGCAGATACCACTTAGACATGCATGCGAATTACAGTAGAAATTTCCCGCCTTATTACCCGGGTCTTCAGACCAGTAATGGACTAGTCAAAAGCAACTATTCGACTAGTCGATTAGTGATAATCGAATATTTTTGGAAACGACTAGTCGAAATCGATTATTCGACTAATCGATTTGTCGATTATCAAGAGCCCTAGTAGAAGTCCACACAAGTGTGGAAAGTTTCTGAACGCCATTCAACTGGGAATGGCCAGAGCTATTCTTCAATGGCGTGTACCCTTTGCATACTAGCAAAATTTTGCGAAGTGGGCACTAAAAATTTTCTTCAACTGTCAAATGCTTTATTTAAATTTGGTGTTTCGGGTCAGAACAATGAAATAAAATATATATATATGAATGTATGTATATGTATGTCTGACCATTTTTCAAAGTTACATATATCATAAATCGTTTTTCTCGGGTTTGGGAAACCCGATTATCAATTTATTACATATTACAAAAAATTTATTTCCTACAGCTATTAAGATAGATAACACAGATTTTATTTTGTATTAACGATAAACTTTGTGGATATTACAGAAAACGGCCCTTCCAAAACTCAGTGCAATATATTCATTTCAACGAAAGTTATTGCAAAAAAAAAACTGTGATGAGTTTTTTGACGAACGGCCAAAACGGCCCAATGTCTCGAGGACATATTTTTTAACGAAACTCTAGTCTAAATAAAATTCCGGATCTGTGCCTGTTAGGGTAAGTATTTTCAGTGGCTGGACTACAATTTAAATAGAAAGGGGTTGAATATTTGTATGGTAGGTGAAGATTTTATTAGAAAAGATCTTAAGCATACATACTACACAAATTTGCAATTTAAATAAACATACCGTGGTGTGCGATGAAATAAAACCACAGTGGAGAGTCGTTTTATTAGTAAAATATATGTACGTATTTTTAAATTTTTAGTCATCGACTAACTCTCGCCGTGTATAGACGTGTCAAATTGTGCTAAAGTGCTTTGCTTGGTTATTGGGCTACAGCAACCACGCGTTTTTCGTTTTTCCTTTCAATTTTTCTTTCGCCGATAGTTCGACTATTTCAGCCAATCACAAGCGCCGTAGGTTAAACAACAAAATTCCGCTTGGGCCTCCAGACAGAGGCGCAAATAGGTTTTTTCATTTTAAATGATGAATACGACTTCATCTAATACTCCTTCCCCAACCTACCCCACAAACAAGCCAACCCCAACCATTCCAAATACCTAGTCATTTCCTCTCCAGACAATAACCTTGCCAAACTCAGCCCATTCGTTATTAAAAAATGCATCGACGCCATATCGACCCAAGTCGACAGCATCAAACAACTTAGGAGACGGTTTGGTCCTTGTCCTCGCCAGGAACGAGAAAGTTGCCCAAAAATTCCTTAAGACTAAGACACTGTCCAATCTCGTTCCCGTATCCATCAATTACCATGAAACCTTGAACACGGTAAAGGGTACAGCCTACACACCCTGCCTTATCAATGTCAGCGAAGAAGAGATAGTCCAGGAATTAAAAGGCCAAGGAGTGTCCAAAGTCTTCAAGTTCACCTCTACAAAAGACGGGAAAACAACACACAACGGAGGAATGGTTCTCACCTTCGATTTATATAACCTCCCAAAAACACTTGATGTGGCATGGTACAAGGTCAAAGTCCAACCATATTTCCCCAATCCGATGCGTTGCCGGAAATGCCAAGTTATAGGACATACAAAAAATCGTTGCCAAAACCCCGAAAAATGCGAAGGGTGCAATCTCGACCCGCATCAACCAACCAACTGCACCCAGGAAAAATGTGCTAACTATCAAGGCGCTCATAAGTCAAACTATAAAAACTGCCCGAAATACAATGAAATGAAGGAAGTGCTAAAAATCAAAACTGTGCACAAATGTTCTCTAGGAGAATCCTTCAAAAAATACAACCAAAAAAATCCACCGATCAACGCACCGAGCTCGTCTTATGCCAGCACGGCAAAACAACCTGAAAAAAGCAATAGCAACCCAAATATCAAAACTCCAGTCAACCCCAACACAACCACCACCACCAACAACAGCCAATATGCACCAACAACAACCAAAACACATCTACTCCAGTTAACAACAACACAAACACTTTCGCTACTGAACCACTAAAACGACCATCCTCGCCATCCAAGATAAACTCGGAAAAAAATCCAGAAAACGACTATCAACAACAACGATAAATTCACTTTCGACAACAAAACAAAAACCATTATCACCAAAAATCATGATGAAAACACAAACACGACAAACCCCGCCACATCACCTTTAACATACCTCACACAACAACTCATTTCAACGAACAACTACTTCGTCAGATCCGAAAGCAACACAGTGCAGACAGATGAAGGCGAAAGCTTAGATTCGTAACCCCGCGTTACGAATAAGTAAGCTCTTCTTCACTAAACATGCTAAGTAAATTCGAAACATTTCAATGGAACCTGAACGGTTTCATTACCAAAAGTATTGATCTATATCAAGCATCGGCGCCCCATAGATCTTAAGATCAGTCAAACAAGTTGGATTCATCACACAGACACGTTGTGCTCTTTGTTTACCAAATGATTCAGTCGTCGCTGGGAAAGGGGCGAAACCACATCGCGTGGGGGTGTCGCTTGTTTGGTCTGCGAATGTTAAAAATATAGTTCGGACGATCACAGCGCGTGTATAAGCGTTCTCACTTATACACCTGCATTTACAAATCTGCCGACCCATGATCTAAATCTACTCAAACAACGAAGAGCAACCGCACTTAATATCTACAGTAAACATTTTAAGACAACAACAATGTAAACATATGAAATTCATAAGCAGAACACTTGGAAACATAAACCCTATGGCATTATTTCAAACCCCAACAGAGGAGAACATCGATACAATATTTAATAAATACCCTGCTAGACAGTGCTATGACATTCAGTCAGCTTTGGAATGTTGTCTTTGAGAACGTGATGGGAAATCGTGATGTAAATATAAAACAGCTGATATTTACATCAGGATTTTCTATCACGTTTTCAAAGGCAACATTACAAAGCTGACGGAATGTCATAGTAATGTCTGGAAGGGTACATAAAAGCAACGCATCATCTTATATTCACAAACTTTTCAAATAAATTTTACTTTTTATTTATTTACCTAGCCGATAGCCTTTGCAGCTAGTGCTAAATATGCTTTAGATTTATAATTACTATTTTAAGTTTAATCGAATAATAATAATAATAATATTTTTTAATTTAAAATATAGAGAAATCTATAACAGCAACCAGATAAAGAGAAGTAAAAAAGCTTGTGCAAAATTCAGGAAAAATTGCCATATTTTAAGCAAAATTTTTAAAATTTATGAGTAGAATTTTTAGACAATTTTCGAGTGCGCGTTTTTTTATTTATAAAAGAAAAAATTTAAATAATTTTTTTTATAAAACTAGGTCTAATGAAAACCAAATTTGACAAAAAAATAAGTTAATTGTGGCATAGTTAATGGTCCAATAACTCATAATCAAAATTGTCAAAACTGGTTTTACCATGAGACAAATTTTGCATTTTACAATTGGAAAATTGTAAACACTGCTTTGGTCATAGGAGAAAATAAGAAAGTTGAAATCTATGGCCTGTAGTCATAGTCGAAAAAATGTAGGTATTAAAGTTCATCATCATCATTTATTGGCGCTTAACCGCCTAAGCGATTTTGGCCGTTGCATATCAAAGCACGCCAGTCATTCCTTTTTAGCGATAACTGACGCCAATTGGAAACCCCAAGGGAGTTCAAGTCATCCTCCACCTGTTGTTTCCATCTCAGTCGAGGCCTCCCCCTTCCTCTGCTGCCGAATTCAGGCGACGATAGGAAAACCTTCTGTGCTGGAGCTTCTTTGTCCATTCGCATAACATGGCCCAGCCAGCGGAGTCTTTGGGCTTTAATTCGCTGGGCTATTGTCAGATCTGCGTAGAGCTCGTACAGCTCATCGTTAAATTTCCTTCGATACTCGCCGTTGACATCACGGGAAGGACCATAAATCTTTCGGAGAACTTTTCTCTCAAATACTCCAAGGGCCATCTCATCTTCTCTTGACATTGTCCATGAATCTGAGCCATACATCAGGACAGGTATGATGAGAGACTTATAGAGCGTGATCTTTGTTCTTCGAGAGAGGACTTTACTTCTCAATTGCCTACTCAGTCCAAAGTAGCACTTGTTGGCAAGAGTGATTCTCCGCTGGATTTCTAGACTGATATTATTTTCGGTGTTGATACTGGTTCCCAAATAGACGAAGTCCCTCACAGTTTCAAATTTGTAACTATCAACAGTGACATGGCTGCCAAGGCGCAGGTGCGCCGATTCTTTCTTTGATGACAGCAAATACTTCGTCTTGTTCTCGTTCACGGCAAGACCCACTTTTTTCGCTTCCTTATCCAGTCCAGAGAAGGCAGCGCTTACGGCGCGGTTGTTAAGGCCAATGATATCAATATCATCGGCAAACGCCAGCAATTGCATGCTCTTGTAAAAGATTGTACCATTGCGGTTTAGCTCTGCTGCTCGAAGTATCTCCTCCAGCATCAGATTGAAGAAATCGCACGAAAGGGAGTCGCCATGTCTGAAGCCTCGTTTGGTTTCAAATGGCTCAGAGAGGTCCTTCCCGATTCTGACGGAGCTGTTGGTATTGCTCAACGTCATTTGGCAAAGCCGTATAAGCTTTGCAGGGAAGTCAAATTCAGACATGGCGGCATACAGGCAACTCCTTTTTGCGCTGTCAAAAGCGGCTTTGAAATCGACAAAGAGATGGTGTGTGTCGTTTCTTTTATCATGGGTCTTCTCCAGGATTTGGCGTATCGTGAAAATCTGGTCGATGGTAGACTTACCAGGTCTAAAGCCACACTGATAAGGTCCAATCAGTTTGTCTACGATGGGCTTCAGTCTTTCACACAACACGCTAGAAAGAACCTTATATGCAATATTAAGAAGACTAATTCCGCGGTAGTTGGTGCGGTTAGCGGGATCGCCTTTCTTGTGGATTGGGCAAAGCACACTTAAATTCCAATCCGGAGGCATGCATTCGTCTGACCATATTCTGCATAAGAGCTGATGCATGCTTTTTACCAGCTCTTCGCCTCCGTGTTTGAACAGCTCGGCGGGTAGTCCGTCTTTTCCAGGCGCTTTGTTGTTTTTGAGCCGGGATATCGCTATCATCACTTCATCATAGTCAGGTGGTGGGACGACTTTTCCATCGTCAGGGATTGGGGTATCGGGTTCGACGTCTCCCTCGCAATTTCGCAGTGAGGAGAAGTGCTCCCTCCATAATTTAAGTACACTTTGAACGTCGGTTACCAGGTCGCCATTATTGTCCTTACAGGAGCTTGCCCCGGTCTTAAAACCTTCCGTCATCCGGCGGATCTTTTCATAGAATTTTCGGGCATCATTCCTGTCAGCCAGCATCTCAAGCTCCTCACACTCACGCCTTTCGGCCTCACTTTTCTTTTTTCTGAAAAGGCGTCTCTCTTCCTTCTTTGCCTCACGATATTGTTGCCATACACTGCGGGTTGCGCCCGTACGCAACGTCTCCTTGTAGGCAGCGTCCTTTTTTTTCGAGGCAGTTTTGCATTCCTCATCGTACCAGTTGTTCTTGCGGGCTCGCTGGAACCCTATAGTGGCCTCAGCGGCGGTACGCAATGAGTGAGAGATATGCTTCCATTGCTCGGTTACATCGTTAGGTCGGGGATTGCCCTCTGCTAGCAGGTGTGAGAGTCGAGTGGAGAAATTATCAGCTGTCTGTGTCACGCGCAACTTCTCGACGTCAAACTTTCCTTCCGTTACTGTGCGCACTTTCTTCGTTGCACAGAGGCGTGTGCGTATCTTGGCTGCGACAAGATAATGGTCAGAGTCAATATTGGGACCACGCAGTGTACGCACGTCCAGAACGGTGGAGCTATGTCTGCAATCAAGACATGATCAATCTGGTTTCTAGTTCTTTGATCAGGGGACAGCCAGGTGGCTTGGTGTATTCGCTTATGCTGGAACCTGGTACTAGTTATGACCATATTGCGGGAAGCGGCGAAGTCAATCAACCTAGTGCCGTTGGGGGATGTTATATCGTGGAGACTGAATTTTCCAACTGTAGGACCAAAGACTCCTTCCTTGCCCACCTTGGCATTAAAGTCGCCGAGCACGATTTTGATATCATGCTGGGGGCAGCGATAATAAGTCTGTGCAAGTTTATCGTAGAAGGAGTCCTTCTCTGCGTCGTCCGTCTCCTCGGTCGGCGCATAGGCGCAGATAAATGTTATGTTGAAAAACCTCGCCTTGATGCGGATCGCAGCGAGACGCTCGTCCACAGGAGTGAACGCTAATACTTGGCGGCGAAGTCTCTTTCCCACCACGAATCCTACACCACGCGCTTTGCCGCGTGTCTGGCCACTGTAGTATACGTCACAAGGACCGATGGTCGTCTTTCCTTGCCCCGTCCATCGCATTTCCTGCAGGGCGGTGATGTCGGCCTTTGCGCCTACGAGGACATCAACCAGTCGGGCAACGGCACCGTCCCTTGAAAGGGTCCGGACATTCCCGGTACATGCAATATCCAAATCATTATGCCTTATTCGTTTTGCCGGGTCGTCAACATTAAAGGTGGTTCTCATCCGAGGCTTTGATTTTGTTTTCATTGGAATTAAGTTTTTTACGTGGCGGGTCCCAAACCCAGCGCACAACCCGTTTCGGGGTTTTTGGAAAATATTTACACATTTATATAGCGAGCCGCTTGCTTCAAGACAGACGCCCGCTTGCAGCCGCACCTCATGGTGAACAGACGCTACGCAAAAACCTCGGTGAGCCCTTAAACCAAGTATGTCAGAGTGGCCCCACCGGGGCTCCCTCTCTTTCTGCCGCGAGCCTAGGTAGCTCCCGTTGCCCAGAGTGCACGAACGAGGACGCAAGAGTCGGGATTGAGCAAGGTCACTTAGCAACCACACTCCATTAAAGTTAGCGTCGGCTTTTTCACATTATCAACGGAATATCTGTCCAAAAAGCCGACGCTAACTACTTTAGTGCATTTGATGTTAGCTGAGCACCATCATGGCTTCAGGAAAGGTAGGAGCACAACATCTGCTCTAAATGTCATAAACACTCAGATAACTGACGGTCTAAATCAAAACAGGCCTAATGACAGGACGGTTCTAGTTGCACTTGATTTGAGTCAAGCTTTTGACACAGTAAATCATGGGCAACTGTAGCTGATTTGGAAGACTCGTCACTCCCCCCCTGTCGAAAGCGTTGGACCGCCAATTATCTCAGTGGTCGTCGGTCGTCTGTTGTATTCAGAAACAAAAAATCTAAAGCCAGGAAGATAAAATAAGGGGTACCACAGGGTGGTGTCCTCTCCCCGTTATTGTTTAACTTCTATATTTCGAAGCTCCCTCCTCCACCAGAAGAAGTTACGATTGTTTCTTACGCAGACGATTGCACGATATTGGCAACTGGTACTTCCGTTGATGAGCTGTGCTCTAAAATAAATGGTTATCTCCCCTCTCTAGTCGAGTTCTTTACTGCCCGAAGCTTGACATTGTCGCCAACAAAGTCTTCGGCGACCTTATTCACGACGTGGACAGCGCAGGTTGGCATGGAATTAGAAATTTATGTAGGTGATCATAAAATACTGTCGCTCACCCTAAAATCTTAGGAGTGACTTTCGACACCATGCACACTTTCGCTGCCCATTCAGCTGCAATTGTCTCAAAATTACAGAGCCGTAACAAAATCCTCAAATCACTAGCCGGCAGTACTTGGGGTAAAGACAAAGAAACGTTGTTGGTAACGTACAAGGCAATTGGTCGGCCGATCCTGAACTATGCGTCACCGATATGGTCGCCGGGGCTTGCAGACGTTCACTGGAATCAGCTTCAGGCCTGTCAAAACACCGCGCTCAGAACCGCTACGGGGTGCGTCCTTATGTCACCTATATCTCATATACACAATGAGGTGGAAATGCTTCCAGTTAGGGAGCATAATGAAATGCTAAACAAGCAGTACCTACTGAATTGCTGTAATCCACAGCATCCCGGTAGACAACTGCTTGAACTCATTCCGCCTCCTAGGACCATAAGATCGCATTTACGTAAACATTTTGATGAGATACGACACTATATAACAACGCTGTTTGATCTACAGGTGCATAATAAACAGGCCTTGGGGCATATCCATACAACGTCTGTTGGCCATTACTCTGCGCTCTGTCCGCTAAACAATGTCTTACATGCCGCAACACCTGGCATTTCTGAAGGGGAGCGTAATCTTCCTCGAGAGACAAGGGTCACTCTGGCTCAATTACTCTCTGGATATTGTAGCAGGTTAAACTCCTACATATCTAGACTGAACCCTGATGTGCCGAATGTATGTCCGGCATGCGGCTCGTCCCCCCACAATACCAATCACTTATTTTCTTGCTCATCTGAGCCCACTCTTCTAACACCCATCTCTGTTTGGTCCAACCCTATTGAAACTGCTAGTTTCCTTGGACTCCCGTTAGAAGATATTGATGACAATTAGGTTAAGGAAAAATACGCGTTGGGCAGGACTACACCTCGTTACAACAACAACAACAACAGTGCCTACTTTATTTCGACTATGACTACGGGCCCATTTTTGTACCTAAAAACGCAAATGTACCTACATTATATATAGATACCTAGTCACACCACTACAAATTAAAAGCGGTATATCATGTTCATTTTCACAAATCTAAGCGAGTCACTTCAAATTTTAATTTTTTTTTTATTTTTTCTTCAATAAATTATATTTCTAGCATCTTAGTAAGCAAGAAATCCAATCGCATTCACGGAGGCTTAGACCCGAAGATACTTCATGAAAGCGGTTTCTGTTAATAGTGTTTGGTGACACAAAAAACTAGTAAACAAAGAGCGGATTTCTACCTTCCATTGAGAAATTCTGCCAGAACGCTTTTTCGAAAAAATTTACGGAAAATGCTTAATTTGGAAAGTAGAAATATCTACAAAAATCAGGCGCGAAAAAATGAATGCTATAAGAGAAAATTTGAAACCTTCCAGTCATTCGAAGATTTTTTTTTTGTTCGCCTGCATAATATTTAACTCTTCTTAAAAAACCATACAAATTAGAATATGTTGTTTTACGCTATATTTAAATTTTTCATCGTTCAATCATACTACATTTAAAACAGGCTGTATTTACGAAAACGGAATAAATACAACATATGTATTTATTAAAATACGAGGCTATGCATATCGAATGAAGGGGAGAAGGAAAGGAAAACAAATACAAATTTGTTTACTTTTCTATTTAATTTATGTTTCTTTTTTTTGTATTCTGGGTTCAATATAATTTTTCCTCATATCCTTTTTTATTATTATCAACACAGTTCAAAATATGTGTCGGCGTTTCCAAATGGGTACTGAGTTTGGGCTCTGCTAATTCTTGTTTACTTCTGTTTGTTGAGTGAATCCTTAGATCAGACCATTATCGTTGCCATCGCCAGGTTAGCTTTGTTATTGTGGTTTAAACGCAGTGCATATGCAATAACTTACTTCAGAATTTATAGGTGTTGTAACTAATTTTATATATAAATTTGTAATTGATTATTGGAAAATAAATTTATATCTGAGTGGTTTCATCCATTCGCACTTATGCACAGATTCTATTTCGAAATTTCTTTGCAATATATGCACATAAAAAACTAATGGGTAGTCTATTATTAAAAGCTTTTTAAATCCAGTAGTGGTGAGGTCAAGATTTTCTTGTTCAGAAATTAGATATAAAATTGAAAAGCAAATTTTGAGAAAATTTTGTTTGTGCATTGATGGACGAAATCGCAATTGGCAAAGTTGGAGAGCCAAACAAATTTATAGTCCATAAGAAACTAAATAGCGAGAATTTCACAAACTTAGAAATGGAGATTGATTGAAAATGTCGATAGTTGCTTCTCTCTTGTAGATACGATGTGAGCCGCAGTGTGAATGAAAGTCTTAATAGGTGGCGAAACTTTCTCTGATTGGAGACTCCATTGTAGATGGTGCTTGCTGCTTTCCTCTTACGAGCAGAATTTATTTGTATTAAAGTTTATGCCAAATATATATAAACTTTTCGATCTTCTGGCGTTCTAGCTAAATACTCTCTTTCAATAAGGCCCTCTATTCGTTTCTTGATAAAAACAGGAGACGGCAAGAATCGGGACTTCAACTGTGATGTTACATCAGAAACAAGTAAATTGTGCTGCAACAACAAAAACAATTATATCCAAAGCAAGTTTAAACTAAAACAATTCGTGTAAACGTTTAAATGACGTGTAACTGTAAGCACCTCGCTCATATGACATTTCTAAATTCGGGCACTGTTTACGAGTCATTTAAGAATTTATACGAATCGTCCAAATATTTTCTCATACCGGTAAACGTTTCCTTGCTTTCATTATTCGAACAATAGCGGCTTCAATTTCATGTTTACGGTCTTCGTCAACTTTACCACGCGTTTCCTTCCGTTCCGGCTCAGTCTCCCCCTTTGCGGCAACTGTTTGAATTTTAACCCTGTAATAGGAATTATATATTTGGCAAAGCAAATATTGTCAGAAAAATTTGGGTACCAATTAGGCAGGATATATCATTAATATTAAGAATTTCCATCTCATATTTCAGAAAATTGCAGTTCATATTCAGAATTTCCCTTGATATTCAGAAAATTACAATTAATATTCAGATAAATTTAAATTCGAATAAATTTACTTTTGAAAACGGACTATTCCTTTTGATGGCGGGAGTTATTTCCTTTTTTTTGTGTCTGAATATGAAATGTAACTTTCTGAATATCAAATTAAAATTCTGAATATGAATTGTAACTTTCTGAATATGAAATGGAAATTCTCAATTTCATCATAAATAACATATATTATTTCTGTAAGGTCTTTTTGTGTGTGCTCCTAATTTTCTGCCCTCTTTTGGAACCAATATTAATAAATAACGTGTCGTTTTAAAAGTGGAGGTTAGCTCTACATGCGAAACCATGTATTAATTAGCGGAGTGCTTTTGTTTAAGCGTATTTAATAAAAATGAATTTTTTTAAATAAACCATTATGAATGCACCAAAAACCAATTTTTACTGCAACGCTATTGTAACCAGCGTTGCCGTTTTGATGAAATTGTATCGTTTTTGATAAAAAAATTTCTAAAATTCGTCTTTTGATACATTGATACTTTGTTATCATGAAACCCCCTCTTTTGATACATTTTCAGTAATGATGTTGATTAACTTCGTAATAAAGCCTTAACTTTTTACATGAGCCAAAAATTATTGTATGACAGCACTTGTTTGATGTCAAAATCACATTTGAGTGGAGAACGACCCATCAAACATTTTCTGAGCACTCATAATTCAGGAGTCCGATATGAGTCCTAAATATTTGAAAATTTGGAGCCTCAGAAATATGATCATGTAGAAATCTTTTATGACTCCGATATGATGAAATTTATGAACTGTAAGCCAAAAGTATAATTTCAACAAAGCAGCATAGGCAGACAGTTTCATATTTTTTCTTTGAATTTTTTTATTTAAAATCAAAATGAAATTTTTATTGATTATTATAAATGGCAAAACCTTATTGCCGATTTAACGGTATCGAAGCCGCTAATATTATTGCGACCGACTTTGATGAAGTACCACGAATAGTGCCAGAAGGAGTCAGTTGGGTGGAAAATCACCCAACATTTTGCGACCAGTTTTCGAACCATTCACAGCCTCCCACGTCATGGGAACCAATGGGCCAGGGACCTTATCATGTAATTCGATCCGAATGAAATTTCTTTCGCATTTGAAAAAAAAATTTATATGATTTGAAATCTTTCGAATAGCATTTGCTATAGAATCGAATTACGTGATAGGGGCCCAGAGCTGCTTCAGTTGACCAAACAGGGTAAGAAGGAACCAGCAGACAAAATAAAAAATTGACTTCCATGGCCACCAATTTGAAGACAATTTGCTCGAAGCGTGCGATGCTCTTGGCAAATATAACCACGATGAAAGTTCGCTTCTTATTTGCTGTCATTGCACGAACAACGAAAAGAGTTTCGCGGCATAGCATTTCGCTGGCTGCCTGCAGAAGTATCCTATTTGCAAGCCTTTATTATCATGGTGTTTACTCTTTCCATATTTAATATTATCTTTGTACGTTAAGATAATAAAAGACTTATTACATAATTTTTGATTTGTTTGTGTCCAAAATAGCCGTTAACGGGAGGTCTATATGGTTCAATATACATACGAGGTTAATAAATAAATATCGGAGTCCAAAAAGCATCTGATAAGAGCCCTAATGTGAGCAGTTTGTGAGTCCAAAAGGAATCATAAATGACTCTTGTTTGGGCTCATATATGACTCTTATTTAGGCTCATATGATCTATGAAAAATAGCTCATATCGGACGACGGATTGTTTGCTGGGGACAAATCGCGCATCACGAGCGCCATCTGTCATGCAAAAGTTGCCAACTTTCAACTTCTGATGCATGAAAAGCATATGAAGAAGAATTTGACATTTGGCTTTTATAAAAAATAAATAAAAATCAGCTGTTTTTGGTTTACAAATCCAAACATTTTTTGTTTGGCCTAATTTATTATTATTATTTTCTCTATGGAATAGTTGGTTAGTTTTGTCTAAAAAAATGGTATGGCCACAATAGTACTCTCACGACTCTCACTGAACTTGGTAACTTAATTTAACTTACAGCCTCATTCTGTTTGGCGAACTATAGGCTAAACGAACGATAGCTGCCCGGCCGATATCGTCAGCTATGGGTATTCTGAATGTTACGTTGCCGATTATCGGCTAGCCTTACGTTGATCGCCAACAAAACGAAATGAAATCGCTTCCCTGGTTCAGTAATGACGAAATTGTAAAATATTAAGATTTGGTGAAGCAAGTACCAAAATTTGTATGCGCATATGTTATGGACAATTGGAACAACTTCGCAAGCGTCTAGCGCGGAAACTATTTGTAATACAATTATAAAAATTATACACAGCAAAGATTATTACTTTCTAAAGCTTTTGTGCACTTTATCTCGAAACTTAAAAATTAACAATTGCGTGATTATAGAACCAGGGAAGCGAAATGTCAAATATGCAACCAGGGTTGACAGTTTTTTAAAACAAAATGTCCAATTTTATAAAAAAAAAAACGCCCGAAATTCCCAATTTCAATAAAACACGAAGTACCACAGCGAAAACTTCACTTTATTTCATATACTTTATTCCATTTTTTTATTTGATCTATTTTTGTTTAATTGTATTTCTTTTAATTTTTTTAATTTAAAATGATTTATTTTGTTCAAATTTATTTTATTTTTATTTTCTTTACATTAGTTTATTTTAATTTATTAGGATGTACTGTATTATTTTAAAATATATATTTTTTGTTTAATTCGTTTTGTTTTATACTATTTATTTTACTTTGTTTTATTTTATTTCAAGCTATTTTTTGAATGCTATTCGATTTTCCTTTATTTTTATTGTTAATTATTTTTTTATTTGATTTTATTTAAATTAATTTATTTGGTTTTTTTTCTCATTTCACTTTGTTTTATATTATTTTGTTTTAATTTATTTTTTTATTTCTTTTGACTTTTATTTCTATTATTATATTTTATTTTATAATTTATTTTATTTTATTATTATTTTATTTTATCTTTTTTATTTTGTTTTATTTTTTATTTCATTTCATTTTATTTGGTTTCAGGAAATTATGCGGCTACTGATTTTTTGACATCTTTTTATAAAAAAGAATTAAAAAAAAATAATAGTGAATTTGTTAATTAAACTCACTTTTTTGCTTACAGAGCCCCTTTTATATCAATAACGAAACTTTTAATTTCAATACAATTTGAAGAAATAAACACTAACAAGTCAGGAAATCAAACTTCGGGTAAACCGATAGTTTTTGTATGATTTTCGAAATATTCCATTTCGGAAGTGGGCGTGGTTGGGAAGCGATTTCGTCCAATTACATCAGGTATACTCCCTATTATGCTAGTATACCTTGTACCAATTTCATCGTTCTACCGTAATCAGTTTAAAAATTATGACCCGTGAAATTTATTAATATGCCTCCCTGAAAAGTGGGCGGTGCCACGCATATTTTGAAAAATGTATCAAAAAATCATAATAGAATGACTAGGGGGTTCATCTTACCAAACTATATAATTTTAGCCATATCCGTTACCGAATTATATCAATTTAGCTGATTTTCGAAGCTTTCGATATCGAAAGTGGGCGTGGCACCGCCCACTTTAAAAAATTTATAAAAAATCATTATATAATCCTATCACCTATAAAATTATATCATTTTAGCCATTTCCGTTACCGAATTATGTCAATTTAGGTGATTTTAGAAATTTTCGATATCGAAAGTGGGCGTGGTTGGAGAGAGATTTTATCCAATTTTATCAGGTATACTCCCAACGATGCTAGTATGCTTTGTGCCAAATTCCGTCGTTCTATCGTAATCAGTTTAAAAGTTACGACCAGTCAAATTTTCAAAAATGCCTCCCTTAAAAGTAAGCGGTGCCAGGCCCACTATAAAAAATTGATTGAAGAATCATAAGAGAATGACCAGTTGTATTCACCTATAAAATTAATCATTTTAGCCATTTCAGCTACCGAGATATGTCAAATTTCATGCAAATATCTCAATTTTTACTCAAGTTATCGTGTACACGGACAGACAGACGGACATGCCTTAATGAACTCCTCTTTTCAACCTAAGAACTTTAATATATGGAACTCTATATCTATCTCGATTATTTTGTGCCGTTACGTAGTACAGTTTTATGGACAAAATTATAATACCCTTGTACTACTACGCTGGGTAAAAAAATGCACTATGAACTTTGAGCTTCAATAACTTTTTGTTGTTGTTGTTTCCAAAAAAAAAAAGTTCACAGTAATGCTCAGCTCAACCATGTCTATCAATCCTCATACTTCGTTTTTTGATTTTATAATTTTCGAAATTTCATATTTGTACCAGATCGTGCTTATTGCTTTCAAATTTGGTGAGTTGATTTAAATGATGTTGGGTAATTGTTTTGCGAACGTTTTCAAGGTCCCAAAACAATACTCAATTCTTCAATGATCTCGGAAAAGTCGCACACTCCTCCCTGCAACACATCCGTGGTCGTGAAAATTACCGCAAGAATCCTAAAACTATCCTTGAAATTATCCCAAAATGAACAATACATGCCAAAGCAGGAAAACAGTAACAGTGCTTCGCCATGTTTAATAAATTGTATGAAGAGTGCTCCTTTGGGGCTCCTCAAAAAAGCTTTTTCGAAGTTGCAAAACATTTCCTCGGATAATACAAAAAAGTTTTCCCTTAGGACTCCTCTAAGGTGCTCTTACGGAGTCCCAAAATCCTCCCGTATATAATCCGTACAGACTCCGTACGGACTCTTCTTTTTAATGAAATCTGTATACGCTCCGATGCGGTGTTCTCCAGGACTCTATTTTCGCTCATTATTTGAGCGCTTCTTAAAGGGAGTTTTGACGGAGTCCCTTTTCGCATTCTTTTGGAAGCAATTCGTAACCTGTTGCCTGGGTAGCGATAAGTGGGGCAAACTTTGCATCTACTGACCCATTTTAAAAACATACATATATGAATTTTAGAAAAACTTACCTGTGAAATTTCGAAATGAATGCATCGTTTACGTAGAATTCATCTGTGGGATCAATATCTTTTGTCTTCGTTTTGGAATTACGCACAAGTAATCTTTGTGCAGGTTTTCCCATTGACAAAGATTGAAGAGCGCGCACCAACTCTCTCTCAGGGATATCTGTCTCCTGTTGTATATCCTCATATGTTAACACGTCGCGATTATTAAACAGCATTAGAACACACATCTATTTTTATTTTATATTAAATGAATTTATTATTTAATTTTTCTTTTTCATATATATAATTTTACATTATTAATGTACGGACATACCTGATATGTGGACACTTGAAGAATGTGCTTACGAGTATTTGTTGGTACCGTGCATCCATTTGTGCTAGAAGACATGCTTGAGCTGGGACCATCTTTATCTTTATCACTATCAGCTTTACGGCCATAAAAAACAGCGTTTATGTAAGCGGTACCTGATAAAAATCCAAAATTAAAGTATTGGTATTGAGGTTGAGTAAAATTTTTTTTAATTGCTTTTGGCAGACCAGTTGCCTTTCTAACCCAGAAGTAAACGTGTAAACTACTATTTGCCTCATCGTATGTATAGATGTGCCCCAACATTACTATTGTTAAAAAAAAGGGTGCACCCCTCTTTTTATTACATTTACTTTTCATACCTACACTAGGCCGTTATTTTTTTTTCGTATTTTCACATGGCAAACCCTTTAAATTTGCTCCAAATAAGAAGCAAACTATATATGAAGGGCTTAGAACCAAAAGGATCTAAGTAACATCGACTTTGAATTGAGATAATTAAGGTTAAAGTAAATTACTTATTGTAAATTCTGGGTAAATGCGTTTGAAATGATTCCTGTCTAAATGAATGCAGGTTAGTCAACTAATTCAAAGGGTGTTTACTGCAGATGAAAAATAACTGTAAATTTCCAAAAATTATTGCAATAAAATTTCGAAAGTTGATTGCTCGGCCAAAAGAACATGTATAATTCTTTAGAGTATTCAGTTTTGTAGCCCCTATAATTTTAGTAGAATAAAGTGCTAAGCTTAAGTTCGTCGGAAGTCTCGCCGATTTTTGGCAATTTTTTTTCTGGATCCAGGCGTACTTGTTGTTGTTGTTGTTGTTGTTAACAGCAAAACACTCCCCGAAGGTTGTGATGCCGAAGTTGACAGTGCTTGGCCGGATATGACCCCGGTCCGCTGCGGTACTCCCTTGCGGTACTGCCCGACTGTCGTGGTAGCGATTTGGTATGACCAGTGGAACCTTCTAGGTCATGTCATCCCTCCATCCGTGAGGAAGAAGAAGATGGGTAATGAGAGGTGAGAGGAATCATATCCGTAGATCAACCATCGAGTAGCACGTCATTACCTAAGTGCATATTAGTCGCCTCTTACGACCGGTATGCCTACCTCGGGCATATTCTAAACCCCTAACCCGCAGGGCACATCCAGGCGTACTTAGACCCTTTTGGTTCCAAAAATTGTTGCAATAACATTTAGTACGTTGATTGCTCGTCCTAAAGAACATGTAGAATTTTTTCGAGTATGCAGTCTTGTAGCCCCTTTAATTTTAGTAGAATAAAGTGCTAAGCTTAAGTTCTCGCTGATTTTTCGCAATTTTTTTTCTGGATCCAGGCGTACTTAGACCCTTTTGGTTCCATTGAAGCGTTGAAAGTGATTCGAAAGGGCACTGGAAGATCATAAGGAAGGTGTAAACCTGATAATATGAAAGATATAATAAAAGAAAAAGTTTAAGAGACAGTTGAAAGAAATAAATTAAAAAACTATGACTTTAGCGTTTTTTTGTTCTCCTGACAAATTATTAAAATAACTTAGAACGTTATTCGCGATGATGCTTCATTTATCTAGGTAAATACAAAGAAATCAAAGGAGTAAAGGTAAACAAAAATTTTGCAGCAACTCTATATAGTTTCCTATTCAAATATGAGCTAATCTCTACATATAATAAAATTGTAACAGATCGATGTCTGTACATGGCAGATATCAACAAAAAATTGATTGGGCGAAGCATTATTAAGCGAGTAGAATCCAAATCAACCATTTTAAAAATTTGTGTGTGTCTGTCTGTCTGTCCGTATGTTTGTGGCCGTATCACTCTGAAAGTAATGAATGGAATTGAATGAAACTTTTTTCTTTGGATTGCTAGACGCTCAACTTGAAGTTTAAGATATTTTTTTTGCGATATCTCAACGGGTTTTGGGGTTATCGCCCAATATGTGGACCAGGGGTGACCAAAAATGTCTTAGTACAATAAGGGTGTCAAACGAAAGGTGTTAATGAGTGCTATAATATGCGATGTGATTCATTGAAATATCTGAAATGGTTTGGGAGATATCTGGAAATTTCGATAGCTCGACCAGTTTCGGAGGTATCGACGAATATTTCCACAAAAATGTGTTAGTACCTTATGGGTATCAAACAAAAGGTGTTTATGAATGCTGTCATAAACCTTTGCTAACCCAGCTGCAAAAAAAACAGAAATTATACGCATACGAAGTCAAATCAAATATGTAGGCCAAGTTCGCGAAAATTTGCCAAACTTTCAACTTTTTTCTCAAGATTTTTAGAACTTCTTTGAGTAAGCAGTGTTGAAACCAGTAAGTAAGTTAATCTTAGTTTTGTAAAAAATTTCCCTAATTTTTGGCAATTTTTTTCTTGAGTTATACCCCATATGATTTTTTAAGGTATTTTTTTTTTATATGAAAAAAGTCTTTATCCTCGTAAAAAAAAAATTGCCAAAAATCAGCGATACATTCTAGGAACTTAAGCTTAGGACTTCATTATACTAAAATTAAACGGACTACGAAACTGCATACTCGAAAAAATTCGACATGTTCTTTTAGCCGAGCAATCAACGTACTAAATATTATTGCAACAATTTTTGGAACCAAAAAAAAATTGCCAAAAATCAGCGAGATTTCCTACGAACTTAAGCTTAGCATTTTATCCTACTAAAATTAAAGGGGCTACAAAACTGCATACTCGAAAAAATTCGACATGTTCTTTTGGCCGAGCAATTGAATTTTATTGCTTGGAGGAGAGCGCTTAGATCATTTTGGCTCCAATCAACAATTCAATAAAATTTAGTACGCTTTTGGCCTTGCAAATATACGGCACTAAAATTTCCAAAATCGCTTGGATCTCATTCCCAACAAATAGACACTATATTTAACAAATATGGGTATAACTCAATTTTAAAAAAAATGTCAGCCCTTCATATTTATAAACAGTTTTATATCGTTTGCATAATGATTGGTCGTGGCGGCCGCCGTGGTGTAGTGGTTAAGTGTTCGGCCTTCTACACCAAGTCGTGGCGGTTCGATGCCCGGCAAAAGTAAGATCAAAAATTATTTAGAAAAGGAATTTTTCTAAACGGGGTCGCCCCTCGGCAGTAGTTTGGCAAACTCTCCGGGTGTATTTCTGCCATGAGAAGCTTCTCAGCGTTCGGAGTTGGCAAAAACTGTAGGTCCCGCCAAATGTAGGAAAACTCAAAAGCAACACACCACAAGTTGGAAAGAGAAGTTCGGCTAAAAATCTCGTTACAGGTTATGATAACCTGTTGGTATATCGCCGCCATTAGTTTTTTTTTTTTTTTATGATTGGTCGTGCCTTGAGCCCACAAAGTTTGCTAAAAATGCTATTTTTCTCACTATGGCTCGCTTAAATTGTCATATTTATTTTTAGAAATACTTTATTCACAAATATTTTAGTGATATATCTGATGATTAAGAAAATGTACTTTCATTATTGGAGATTTTTTTACGAGTAGTGTTATTTGAGGTGCGCATTCAAATGTTGAAATTTACAAAAAAAACGCCAATATAGTTTTTCCTAGATCTTGGTATTTTATGCTTTAAGTGTTTGTTATTATGCACACAAATTTTAGAAAAAGTTCCTGATTTTTACAACTTCGCATAAAAAAAACATTTGTATAATCAAAATTTTTTCAAAAATCCTAAAAAACCCCAAAACCACCCCCGAAAAGAATTTTTGAGTAAAGTGATACCTGAAAAATAACAATATTACCGATATCTCGAAAACCTGCCCGTATAATTTTTTTTAAAAAATGTTCACAGCTCGGCATACCAGTGCCAAATTAATTATTTGTAAACTAGTGTAATCATTGGGCAATGAATGCGAAGATATGTGAAAATTTCGCCTTTGGCTTTTTCTAGATTAAATATTAATGTTACAAAAAAGTAAGTTCGAATAAATCTAAGGGGTTTGCCAAGTGAAAATACGAAGAAAAAAATTTCCATATAACTTGCCGTCAAACTAATGTGCACCACTAAAAAAACTGAACTTAAGTACGTGGAAAATAGTGAGATCAATTTGTTTTCAGTACGTAGAATTAAAATTAAGGTAATGGTGCATAAAGTTCCACTTTTGATGGAGCTGGACACTGGCTCAGAGTTTAGTGTAATAGGTCCACACCTACATGCGTTATTTTAAGAGTAAGTCACTATCCGCGACGAATCTAAAAACCTGCAACGGTGTTGTTGGTATATGTGAAATGCTTGTGGAGTACCAAGGTAAATCCGCGTCCGTGTCAGTAATAGTGGTTAAAAATGGTGGGCCGCCTCTTCTAGGTAGAAATTTTTTACATGCTTTCGGTATAAACCTAGCTAATTTTAATTATGCCGACTCCAGTGGGAAAACAGATGCGCGTAAATTTGTAGACAAATTCCCTGCACTATGGGACGGGAGTTTAGGTCGTTTTAAAAAGGCACAAGCTAAATTGCGATTAAAAGAGGGGCGACTCCCAAATTTTGCAAACCTCGACCAGTGCCTCTGGCTATTCAGGAAAGAGTAGAACGCGAAATCGAAAAGTTGGTTAAGTTAAGTGTTGGAGCCGGTAGATTTTTGCGAGTGGGCGACTCCTATCGTATAAAGTGTCAGTAAGCCCTAATCTATTGGTTGACAAGCATCCCTTCCCTCGTATAGAGGATATTTTTTTTAAACTACATGAGGGGCAAGAGTTCACTAAATTGAACTTGACCATGGCGTATCAACAAATTGAGTTGGAACCCGCATCACGTAAGGTAACCGCAATCGCAACAAGGGGTTTTTTCAGTATACGCGCCTTATCTATGGACTTTCTTCGGCGCCAGCAATTTTTCAAAAGTAATGGAAGGTCTTTTAATGCATTTAGATGGGGTAGTGGTTTTTTTTTATTTTGTTCATTAAGAAACACCGCAGAAACTATAGTATATTTTCGAATAAAGTAAAAGGTTGCGCATTGTCTTCGAGCATAGGATCATTTGGTATGAGTGTTACCCCAAAACAATCCAAACCACCCAAAGTTTAAACAAAAAAAAAATGTTGTGGTTTCGTTTTTGGCGATATTGGCTAGAAATCCATGACCCCCCAAAGTGGAAGTAGGTGTATGCGCACACACAAATATACACAGATGTTTATACTTTTAACAACAAAACTGAAAAATAATCAAAAAAAAATAAAAAAATAAAATTAAAAAAATCAAAAATAGTCAAAAATAATCAAAAGTAATCAAAAGCACTTGACTAATCGCTCAGCTGATTGTGTACTGACTAATAAGAAACTTAGATTAATAAAGTTATTTACCCATTTGTGGTTGCAATGTTAACTGTCTTCCAGAATGTTTATCCAAGTAGAACTTTTTAAATATTTCAAACGCTTCACGAGGCGCTGATGGTATATTGCAATTAGGTGTTGCTGTCTAAATTTATAAAGATATAGTCCTAGTATGATTAATTCCACATTTATCGAGTACCTGAGTTGGCCAGAATCCAGTAGTAAGTATTCTCACTGTTAGTTCAACTCCTGACAGTGACAAGTTGTGTATATTTACATAATTCTTAAATTCCTCCATTATAGTGTTAGACACAGACATATCCTTAAACATTCCTTCTAGTTTTGATGTAAATTGACAGCCACACTCAGTCTACAAATAATGATAAAATTAAACGTTATATAAAACTTTTTAATAAATCAAATCATACAATCACCTTCAATTTCGATATCATATTTTTCTCAAAATCGTCTGAAACTGATTTGTTTAGTAGCAGCCGCTTAGCTAAATGTGTTTTATAATAGCGTTCGAAAACATCCTTTTCCAAAAGGAAACGGAAAAGAACCATAGTTTTGTCTAAAATTGTTTCAATTTCTTGCTCGCTCATCTGAAATGATTTCGTTACTTGACATTGGCATTTTTTTATAAGCTTATGTTTACTTACGCCCTTACCACCTTTTTTTAATTTATCATCAATAAACAAGGAAAGGTATTCAGGAGATTTTTGATTTAAATTTAAAAAGTGTTCAAAATCAGCTGAAATAACGTTTTTGAATAACCGATCATTGTTAAACGAATGGTGCAAAAATTGATCAAATCGATCTTTTAAATCCAGCAAATTTTGTACAAATATTATGGGATTTGTATTTCCATTTTCTTCTTCCTTTACTAATACTCGACCTTGTTCACGCAAATATGAAGACATAGTATCAGCAATTACTTTAAGACCCTCCTCTTTTAGGCGAGAAAAGAGTTTATATGTACATGCAAGGTCTTCAGTTTTTGAGTTTTTTATCATGTAAACCACCCCAGAATTTTCCATTTCAACGATCGTGCGCATATGCTTTTTAATAAGTTCATCTTCGACAACTTTAACAATTCGTGGTTCCGTGTCTTTATCTAAATAGAGAGCAGCTCTTGCAGATTCTTCTTGTATACGAGCCTGTAGAACATTAAATCGAAAATTTTCTATAAATTATGTAAATACAATAATAAACTTAAAACAAGTAAGGAAGTCTAAGTTCGGGTGAACCGAACATTCAATACCCAGCGGTAATTTTTAAAACGGGATAACAATCATTTGGCCCTAGGAGGATTTACCTAATTTCCGTTACCGAATTATTTCAATTTATGTGATTTTCGATATCGAAAGTGGGCATAGTTGGAGGGCGATTTTATATGCAGACACAGGCATATTTGTTTGCATGAAATTCAAAAACAAGCAAAAGTGCTGAGTAGCGAGTGCGTCATATTTTGCTCGCGGCCGTCAGTAAGTGTGCCGTCGCTGGCGTCAGCATTGCAAACGCTAGTGTCAGCAGTTGCGACACTTACTGACGACCCAGAACGGTAGACTGCTGACTAGTGACCTAGCATTGCAGAAGTCAAAAGCAATGCACTAGTCAGCATAATTGTAAGACCAAAATTGTATATAAGCGAAGAAATTAAAATAAAGAATGGAGAAATGCATGACCAGCAACCCTAAAGCTTCTTTAATCATATAGCGCAACTGCTTCATCGCCATTTCTCCCATCGCCGTAAATAACCAGGTTCAAGTGCCTGAAGTTATTACTCTCAAGTCTTGGTGCCACTGCCTTGACTAAACCACCGTACAACCCAAACTCCTGGTGCGACCACCTCGAGTCCTGTCATTTCTACGTGGTTTGGCACCTAAGCCACTCCACTCGATCCTCAATTCAGGACGGCAAATCAGCCGCTCCAAACATTTTGGTGACCCCGACGTGATTTGAACACGCAACCCTCTGACCCGCTGTGACCCCGCAAGTTACAGGACCTGAACAACTCGGCAACTCCGCCAGTCTGTAATCCCGAACACGCAACGACTTGAGCGACAACGTCAGCAACTTGTGACCCACCCTCAATCTTGCCAATTCAGTTAGCCAGCATCGGAATCAATTTCGATATGGCTCCAACCAATGAAGAAACAATGGAGACATTGACAGCCTCCCAAAGTACAACTGGAGAGCTGATAGAGACCATAATCCGTAACTTCAAAAGGATTCAGCAGCGAGGAAAACGCCTGCATATTACAAAGAGCGCCTCGAACGCTTAGACATAGCGTGGGCCGAATTTGAGGTAACGGACAATAAAATCCGTTGCCTCGCAGATATGGATCCCAGCCACCAATATTTCACCACCGGATACTACAAAAAAATATCCGAGTTGACGTCAAAGTACAAGGAAATAATGGAGTCCGGCATGACGGAACCTCTCAAAACCCAAACACCGGACGAGCAAACGAAAGGTCTTTCCGGAAGTACCTACGCTCCCTCTCGGAAACCAGAATTGTCTTCAGCCATTAGAAGACAAAACGTGATGATAGCATCACTAAAACGGCTCCTCGAAATGGACCCTATAGCGGCAAACATGAAACTAAAAGAGAAACTTTGGGAGCAAATACAAGAGCTCCACTTCTCGATCGGGGAAGACAGCATAGATCCTGTAAGAGATGGGTATGACATGGAGTCATACACGACTGTCGAAGCATCGGTTTATAGCAATTTCAAGCTCAAGGAAAACACGGCAAATAAAATTGAGGAAACGGTCAAAAATAAAACGATTCAGCTTCCAAAAATAACAATCCCCAAATTTAATGGGGAATACTTAAAATGGATAGCATTCTTTGACCTCTTCTCCCAATTGGTAGACAAACAAGAGATCCCCACAGTTCAAAAAATGTGGTATTTAAAGTCAAACCTAAGTGGGGAAGCCGAACAACTAATAAGCCACCTATCAGCCACTGCCGAAAATTACGAAACAGCCTGGAAGCTGCTACAAAATAGATATAACAATAAACGGGTTCTTGTTGCATCCATTATGAACCAATTAGTGGAGCAACCAACAATTACAGCAACGTCCACATCAATAAAAAGGTTGCATGATGTAACAAAAGAATGCTTGCATGCATTAGTAAACATGGGCATCCCTACAAACACTTGGGACCCCATCTTAATACACTTGCTCACAAAAAAATTGGATCGGGTTACGCACATATTATACGAACGGTCAATAGTAAACCCGAAGGAAGTTCAAGGACTGAACAATTTCCTGGACTTTCTTGAAGCCCGCTTTCAATCAATGGAAGCAATGGGACAGAAGGAAAGGTTCGTGTCAAAAACATGTGCGGCCGCCTCCGAACCAAAGGAAACCTCCTGCTCGCTCTGCCACAATGGAAGCCACCTTTTGTTTCGGTGCCAAGAATTTCAAACAATGACACCAAATGAACGGCTCAATTACGTCCAAAGACAAAAACTATGCGTAAACTGCATGAGACCCGGGCACTCCTCTAAGACTTGCAAGTCAAGAGGATGCATGAAATGCAACAAGAAACATAATTCAATTTTGCACCTGGAAACGAGCAGAAACTCATCAAGGCCAAGCCTGAGTCACGAAGGTGAGCCCAAAATCGGGAGGACATCAGCAGCATCAGCGGAAGTAACCAGAAAAAGGACGCCAGAAGCTGCCTCAGCGGCATCCACCTCATCACGAAGTTCTGAAGTAGATTCACTCACCGCGACGGACAAAGGTGGACAAAGGCCATACGTCCTATTGAGCACAGCAGTAGTTATAATCAAAACAGACGGCACAGAAGTTGAATGCCGCGCGTTATTAGACTCAGGGTCACAGGTAAACTTCATAACAGAACGTCTGGTAAAACGGCTCAGGTTACCACTGAAAACCTCACATGTCAATATCACCGGGATCGGGACAACTAACACAAAAACACAACATAGAGTGAACGTTGCCTTACATTCTCGAAACACAAGCTTCGCAGCACGCATTGAAGCGCTCGTCCTTCCTCGCATCATCTCGCCTCAACCATCGCAATTCATTAATACTGAAAAATGGTCACTACCAAGGAATCTCCAGTTAGCGGATCCAAACTTCAATCGCCCTGACAAAATAGATCTACTTTTGGGAGCTGAGCACTATCACCAGCTTCTCACCATTGGGCAAATCAAGCTAGCCCCGCATCTACCAATAATGCAAAATACTGCACTCGGATGGATTGTGTCTGGCAGAATCAACGAAGGAAGCCCAAAAGATGCATCCTGTGGAATGTGCATGGCGGACGAATCCCTAGAAACTTCTATCTCGAAACTCTGGGAACTGGAAGAGGTAAAAGACAACAAGAAGTCATTATCTATGGACGAGGAAAAGTGTGAGGAGCACTTTGCCAGACACACCTCAAAAAATAAGGAAAATCGGTTCACAGCGAAAATACCATTCCATCAGGACCCCATGGTTCTGGGGGACTCGCACTCAATAGCGCTCAACAGGTTCCTATCATTGGAACGTCGACTTCAGAAAAATCCCCAAGTGAGGACAGAGTACGTCAAGTTCATGGACGAATATGAAGCCCTGGGGCACATGACGAAAATATCAACAGATACGATTACTACACCGAACTATTTCATACCTCATCACTGTATACTGAGACCAGAGAGCAAAACCACAAAACTTCGCGTGGTATTTGACGCATCTGCGAAAACATCGACCGATCACTCCCTAAATGATATTATGTACACAGGACCAAAGGTACAAAGCGATCTGTTTTCAATATTGCTGCGTTTTACAATGCCAAGGTTCGTGTTCACCACTGATGTCGAAAAAATGTACCGTCAAATCTTAATAGCACCAGAAGACCGGCCGTTTCAACTAATAATTTGGCGAAAGGATGCCAACATGCCAATAACATATTATCAGCTAAACACGGTCACATATGGAACTAGGTCCGCACCATATCTAGCCACGAAATGTCTGCAACAAATTGCCACCGAAAATGCTTCTCGATATGCGCTAGCCTCTCAATTTCTATACGACAGCTTTTATGTTGACGACGGCTTAGGCGGAGCAGACAACCTATCCACAGCAATGCTCATACAAGAACAACTAATAAAGATCATGAAGGAAAACGGCTTCAATCTACGAAAATGGAGCGCTAACCACCCTCAACTGCTCCAAAATATCGCAGAAGGAGATCAAGAGGTTAATCTGGACTAGGAAAACACAAGGGCTGCAGCCGTCAAAACATTGGGGCTCACATGGCTCCCAAAACCAGACCTGTTAGCTGTCAAGGTCAACATAGAAGAAGTAAAGAGGATAACAAAACGCTCGGTCACGTCAGACCTAGCAAGGCTCTTCGACCCATTAGGAATACTGTCTCCTATCGTAGTAACGGCCAAAATACTCATACAAGAGCTATGGGAGCTAAAATTAGATTGGGATCAGGCACTTCCAGCAGAGCTACATACAAGATGGCTCACGTTCAGGTCAGATCTTGAAGAGTTAAAAACACTTCAGATCTCAAGGCACATTTTTAAGGGAAGACTCCCGGAAACCATGCAACTACACATTTTCTCGGATGCATCAGAGAAGGCCTATGGAGCCGCGGCCTATATTCGCGCCACGCTAAAAGAAGGCACCGTCATGACAAGGTTATTATGTGCAAAGTCAAGGGTAGCTCCACTGAAAAAACAAACAATACCCCGCTTGGAGTTATGTGCTGCTGCATTAGGGGCCCAGTTGGCAGAAAGAATAGCAGCAGACATTCAATTTAAGGGTGCCATATATTTCTGGACCGATTCCGAGATAGTGTTGGCTTGGGTAAATTCAGACGCAGCACACACCACATTCATCGCCAATCGCATTGCAACAATCAAAGAAACAACTAGAGCGGAACAGTGGCGACATGTTCGATCAAAGGACAATCCAGCCGACATCCTGTCTAGAGGAATGTCACCAAAGGCATTTAAAGAGTGTGCACTATGGTTCTGTGGACCATTATTTTTGCATGGCAAGGAATCAGTCTGGCCGAAACGTCTCAATCCAGCCTCCAACAACCAGAACGATATAGAAGTAAAGGCCAACCATTCGAAATCACTGGTCACATCGGTAGAAGAAACGGAGATGATTTACAAGGTGAATCACGGCAACTCATTTCACCGGCTACAACGTATAATCGGCTATGTACTACGGTTCATCACGCAAGCTAAAAGCAAAAAGGCAGCACAGCCGTCATCACGAAGCTTAACCACGGCAGAACTGGAACTGGCACTAATGCACATCGTCAAACAAATACAAGAGCAGACGCAAAGGTACCAAACAAACCTCGTCCAAACTAGCAGTACATTGGCAACTCAACTCGCACTATTATCAGCCAGACTACATAGAATCCAGGCAAGAATTATCAATACGTTGACAGATGCGCACCACGGAAGAATCAGTCCAACGTTACTGTCACCATCGCAACTTCGAGCAGAATTAGTCCGAGTTCGCAACCATCTACCCACATCACTAAGGTTGCCAGTGGACCAAAACAATCTCTTACAACTCTACAAGGTCATGAAGGTGAAAGGCGGAAGAACGAATGAGCACGTGATCTTCGAAATGTCACTTCCGTTGTGTGATCCAGAGACCTGGGAAGTGCTCAAACCACATCCGATTTCAAGCAGAATAAACAGTTCAACGGTTGCCATTACGCCATGCAATGATCTCATTGCAATCAACGCGCATCGAGATCAATATATAACATTGACAGAAAATCAGTGGCGAGAGTGCATTACGATAAAAGAGAACCAGGTGTTATGCCTGAACGTGCAGACAAAATTCACCGCAGACTCGGGCCCTTGTCAATGCGAAATGTCACTGCTCAACAACAATCCAGGGAACATCTGCAAGGTAGCCCCGGTAGAAGACAACGCACCGATAAAACAGCTGACGTACAATAATCTCTGGATGTACGCGTTGGAGTCCCCCACTCGAATCAATGCCACGTGCGGAGCAAATCATTCCCAGCTAACATTAAAGGGCTCAGGGATTATAAAAATTAGCCCCGACTGTACACTCAAACACAAGTCAGTCATAATTCAAGGGCATCAAGTATACTCATCTGCAATCCACGCGTCATACACTGCAACCGCAAACCTTAGCAGCATTACGTATCCTGAAAAGACATCTTCCATAATCCTGCACATACAACCGTACATTGATCAGGTCAAAAACATATCGACCATACAGCAAGGTTTAATGCAGGAAATAGGGACAGGGCTACCAATGCTGGCGTCAGCATTGCAACCGCTAGTGTCAGCAGTTGCGACACTTACTGACGACCCAGAACGGTAGACTGCTGACTAGTGACCTAGCATTGCAGAAGTCAAAAGCAATGCACTAGTCAGCATAATTGTAAGACCAAAATTGTATATAAGCGAAGAAATTAAAATAAAGAATGGAGAAATGCATGACCAGCAACCCTAAAGCTTCTTTAATCATATAGCGCAACTGCTTCATCGCCATTTCTCCCATCGCCGTAAATAACCAGGTTCAAGTGCCTGAAGTTATTACTCTCAAGTCTTGGTGCCACTGCCTTGACTAAACCACCATACAACCCAAACTCCTGGTGCGACCACCTCGAGTCCTGTCATTTCTACGTGGTTTGGCACCTAAGCCACTCCACTCGATCCTCAATTCAGGACGGCAAATCAGCCGCTCCAAACACTCCTAACGATACTAGTATGCGTTGTGCCAAATTTCATCGTTCTATCTTAATCAGTTTAAAAGTTACTACCAGTCAATTTTCAAAAAATCCACCCTTAAAAGTAGGCGGTGCCACGCCCACTATAAAAAATTTATGGAGAAATCATAAGAGGATGACCAGGGCAATTCATGTGAAATTATATAGCATGGTTGGAGGGCGATTTTATCCAATTTCATCAGATATACTCCCAACGATACTAGTATGCATTGTGTCAAATTTCATCGTTCTATCTTAATCAGTTTAAAAGTTACGACCAGTCATATTTTCAAAAAATCCACCCTAAAAAGTGGGAGGTGCCACGCCCACTATAAAAAATTTATGGAGAAATCATAACCAGGGTGATTCACCTATGAAATTATATCATTTTAGCCATTTCAGTTACCGAGATATGTCAATTTGTGTGATTTTCGAAATTTTCGATATCGAAAAAGGGAGCGTGGTTATCATCCGATTTCGCCCATTTTCAATAGCAGCCTACCTTGGCCAAAGGGTAACCTGTGTATAAAATTTCATGCAAATATCTCAATTTTTACTCAAGTTATCGTGTACACAGACGGACGGACGGGCAGACGGACGGACATGCCTGAATGAAATCCTCTTTTCAAACTAAGAACTTTCATATATGGAACTCTTTATCTATCTCGATTATTTTGCGCCGTTACAAACTACCGTTATGTGAACAAAATTAATATACCCTTGTACTAGTACTAGTACGCTGGGTATAACAACGAGCGTATAAGGGACTGAGTAGTTAGTGTCACGCAATATAACTAGTCACTGAGTAGTATGAATAGAATAGCTTCGGGCAATATCGAATACCCACGCAACCGAAGATCTCAAGACTTTGCTTATGCTACAATATAATCAGGACAATTCAAAATAAAATTCCGCCTGGATTTTGTTCTCCCTCCCTCAAAATTTATCCACTAATTTAATATATTAAACACAATTTGAAATTCGCAGTATCATGCCAGTTGCCAATTGAAGGAATTTTTCTGAAAGAATAAAAAAATCGAAGGAAGAAAAATACTGGGAGAATATTTAGAACGCTTTAAAAAGGAATCGTATTTCTACGAATCTTGCTGTTACCAAGAAATCCGTTTCTGCTGGACTGTCCAAAGAAGTCGAAAGGGTATAATCACGTATTTGGATCAATATAGGAGAACTGGAAAGCGGTCAAGCTGTAACATTATTATCGCTTCTCTTTCCTTATTTAACAGATGTGTTTATGATCAGCGTTACCACAGTAAGAATAGTTAACGTGAAACGGGTGTACCATATTGGCCGCCTATACAACAATACCCGAATTATCTCTACATTTGCTTGGTAATATTTACTATGGACCAAGTCCACCGGATATCCTATTAACGGGACTAGGTTTCCGGCAAAATCTTGTCGGTACAACTGTACCTTAAATGTACATATACTTTGGTTGTAAATCGGATTCAGTTACTACATTTAATTCATAAATCTTTCATCAAATATTCACATACCTCGACTTTTTTAATGTAAACGCCAGCATTATTTTCATTGAGAAATTTATGTGATTCAAACTTATAGAATGATGCAGATTGTGCCAGAAAAGGTTTTTCAAAATCATCCTCATAAACGGAACGCGTATTAATTCCTAATGACATAAGCATTTGGCAGGCATTTTTGATTGCTAAATGATTAATAGCTTCACCACTGCGTTCGTCCATTACCATACCAAGTAAAGTTTCACGTAAAGCCTTTTGTATTTCTGAGAAGCGGATAATCTACGCAGAAAATTGTTATTATTAAAAATATTTATATAAACTTGTCAATCAGTATCTGAATTAATATTTTACCTGATCTCTGAACAATATTAATCCCAAATTGTAAACGTTGTCTACTTCGCGTTGTTGTACATAAACACGATCCATATACATTAATATATCACGTATCATTACCATAGAAGTTTGATGATCGTTCCACGCTTGATTAAGTTTTGGCAAAAAGTTATTGTGCAAGCTTTCGAGCACATCTTGACGCACTTTGTGCTCCAAATGCTCGGATACCACTTCACGTAAGCCATAATAGAGCCGATTACCATGCTTGTGAAGAACCATGTTGTAAGCATTGCGGTATAATTGCTCAAATGACAGTCCAGAATTGTTCTTCTTTTGAATCTCCTGTATTGCATTTTTTAAGCTTGCCCAAATCGATTCCACATATTTTTCGTCCATGGAGGCCTATGTACGATATAAAAAAAATAAAACATTTATCTATAAATGAAAGTATGAAAAAAATTCATTGCAGTATAGAAAGATGCAAAAGGTTAAAACTGTTGTCACGCTAACATTAAAAGCATTGATTTTGTATTCCGGCAGCCAGAGAGGGAATTTCCTTTGAATTTCGTGGAGTTTTTGTTGTTTAGGGTTTACACCAGCAGATGCATTACAAATTATACCGGGTTGGTGGAGACTGGGGTTAGTGGAACCAGCATATTGTTTAAAAGATTGGGAAGTGCAGTGGTGCTCGCGTGCACCACTGCCAGCTGCTGTTGAACCGTTAACACCCAATGTTGTGCGCCCACGTATAAAAAATGTTCGATAACGACCACCATTCGCAGAACTGCTGGGTGAATGGCCGTTGTTGCTATTCGTAAATAATAAACTCTTTTGGCGCTCTTGTGATCCCAATTTGTTATCCTTGGGCATTGATTTGCAGATTAGTTTTTTATTGATACTGGCGGACTAGCTGGAATCGAAGTTCGAAAAAAAAACCGCTTTCGCTCGTATCTCGTTTTTTTATATTTTATGGATTACGGTATATCTTAGGAAGAATACTGAAATGATAAAGGCGACGGTCCCAGTATTATTTTGCTTTCCCTGCTACCCTCAAAACGAAGTCGTTGCCTTTTGTATCCGTTTTTCTCAATCATTGGTTAAGATTTTTAAAATTTCAACATTGTTTCCCTTGGTTGATCCTGTACTTTTTTCTTGTTTTTTGTTTTTATTTAGATTAGTGTCCTCTTTTTACTGCTTCGTTTTATCACACGTAAACTCCTCGTTTTGTTTTTAATAATTCGAATAATTCTAAGTGATTGGTTATTTAAAAAGAATATGAGCCCCACTCGCGGTCGCCTCTCTTTGTTAAATACAACAACTTTGAAACGGATGATGTATGTATTTTTTCACAAATAATAATTTTTCTTTTCTAGCTTCTTGAAAAATTCAATTTTTTTTCAGAGACAATAAATTTTGTTTTGACACAAATATCGAAGTAAGCTTGGAAGAAAATAAACAACAAGGTTCCATCATGAAATAAGAAAGGTGACAGCAAATGAACAGCTGTTTAATTTTTTTTTCTACTTTTTTCTGATTTTGATCAACTTTGTTAAGTCAAATTGTTGTCAAAAGCCACCTTTTTGTTTACAAACTATCGTGCAAAAATTTTCTAGGAAGAGTTTGTGAGATTTAGTGTGAAATTGGCAAACATCTAAGTGCAAAAGCAGGTGGATGTATAGCAAAGCCTGCAACTTCACCGCATTGTCCATTTAAATTGCGTTTGGGAGATTACCAAAGCCCGCAACTTCCGCACTAAAATTACCAACAAATGGTTAAATAAATGCGAGTTTCAACTTATTTTGCGTGCAATGCCTGCACATATGGAATATCACACATATTATCTATTATATATAAATGCGCAAACATAACTGGTTCCTCCCTTTTTTGCAATAACCACAATTCTAAGGTATATAAAATTGTATGGTATGTATCGATATGACTCGCCGAGCAGGGTGTCCGACAACAAACCAAAAATTTAAAAAAATTAATTATATTATGAAATGCTAAACACGCATTCACCTTATAGAGCCGCTGTTATATGTGAATGTACGTAGGTATGACCACTTGCATTGTTGTGTTTGCATTCATTGCAATTGTGTGTGTAGTCATGAAAAATTGCATTGATTGCTGTTGCTGAAAACGAGAGTTGTTTTGTTCACTATAATAAGCACGAGCCCGTCAACTTCATTCCATTGTTGTAAACAAATATATGTATAAAGCGAGAGCACGCATTCGCATTTGTCGAACTGGCAAAACAACAAAAGCCCAACACTTAGTGAAACGTGATATATATGTATCGCTGCCACTAGTAAACCAGTTGGCAAGAACCAAGAATAGAAAAGGGTGTTTAAGGCGTTCACAAAAATAACACGTAACTAGCCGGTAGGTTAGAGACGCGTTGCCTACATCATACTGATGAGTGGAACTAGCAACTCCCGAAATCGATCTATGAAGCTATGGCGTGTGACCCAAAAACTTACTTTTTCTATTCTAACAAAAATTTTTAATTATTAATATGAATTATTAAAATTAAAAATACCAATAGCAATAATGATATTGTTGAAAAACAAAAACTCATTATTTCTTGGCTTCAAGCTTGCAATTACAATGAAGTTTAGTACCAAAAAGCCGTAAAACAACAATTCCATTGTTGTAAACAAATATATGTATAAAGCGAGAGCACGCATTCGCATTTGTCGAACTGACAAAACAACAAAAGCCCAACACTTAGTGAAACGTGATATATATGTATCGCTGCCACTAGTAAACCAGTTGGCAAGAACCAAGAATAGAAAAGGGTGTTTAAGGCGTTCACAAAAATAACACGTAACTAGCCGGTAGGTTAGAGACGCGTTGCCTACATCATACTGATGAGTGGAACTAGCAACTCCCGAAATCGATCTATGAAGCTATGGCGTGTGACCCAAAAACTTACTTTTTCTATTCTAACAAAAATTTTTAATTATTAATATGAATTATTAAAATTAAAAATACCAATAGCAATAATGATATTGTTGAAAAACAAAAACTCATTATTTCTTGGCTTCAAGCTTGCAATTACAATGAAGTTTAGTACCAAAAAGCCGTAAAACAACAATTCCATTGTTGTAAACAAATATATGTATAAAGCGAGAGCACGCATTCGCATTTGTCGAACTGACAAAACAACAAAAGCCCAACACTTAGTGAAACGTGATATATATGTATCGCTGCCACTAGTAAACCAGTTGGCAAGAACCAAGAATAGAAAAGGGTGTTTAAGGCGTTCACAAAAATAACACGTAACTAGCCGGTAGGTTAGAGACGCGTTGCCTAAATCATACTGATGAGTGGAACTAGCAACTCCCGAAATCGATCTATGAAGCTATGGCGTGTGACCCAAAAACTTACTTTTTCTATTCTAACAAAAATTTTTAATTATTAATATGAATTATTAAAATTAAAAATACCAATAGCAATAATGATATTGTTGAAAAACAAAAACTCATTATTTCTTGGCTTCAAGCTTGCAATTACAATGAAGTTTAGTACCAAAAAGCCGTAAAACAACAATTCCATTGTTGTAAACAAATATATGTATAAAGCGAGAGCACGCATTCGCATTTGTCGAACTGACAAAACAACAAAAGCCCAACACTTAGTGAAACGTGATATATATGTATCGCTGCCACTAGTAAACCAGTTGGCAAGAACCAAGAATAGAAAAGGGTGTTTAAGGCGTTCACAAAAATAACACGTAACTAGCCGGTAGGTTAGAGACGCGTTGCCTAAATCATACTGATGAGTGGAACTAGCAACTCCCGAAATCGATCTATGAAGCTATGGCGTGTGACCCAAAAACTTACTTTTTCTATTCTAACAAAAATTTTTAATTATTAATATGAATTATTAAAATTAAAAATACCAATAGCAATAATGATATTGTTGAAAAACAAAAACTCATTATTTCTTGGCTTCAAGCTTGCAATTACAATGAAGTTTAGTACCAAAAAGCCGTAAAACAACAATTCCATTGTTGTAAACAAATATATGTATAAAGCGAGAGCACGCATTCGCATTTGTCGAACTGACAAAACAACAAAAGCCCAACACTTAGTGAAACGTGATATATATGTATCGCTGCCACTAGTAAACCAGTTGGCAAGAACCAAGAATAGAAAAGGGTGTTTAAGGCGTTCACAAAAATAACACGTAACTAGCCGGTAGGTTAGAGACGCGTTGCCTAAATCATACTGATGAGTGGAACTAGCAACTCCCGAAATCGATCTATGAAGCTATGGCGTGTGACCCAAAAACTTACTTTTTCTATTCTAACAAAAATTTTTAATTATTAATATGAATTATTAAAATTAAAAATACCAATAGCAATAATGATATTGTTGAAAAACAAAAACTCATTATTTCTTGGCTTCAAGCTTGCAATTACAATGAAGTTTAGTACCAAAAAGCCGTAAAACAACAATTCCATTGTTGTAAACAAATATAAAATAAAGTAACATAAAATAAAATAAAATAAAATAAAATAAAATAAAATAAAATAAGATAAAATAAGATAAAATAAAATAAAATAAAATAAATAAAATAAAATAAAATAAAATAAAATAAAATAAAATAAAATAAAATAAAATAAATCAAACAAAATAAGAAAAAATAAAATAAAATAAAATAAGATAAGATAAAATAAAATAAAATAAAATGAAATAAAATAAGATAAAATAAAATAAAATAAGATAAAATAAAATAAAATAAAACAAAATAAAATAAAATAAAATAATCTATTATATATAAATGCGCAAACATAACAGCTTTCTCCCTTTTTTGCAATAACCACAATTCTCAGGTATATAAAATTTGGTATGTATCGATATGTCTCGCCGAGCAGGGTGTGCGACAACAAACCAAAAATTTAAAAAAATTAATTATAATATGATTTGAAAATCACACCACTACAAGTGCTATGCACGCATTCGCTTTATAGAGCCGCTGTTATGGGTGTATGTAGGTATGACCACTTGCATTGTTGTTTTTGCATTCATTGCAGTAGGGTGAGTTGTTTTGTTGGCAGCAATAAGATAACATAACAGTGTTTACAAAAACAAAATCTGTGCGTGGGGATTCAGAGAAGCAAATGCTTTTGAAAAAAGCACAAATAAGCTAGATCATGCACAAGGCCCTTCGTGGCTACACTTAGTGAAATAAAATAAAATGGAAAATTGATAAAATTAAAAAAAAAAATAAAATCAGAAATAGAAAAGTGGTTGAAAGTAAAAAAATAAAATTTATTGGAAATGAAAGGAAAGGGAATAATATAAAATAAATAAAAATGAAACAAAATCAAATAAATAAAATTATTAAATTAAGAAAATCATAGGAAAGGAAAGGAATGGATAAAAGGAAAATAAATGTAAATTAAAGTAAGGAACCGAAAATATGACAGAAAAATCAAAGGGAAAGGAAAGGAATGGAAACGAAAAAATGAAGGGAAGAAAGGAAATGTAATGTAGGTAAAGCAGTGGAAAAGAGAAGGAAAAGGAGAAAGACAAAGAAAGGAAAGAAGAAAAAAAAGAAGGGAAAGAAAATGTAGCGAGGAAGAAGGTATGGAAAATAAATGAAAATAAAAAGAAAGAAAAATAAAGGAAAGAAAGGTAATGAAAAGCTAAAAAAAAATAAGTTAAGGAAATGAATGAAAGAAAAAGAAAAGCAAAGGAGTTGCGAAGAGGAACAAAAGAAAATAAGGAAACGGTAGGAAAGGAAAGGTAAGAAAAGGAAAGGTAAGGAAACGAAATGACAGGAAGGGAAATTTAAGAAAAAAGTGAAAGAAAATAAAGGCAAGAAAAAAATAAAAGAAAAGAAATGAAATGAAAAAAAAATTAATAAAATGAAAGGAAACTAAAGCAACGGAAACGAAAGGAAAGGAAAGAAAAAGAAAATAAAAGGAAAAAAGGAATGTAATGGAAATGGAAAGAAGGATCAGGTAAGAATATAAAAGAAACGAAAAGAAAGAAAAACAAGTAAGGAAGTCTAAGTTCGGGTGAAACCGAGCATTACATACCCAGCTGTGCACATAAAGTGGGCGTGATCGTTCACCGATTTTTCTTATTTTCTGTGGTAGTACTCTACATAAACATAACATGCCTGGTACCTAGTTTCGTAAATCTATCTCACACCGTTCTGAAGTTGTTAGCAGTCGAATTTAAAAATTGCTTGACTCATAAGTGGGCGGTGCTACGCCCACTTTCCAAAATTTTGAAAAAATTATGTAAAGAATATGAAAGTTGATGTATGTACCAAATTATATTATTATAGCGAAATCAGTTAATTAGATATGGACTTTTCAATATTTCCACCTCCTTTCAATATAACTTTTATGAAAAAGTAGGCGTGGTCGCGAAGCGATTTCGTTTATTTTCTATAGCTGAATTTACCACAACAATAGTATGTCCTCTACGAAATTTCGTTATACTAGCATAAACTGTTCTGAAGTTATTAAGAGTCAAAATTTTAAAATTTCTTCAAATATACGTGGGCGGTACCACGCCCCCTTTTCAAAAATTTTTATAAAATCGGCCTTAGAACATCTAAATCAATACATATTGCAAATTTTATCATTGTAGCTGCTTTTAATATTGAATTAACCCATTTTATACGTTTTTCGAAATTTTCGATATCGAAAAAGGGGCGTGGTTATGGTCCGATTTTACTCATTTTCAATAGCAATCTATTCTGAACCCAAATATGTACGCATGCCAAATTTGGTGAAGATATCTCATTATTTGCTCAAGTTATCGTGTTAACGGACAGACGGACGGACATGGCTCAATCAAATTTTTTTTCGATCCTGATCATATTGATATATGGAAGTCTATATCTATCTCGATTCCTTTATACCTGTACAACCAACCGTTATCCTAACAAAGTTATAATACCCTGTGTACAAGTACAGCTGGATATAATAAAAGAAAAGAACAGAGAAGAACAGAAAAGAAAGAAAGAAAGAAGGGAAATAAAATGAAATGAAAGAAGAGAAAATGAAAGAAGAGAAAAGGAAAGAAAAGGAAAAGAACGGAGAAGATAAAGAAAGGAAATAAAAGGGAAGAGAAGGAAGAAAAAGCAAAATAAATAAATTCAGATGAAAGGAGAGGAAAGGAAAGGAAATAAAAGCAAATGAATGCTAAGGAAAGGAACGAAAAGAAATACGTATGAAGACGACCTAAGAAGAATAAATAATTATCAACATTGAAACTATATTACTGAAGGGTGTAAAGAGGGAGGAAAAGGCAAAATGAATAGGAATGTATAGAAACCAAAAATATACAAAATATGGAAAAGAAAGGAAAATTTAAGAAATAGCAAAAAGGTAGGAAAATAAAATAAGGTTTTGTGGTTGAATTTCAACCACTGGGCGAACTCTAGTTTACCGAAAAAGACCAGAATTATATTACAAAACAAGCTGTATTCAATATTTTTTAGGCTGCAAACTTTTCAATTAATAAATTTGTAAACAAACCAACGCAGTTTGACAAATATTTGATAGCCCAAAATACTTTTAACAACAACAGCAAACATACGTGATTTTTCTTGCTGTCACCTTTCTTATTTCATGATGCAAGGTTCCACATGAAGGTTCCATCCATCATGAAATAAGAAAGGTGACAGCAATTGAACAGCTGTTTAATTTTTTTTCTGCTTTTTCTGATTTTTATTGACTTCCTGGTGTGTGTCAAATTGGTGTCAAAGCCAACAGCCATTATGTTTTTTTCAAACATTCAAAATCGGGCAAAAACTTAATTTGGATTTGTTTCGAAGGTTTTCTCGAAATTTTGTGTGAAATTGGCAGAAAAAAATAAGTGAAACCCCTGCAAACCATTGCTAACCGCATTGCAAACACACACACATTTTTTATTTGACATATTTCCCAAAATTATTTTAACCTTAAGCAACCAACAAAAAGTTGTTCTGAATTAAATACCAAAATCCGTTTTAGGGTTAATGAGCAAACGTTACGCCAAAAAGAGAAAACATTGCTTATTTTTTACTATGCCTGATATTATAAGTGCAAATGAAACAGCATGACCCACTGTAAAAATATCCCAAATTATGACAATAATTAATTTTTTTTTTACTTTTTTGGAAAAATGAGAAAAAAGTAAGCGAACTTTTTTTAATTTTTATTTGCATTTTTCAATAGAAATTGTTTCTTTTTTAACAGATCGGACTCCAAAGAAAATTAAATACAAGAGGAAGAAGGTCAAGTTAGCCGTTTTAAAATATTTTAAGGTCGACGAAAATGGCAAGATACATCGCCTGAGACGGGAATGCCCAGGAGAAAACTGTGGAGCGGGTAGCAGTTCTCGAAGATAGACATTATTGCGGAAAGTGCCAGTTAACATTCGTTTTTTTAAAGCACGAAGATAAATACCATTTATAATTATTTTTATGTGGAAGAACTGGCTGCGCCTCCACTGAAAATGTACCGTCACACTGCAACCAACATTTTCTGCCTGCACAACCGTCAAATTCGAGCCCGTTCAATTTGAACGGCCGGGCAGTGGTTATTTACATCGGGTGAGCACTTTAAAATACATGTGTTGGGATGTGTGTTTGCTGACTGGTTAAAAAAGTCGGTTGTAGTGTGAGCGTATCCAAAAAAGGAATGGCATCGGCAAGCGCTAAATCTAAATTCGTTATTTTTTAAGAAGCCATGTTGAGGCGCTTGTAGAGATGTGTCTTTATCAGTTGTGGAGGCGACTAAATCTAAGTTAGCTTAAGGCTTATTAGATAAGTGCACAAAAGCTAGCTGGTTCGGTAACCGATTCAACTACATATATTAACCATATGCTAGCTTGTTTGTTGACTTAATATTCAAAGAATAATTTTAACAGCATGTTATCCAAAACATTTACTGTTTCATAACATAAAGTTAGCCACATGTTAGGAGTTTCCATAACCACCCACCCGACCAAGAATCCCAAAGTATATTAAACAAAGTAATAGTGAACTTGAAAGTTCTCTCTTTTCTCTAGGAGTTTTCCCGTCAAATGAAAAAAAATATTAACCCGTTCTGTTTAAGATTTTTAAATGTTTTCAATAGTGTAAAGAAATAGCAAATTCTTTCATGTAAATACAATACCGCTTGGCTCAGTTCCTTGCACGTTTAAATAGAGTTTAGAGTTCAGATTAGCTAGACTCTAGCACATTTTAGCTAAGATGAATGGTCTAATCTTTTTTCAACTGGATCCTAGACCGAAAACGAAACTGTAAGCGATTAAAATCGATTAATGACCCCTGCGGGTTAGGGGTTTAGAATATGCCCGTGGTGGGATGCCTGTCGCAAGAGGCGACTAAAATCAATTTCGACCACTGTCACGGGGTTGAAGAAATCGGCAATGGGAATAGTACCATAAGGTGGTTCGGCAGCTGTAAGAGCATAGACTCAATTAAAAAAACGAAACCCTTTCAAAATCCAGAACCGGTTCCAAACAAGTTTGTACTTTTTTTTATAAATTGCTTACTTCATTTCGCGGACACATATTTTTTTTGATAAGACGCTACCCTGGTTTTGACTTCAGTATAAAAAAACTCTAATGGAAACCAATCCACCAGTTTCTTCGACACTTTTGTGGTGCCATCGGCGGAAATCGAAAAATATTCAATACTCGCCATATTTATACCGCAAAGGTTCGAAAAGAGGTAGATTCCAAAGTGGCCAAAGTTACAGCGTTACTGTATGGGCTAGCATATTTCGCGGTATTGATAATTGTTTGGCCTGAGCAAATGCTATCTAATTTTTCAGTAAAACAATTGTATGGGACAGAAAAACTGTGCTTGGGTGGCAAAAGGTTAATACGCTTGTTTACATTTTTTTGAAGGAAAAACTCCTACAAAAACAAAATATTTCAGCCCTGCTATCTGGCTAGCAACCAAGTTAAATAGTTGGTTTCATTCATTTTTCATACGGTTACCGAAGTAGCTAATTTTGTTCAGGGCGTGTGAAAATTTTAACCATACACACAGAAAAATTTCTTACATTTTTAGTTAACATGATTCATGTTAAATCAACATGAACACCTCTTGTACGTAAAACAAAAACAATTTCGGAAAATCAACACGAACATTTTAACATGAAGCGTATGGTTAAAATAACATGAAGTACTTCTGCATAAGAATTACATTAGTGTGTATCCCTTACACTATATTCGGTTTGTTTTAACATGACCAAGTGTTGTTTTCGACTGCCATCTGTTCCCCAACATTTTAACATGAAGCGTATGGTTAGAATAACATGAAATATTTCTGTATTAGAATTACATTAGGGTGTATCCCTTACACTATATTCGGTTTGTTTTAACATGAACAAGTGTTGTTTTCGAGCATCATCTGTTCCCCATCAAAGCTTGTGAACAGAATTGTTCTCAAAAGAACAGAATTTAAGTCAGTGTGTAAATACCGACTTGATGAAAAGTTGTAGATATTATAAATAATTAATATATTGTGAAATTTATAGTTTCTTAACTTGCGAATAAGTTGTGAAGTTTTGCAAAAAGTTTTGGGTAAGTAATTTGTGTTGTTTTTCATATTTTGTAAACATTTCCTACTAAACCACGTCCAAAAATGTCGTGGTAGGTTAAAAACATGATGATCGTGTTAATTTAACATGATAGATCGTATTAATTTAACATGATAGATCGTATTAATTTAACATGATGATCGTGTTAATTTAACATGATAGATCGTGTTGATTTAACAATAAAAACATGTTGAATTAACATGACAGATCGTGTTAATAAATTATACAAGCATTATATTCTTTCATACCTGAAAATATGTATGTTAAAGGTTTTCGATAAATGAATTAACTAAATAAAAATTATTAAAAAAATCAAAAACAAGGTGTTAATCACCCTGTCCTGTTTCGACATGAGTGGCAGCACTGTAATAGCCGGCGAATGATGGTAGAAATGAGAAAAGAAAATATCATTGGTCAAGGGCAACGAAGACGCCATTACTTTACTTACTTACAATTTGAACCTATAAAGGAGTGCACGCAAAATACAAGTGTGAAACGGCACGTTGAATCAGCAATTTATCGATACGGTTTAATACTAAAATTTTAATATCAAGTTTGCATATCAATTACATGTAATTACAAATATATCGTGTGCATACAATCGCATACATAATAAATTCAGTATTTTATATTAACAAGTTGTCCTCTTTATTTGTGGAACCATCTGTGCTCGCGTAAGTCTCAACAGTTTTCACACTTTGTGCACTCCTTCTATGGAAAAATAGCATAGCCACGAATAACAGCAGGTCAGTGTATGTCACACGGGTATTCGCTTAGAAGTCGATCAAGGCAAAGGGCAGTTAGCGGTCAAATAATGGACAACGAAGAAGGTGCAGCCGGCGGCGAAAGCGTTAGCGCAATTGTTGCCACATTTAATGCGTTACGAACATCTGTAGAACAGCTCAGACAGAGCACGGCGGAGATCCAGAGGGGCATAATCAGGTTGCGAGAAGGTATGCGGTTACAAAATGTCAGCCAGGAAAATTTGCAGCCAGCAGAAGACGAAAATCAAGTTGTTGTTGCTGCTAATACCGACTCTCGCATAAAATTATATGATCTACCAACGTTCAGCGGCAACATTGAAGAGTGGCCATTGTTTCAAGCCAATTTCAACGATACTACACAGACGTTCCGCTACAGTCATCGGCAAAATTTGATGCGACTACAAAAGTGTTTGGTCGGACCGGCGAAAGAGGCAGTTGCATCTATGCTTATTTACCCTAATGATGTTCCAAACGTTATAAGTGAGCTTCAATTTAGATTTGGACGACCCGACATTTTAGTGAAGCATCAGATAAATCAACTTCAACAGTTCCCGCCAATATTGGATAGCAAAGTCGACAAGATTGTACCGTTTTCTTCTAAGGTAAGAAATGTTGTTGCATTTTTGAAGTCGGCAAATTGCCAACAACATTTAGCGAACATAACGCTACTCGAACAAATGGTGTCAAAATTACCGCAAGCTAGGCAATTCGATTGGGCGAAACATGACGCTACTATACAGCCTTACCCAACAATTGAACATTTTTCGATGTGGCTTAGCGACCAAGCGAGAATAATAGCATTGATGCCGACAGTCAACATACAAAGCAACAGACAAATACCGCAAGCTAACAATCCTCGTCGTCTAATGCACATCGATCGTAGCAAAGAGCGTTTTACATGCTACAAATGCAAAGGCAGCCATACAGTGTCGCAGTGCGGGTCATTCAAGGCAATGAATGTCAACGATCGTTGGGAATTGGTAAAAGCTGAACAACTTTGCTTTTCATGTTTACATAAGGGACATGGTACATCAATATGCCGCTCTAAGCAAAGGTGTGATGTTAATGGATGTCGAAGATACCACAACCAGCTGCTTCATAACGGAGAGCAGCCAGTAATCGAAACGCCACGACAAGGCACAACAGAAAACGTCGAAATACAGCCGTTGTTAAATTGCCAGGTGAAACAGTACACTCACGACTTGTTGTTCAAAATGCTGCCCGTAAACGTATATGGTCCGCATGGTAAACGTGAAATATTTGCTATGTTCGACGAAGGTTCGTCGATATCCATCATGGAAGCTGAGGTCGCAGATATGATTGGTGCAAAAGGCGATGTGTTTCCACTCACCTTACAGTGGTACGACAATAAAATAGTGACCGAACAGGCTTGTAAGATAAATATAGAATTGGAAAATTGTGCAACCAAGCACAGATTTTTGCTGAAAGACGTATACACAGTGAAAAGCCTCAACTTGCCAGAACAATCACTAAATAAAGAAAATTTCGAACATATGAAAAATTTGCCGCTGTCGAATTATCAACTTCAAAAACCAGCAATGCTGATCGGACTGAAGCACGCCTACCTGGGAGCCACCACAACAATCGTCCAAGCCGGAAACGACAATCCACTGGCAGCCAACACACCATTGGGCTGGGTTGCGTATGGTCCAATGAAGGCACCCTCCGTATCCAATCCCCGAGTACTACATTTAAGAGAATATCGACAACTGCATGATTTGGTAAGTGAATATTTGACATGTGATACATTTGGTACTTATCCTGCAGTGACGCAACTGGAGTCCGATGATGAGAAGCAAGCGCGCCATATATTGCAACAAACCACTAAGAGAATCGGAAACCAGTATGAAGTCGGTCTGCTGTGGAAAGCCTATCTACTCATGTTGCCAAATAGTAGACCGATGGCCGAGAAACGTTTGCTAGCTGTAGAGAAAAAGATGAGAGATGACGTCGAATTTTGTATGCGGTACAAGCAAGAGATGGCAAAGTATTTATCTAATGGATACGCCAGAAAGATCAGCAAAGCCGAAATTGAAGCACCGTATCCACGTGTCTGGTACTTGCCGCATTTTGCTGTATTTAACCCGCATAAACCCGCAAAAATGAGGATAGTGTTTGATGCTGCTGCTAGCGTCGGAAATGTCTCACTCAACTCAGCACTTCTAAAAGGTCCAGAAAAGGCACAAACACTAATCAGAATTTTAATACAGTTTCGTCAAGGGACGATTGGAGTGTCAGCCGATATTCGAGATATGTTTTCACGAATCAACGTTCGCGCAGCTGATCAACATGCCCAACGCTTTTTATGGCGTGATGGCAACATAGATCAACCGATAGAGGAATTTGTTATGACATCTCTAATTTTCGGTGCTGTATGCTCGCCTTGCATAGCCGAACATGTAAAGAACAAAAACGCAGATGAATTTCGAGTACAGTATCCGGAAGCAGCTTCGACTATCATCAGTAAACACTACGTTGACGATATGGTAGTGAGTTTCGATAATCCAGACAAAGCCACAAGGGTCTGCAAGCAAATAGTAAATATCAACCTACAAGCAGGGTTTGAACTTCGGAATTTTATATCAAACTGTGAAGACGTACAAAATAATTTAAATCAGCATACATCACTCAATCATGGTGCGGTAAACATGGAACGAAATGCAACGACAGAAAAAGTACTCGGCCTTTATTGGAATACATATGAAGACAGTTTTGAATTTCACACCAAGTTCCATCGTGTGCCACAAGACGTTCTCGCTTTAAGGCGTGCACCAACAAAACGTGAATTATTGCGAATCGTTATGGCGGTGTTCGACCCTTATGGTATGTTAGCTAACTTTTTAATTTTTACTAAAATTCTAATGCAGGAAACATGGCGTTTTGAGATCGGTTGGGACGAGGTTCTGCCAGAGGCGTTAAGCACGAAGTGGTCTTCCTGGTGGCGCGAGTTCCCTAACATTAAACAGTTTAAAATTTCACGATGTTACTCGCCGAACATGACAAGTATGGGTAACGTTGAGGTGCACATGTTCGTCGATGCAAGTCAAGTGGCGTTTGCGGCGGTTGGTTATGTACGGGTACATCACGGAGACACTGTTGATGTAAGCTTCATAATGGGTAAGACGCGTACTGCTCCAACGAAACTAATGTCAGTACCTAGACTGGAAGTGCAGGCGGCAGTTTTGGGTACACGCTTGTACACAATGCTAGAAGAATATATTGAAGTTAACATCGTACGTACAATTTTCTGGACCGATTCACAAACGGTTCTACAATGGGTAAACTCATCACACAGAAGGTACAAGGCCTTCGTTGGTCACCGAATTGCGGAAATTCTTGCCTCCACTTCGCAAGACCAATGGCGATGGGTACCAACTGACCAAAATCCTGCAGATGCTGGCACGCGGCCAGTACATCCGCCGAAGTTTGACAATAACAGCATTTGGTTAAGGGGGCCAGAATTCTTAAAACGTCAAGAACCATATTGGCCAACACTGACGATACAACCGGATGCTATCTTACCAGAAGAAATATATAACGACACAATGTTACTGCTTCAGCCTTGCACTGCGCTCGTAGATTTTACACGATTTAGTACATTTTCGAAGTTGCGACGACTGGTGGCATGGATGTTGCGTGCAGCAGCACTATTACGTAAGCAATTTAGTAAAGCCAATAATTCGTTGAACACTTTGAGCGTAGCCGAAATTAATGCGGCTGAAATGGTGATTTGCAAACTGGTCCAAAGAGAATGCTATTCGAAAGAGATAGCTGATTTGTCAACATCGGGCAAAGTAGCCAAACAAAGTTGTTTGTACAAACTGTCGCCTTATATAGATGAGAGTGCCGTATTAAGACTAGGTGGCCGCATAGATAAAGCGATGTACTTACCTATGCAAGCAAGACGTCCCATATTGATGCCTACAAAACACGCCGTATCGAAGTTAATCGTACAACAAGTACACGAAGAAAATCATCATCAAAATTTCGCAATAACAATCAACACCATAAGGCAGAAGTTTTGGATACCTAAATTGAAGACGTTGCTCAAAGACATACAAAACAGATGTCCAGCATGTGCGTTTGACAGGGCTAAGCCACAGCCGCCGTTAATGGGTCAGTTGCCAGCTGACCGCGTAACCCCTTTCGTGCGCCCGTTCTCCTACACTGGCGTCGATCTATTTGGTCCATTCAGCGTAACAATTGGTAGGCGCAGAGAAAAACGGTGGGGCGTCATATTTACGTGTTTGACAGTACGAGCTGCGCATATAGAGTTAGCCGAAGATTTGTCCAGCGACGCGTTCATTCTGTGCCTACGCAATTTCATTAATCGACGTGGGACGCTAGTGAGGATTAGGAGTGATAATGGCACCAATTTCATTGGCGCACAAAGAGAACTTAAAACTGGGGAGAAGCTACTCGACACCGACGCCATACAATAAGAAGCAATCAAGTACAACATCGATTGGGTGTTCAACTGCCCATTGAATCCTAGTTCCGGTGGTTGTTGGGAGCGCCTAATAAGAGTAGTTAAATTACTATTGAAGAAGACATTAAAAGAGGTGGCG